>OX371268.1:22707965-23140465 GCA_947310995.1 Yponomeuta cagnagella | reverse complement strand
AATCACGAGGTGGTAGTGTACGAGGACAGAGGAGAAAACTTAAGTTTTCTCAAAGAGCCGAAACACGACCAAGCGACTACATCCGCCGACAGTTGGGGGAACCCCATTCCCAACCCAAGCACCCAAAGCGGATCGGACCGCTTACAGCAAAGGGTGGCCGCCGAAAATGCAGCAGCCAAGGAACGTGGAAGTCCAGAGGAGACAGCTGGGGCGAGGGGGTTGATAAAAGCATTTATGAACGCCCTCGGCTCAGCTACGCGAGCCACGCAACCAAGAACCTCCAAAGCCGCGGAGCGCCAAGAAGAGGCGGTGAAGGAGTTCTTGAAGGAAAACACAGACCCAAAGCCGCCGTATGAACACAGAACGAGAGCCGACAAGGGACAAGTCAGCCCGCCTAGTCTCAAACCAGCAGAGAAGCCCGTAGACCACGCAACGAACGCTTTCCTCGAGTTTCAGGCAGTAATAAGAGCTTCCAGAGAAGTCAATCTAGCCACATGCGATGAGATCTTGCAGACCTTCCAGCGGGGGAACGAAGGGCTGTTGAAGGTGAGACTCGAGGAGGCTGACGCAGCCATATACAATAACGACACCTCCCAGGTCATAAGGGGAACCATGTCAGGTCGGTATATGGCAGCATACAGTGCAACAAGTGGCTTCGTGGCTCTTGACGACGGGGAGACGCGGCGGACTGGCAAAGCAAAGTACGCTACACCACAAAACGATCCCATAGTGGTTACCGCCCGATGTACAAGGATAATGCTGGACGATAAGATCCTGAACATGGCCGACATAGTTACAGAAACGCTCGGTCCCAGAACAGCATCGGACACATGGTCGGCACCAAAGTTGCGATGGATCAACGGAGTTCCGGGATGTGGAAAAACGACATGGGTGGTGAGCAACTTCGATGGGGAGAACGACGTAGTAGTCACCAGCACAACCGAAGCCGCCAACGACCTGAAAGAAAGGCTAGGTCGTCGCATAGGGAACGCATCGAAAATCAAGGTGCGCACTATGGCCTCAATTCTAGCAAATGGTTCAAAAGAGCCCGGAGGTTGTAACCGTTTATTGGTTGACGAAGCTCTAATGAACCATTTTGGGGCCATAGTGATGGCGACTCAGTTGCTAGGTGCCAGCGAAATTGTCCTCATCGGAGATGTAAACCAGCTGCCGTTTATTGACCGACAGAACCTCTTCCAGCTGAGGTACAGCCGCCCGAACCTGCTAGCGAACATCAGCGAGCAGTGGTCATGCACACACCGGAACCCGATGGATGTAGCGTACGCCCTAAGAGAGGTTTACCCTGGAATGTACTCGTCAGTACGTCGAGTACGTTCGCTCGAGCTTAAGAGGTTCGTTGGCGCGCAAATACCCCACAACCTGCCGAACACTCTATTCCTGGTACACACCCAGGAGGAGAAAAAATCCCTCATCAACCAGGGATTCGGGTCGGGCACGGGTTCGCGCGCCCTTACCATACACGAGGCACAGGGTTTAACCTACGAGTCGGTCATCGTCATACGGGCAAACGAAAGGGCACTGAAAATATATGACAGCGTCCCACACGCGGTGGTGGCCGTATCGCGACACACGACCAGTTGCATATACTACTCGGACGGCGGCGACGACGCGATCGGCAGATTCGTGAGAAGGGCAACGGCTGTCACAAGCAAAGCAATCGCGGAGCACAACCTAAGGATGGCAATGCGAAAACGCGATTCTGAGGTGGCAGTCCAAACCGTGGCTTTCACGAAAGAAAGGTAAAGCGCGGAATCCGAGGCTGACAAACAGTACCAATAACAGAAACTAGGCAATAAAACCATAAATAAGGGATAAAAACAGCAACTACGCAAAAAAAAAAAAATAAGAAAAAAAAAAAAAAAAAAAAAATTTTATAAGACTAAAATTACGGAGAACAAAACAAAAAAAAAAAAAAAAAAAAAAAAAAAAAAAAAAAAAAAAAAAAAAAAAAAAAAAAAAAAAAAAAAACAACTACATTTAAGTATTTAGCTGTAAGAACTAGATAAGAAACGTGTGTGGTACACAACACCTGTACCAAATTATATTATAAGTAAGCTTTATATGTGGAGCATAAGGAGAATAAAAAAAAAAGGGACAACAAAGAGAAAACGTAAAACAAAGGCACGGACCCCGCGTCTGTGGAAAAATGGTGTATTATTAAAAAAAAAAAAAAAAAAAAAAAAAAACCTAACCTAACCTAACCTAACCTAACCTAACCTAACCTAACCTAACCTAACCTAACCTAACCTAACCTAACCTAACCTAACCTAACCTAACCTAACCTAACCTAACCTAACCTAACCTAACCTTTTTTTTTTTTTTTTTTTTTGTTGTCGAGGGGGAAATCTTCAAAAAGATACCCGACTTTCTGGGGGGAAAGCCGGGTTATGTGGGATTTTTACCCACTAAAACCCCCCCGGTGGCCCTCTCCGTGCGTTTAGAGGGGGGGCTCCGGGATCTCAATGAACACTCCGGAACCCCCGCGCACTGTGCATTTCGGCACCCGTCTAGTTTCCGGCTTACGCCTGAAAGCCCTCATCTGCGGCAGTGTGCGGCCACCACACACCGCCGCCGCCACGGAGTCGCTTGTAACGGTGGTTCGAGCCCCCACTCTTACCACCCGCGACTCCGATGCCCCCTTTTAGTCGCCTCTTACGACAGGCAGGAGATACCGTAGCCCTATTCTAAGCCCGGGACTACAGGGCTTGGCCCCCCTTTTAGTCGGCTCCTACGACAGGCAGGGGATACCGTAGTCTTATTCTTTGCCCATGACTACAGGGCGTTGGGGCTAGGGCGGGGCTGGTCAGCGCCGCCTCTGCGCCTCCGCCTCCTAGCGGGGTCAGCCCTCTCCCTCTCTCTTTCGGCCTCCTCCTTCTTGGACATTACTATCTCACAGAAGGAGGAGACTGCGTCCCACTCGGTTTTGCTCTGCACCATTTTTGCTACCACGGAGGGCAGCCGGAGGTCTCCCCCGATCACAGCGACGAGGTCTCGTCGCGGCGATTGCCACGCGGGGCAGACCTCCAACGTGTGCTGGGCATCATCATTTGGGGAGCTGCAGTGGTGGCATGATGCCGAAGCTTCCCTGTTGATCCTGTGCAGGTACTCGCCGAAGCACCCGTGTCCGGTGAGTACCTGAGTCATCCGGTAGCTTATTTGGCCACCCGCTCGGCTCATCCAGTCTTGGAAGACGGGCATGATTGCTCCCACGACCCTCTGGCGTTCACTAGCCGGCTCTTGTAGGCGCGTCTGCCACTCCTCAAGAGCATCTTCGTGCGCCTGTTGCCGCATCACGGTAACGGCCCTGGGGGGCAAGTCCTGACCCTCCTCGCGCATGCGGCGCATCTCCGCATACACCTTTGCGTCCATTTTCGCCAAAATATCCAGGGGGGGAAGCCTCGCCAGAAGACCTGCCGCTTCGTGGGAGATCGTGCGGTATCCGCGTGCTACCCTTATGGCCAGCCGGCGTTGCACGCTTAGCAGCTTTGCTTTACATGCACGATTGCCAGCCAGTTCATCCGCCCATATTGGTGCACCGTATAGGGCCATGGACCGCACGACCCCCGAGTAGAGCCGCCGAACACTCTCCCGCGGTCCCCCCAGATTAGGCAGGATTCGGTGCAGGGCACCCGCTACCTTCTCGATCCGGGGGACTAGGCGGTCGAAGTGCTCGACGAACTCCCAGCGGCCGTCTAAGATGATGCCAAGGTACTTCATGCACCTCCCCACCTGGACAACGGCGTCGCCCACGCGGACCGCAGAGCTTGGCGGTTCCACGCCCTTGGGGAGGTCGTGAAACCACAGTGCCTCGGTCTTATGTGGCGCGATTTGTAGTCCCAGAGCTTGGATTCTACGGACCACGCAGGCGACACCATACTCGGCGACACAGGTCGTCCGCGCGAAATCCTCTCCCTCCGCGAGTATCAGTGTATCGTCCGCGTAGCACACGACTTGAACTCCGACGGGCAGAGTGATTCGCAGCACCACGTCGTACGCGAGGTTCCACAGGAGTGGCCCCAGGACCGACCCCTGCGGGACCCCGCAGTACATTCTCCTGCTATGCGAAGACCCGTCGCGGCCGACGTACTCGATGCTGCGATCGCGCAGATAGTCGCAGACGACACTCCGCGTATACTCGGGCAGGCCATGGAAGATCAGTGCCTCTCTGATAGCCTTCCAGGGCAAGGAGTTAAAGGCGTTTACAATGTCCAGACTAATTGCAAGTACCACCTTGCCCTGCGAGACCGCCTCTTGTGCAATGGATCGAACGCGGAGAATAGCGTCCACAGTGGAGCGTCCGTGCCGGAAGCCAAATTGGCAGTCCGACAGGTCTGGACCGACGCTCCACAGATGGAGGTTTATGCGTTCCGCCACTACACGCTCAAGAAGCTTTCCCGCCTCGTCCAGCAGACAGATGGGCCGGTATGCCGATGGCGAGTTCGCGGGTCTGCCCTCTTTCTTGAGGAGCACCAGTCGCGCCCG
This sequence comes from Yponomeuta cagnagella, assembly GCA_947310995.1. Lineage (NCBI taxonomy): Eukaryota > Metazoa > Arthropoda > Insecta > Lepidoptera > Yponomeutidae > Yponomeuta > Yponomeuta cagnagella. The sequence continues at coordinate 23,135,962 of OX371268.1, read as the reverse complement.
CTTCCATTCCGCGGGGAAGCGCCCAGACTTCAAGCAGCCGCTAAGGTGGACCCGGAAACGCTCACCAAGAACGCCGAGAGCAAGCACCCAGGCACGACCTGGGATACCGTCAGGGCCTGGGGCAGTATTACGTACTGCCAGGCGCTTTACAGCTCGCTCCAGTTCCTCCTTCCCAACATCCACATTCTCGTCCGGGAGAGGTGGCATTGTCACCGTGTTCGGTGCACTCAGCGGGCTGTCTGCAGCTCGTGGGAATAGAGTGTCCACCACATTCACCACGAGGCTAGGCTCAAGGGTCTCTGTCAACGGAGGAACCCACGGTCTGAGTTTGTCCAGTACCATTTTGTACGGACGCCCCCATGGGTCCTCGTTGAGGCTGTCTACGAGCTCGTAGTACGCCTTTTCCTTCGCATTTGCGACAGCCGCTTGGAACGTTGTTGTGGTCTCCCGATACACGGTGTACGCCGCCAGTCTCTCCTCAGAGGAAGCCTGGCGTCGCCTGCGGGTCCGGAGATAGGCCCTTCTGGCCGCCAAGCACGTCGACCGCAATTCAGCGAGGTCTTCGGACCACCAATACGTAGCCCTACGCTCGATCGGTCTTGCTCGAGGCATCGCAACGTCACACACCTGGGTCATCCGCTCCCGGAACCATGCTGTCTCCGCGTCCGGGTCAGCAGTGATAGGCGGCTCCACCCATGCTGCAGTGTTGGCAGCGGCCATGAGCAGGTCCCGGTCGAGCTTCTTTAACGCCCAGCGCTTTGGGTGTTTCACCTCTCGGTTCTGCGGGCCTTGGCTGAGGCGCACCGCTACATCCATCAGAATGTAGTAGTGGTCCGACAAGGTCAGCAACTCCTCTGCAACTCGCCAGCCCGATATCATATTGTTTGCCGAGGGAGACGCCCAGGACAAGTCCACAATGGATTCCCCCTGCCAACGCACGCATGTGCTGACCGAGCCCCGATTTAAAAGGCCAAGGTTTAGGCACGCCGCCCAATCCAGGACGGCCTCCCCCTTGGGCTCATCCCGGGGCCCACCCCATGCGCATGCGTGTGCATTAAAGTCCCCGAGCACAAGAACTGGGCGAGGCTGACAACGGCGGACACACGCTGCGAGCTGGTCCATGTACCCTTCGAACACCGCCAGGCTGAACCTAACCTAACCTAACCTAACCTAACCTAACCTAACCTAACCTAACCTAACCTAACCTAACCTAACCTAACCTAACCTAACCTAACCTAACCTAACCTAACCTAACCTAACCTAACCTAACCTAACCTAACCTAACCTAACCTAACCTAACCTAACCTAACCTAACCTAACCTAACCTAACCTAACCTAACCTAACCTGTAGACGCTATAAAGAGAGATAAAGAGATACATCCGAGAAATCCGGGAACAAGACAGAACAGTGAGGCTCTTCTGGCTGAGAGCCCACGTGGGAACGCCGGGGAACGAAAGAGCGGATGAACTGGCCAAAAAAGCTGCACTCACCAAGAAGACAGCTCCAGACTATGACAAGGTTCCCATATCCTTCGTCAGGAAACAGATACGAGAGGAAACAGTGAAAAAGTGGCAGATGCGCTACGAATCTTCCAGCACGGGCTCGGTCACAAAGGTATTTCTACCCACCGTCCAAATGGCAAGACGAGCACTGAAGGACATGGAACTAACACCCATGCATGTCCAGATCCTGACCGGCCACGGAGGATTCGCGGCGTATCTCCACCGCTTCCACGTCAAAGACAGTCCCTCTTGTATCTGCGATCCCGAACGCGACGAAACGATATGGCACGTGCTTCTGGAGTGTCCAAGATTTGGCCGGGAAAGGATGGAGCTGGAACTACAAATCCAGACCAAACTGGACCAGTCCACTCTGCCCACCATCATGGAGGACCCGGCCATCAGAACACCTTTCTTGGAGTTTGCGAGCAAAGCCGCCAGAATAGCCGCAAAGAGAAACAGCACATCTGCTGCCGCCGGTGACACAATCCCCCCCACCACAAGTGCCCCCACCGTCATCACAAACACCTCCACTACCGGAAATACAACCTTTAGCATAAGAACAACAACCGTTACAAATCAGGCCACGGACATCACGCAGAGTCGCGCTCGAAATCTCTTGGAGTGCGGAGAGCGCGGCGTGCCGAAAATAAGGGTAAGAAGCGTGGCTCTCTTCATGGACAACGACACCGAAACACTCGGTATAAGCTTTTGTCGTCTTGGCAGAAAGAGTGTTGCAATACCACCCGGCCTGGCTACCCTGCTGAAAGGGAGCACGTCCAAGACCAGCATGAAACTCCAAGTTTTCAACGCGCTACCCCAGTCGCAAGTAGCCGACCACCGGTTCCGCCTAGTGCAACACAAAAACAAAACAATAGCACTATTCGACTGGGGAGAGGAAACACCATTCGCGCAGGCATGCTCCGTGCTAACGAAACTTGGACGCAACACATGCTACGGCTCCCGAAAAATAAGCGTAGACGCAATGGTGCTTCAAATCGAAAAAGGAGAAGTCGCAGACCTTATGGGTTGTCTGAAAGCCTCAGAAAATCACGAGGTGGTAGTGTACGAGGACAGAGGAGAAAACTTAAGTTTTCTCAAAGAGCCGAAACACGACCAAGCGACTACATCCGCCGACAGTTGGGGGAACCCCATTCCCAACCCAAGCACCCAAAGCGGATCGGACCGCTTACAGCAAAGGGTGGCCGCCGAAAATGCAGCAGCCAAGGAACGTGGAAGTCCAGAGGAGACAGCTGGGGCGAGGGGGTTGATAAAAGCATTTATGAACGCCCTCGGCTCAGCTACGCGAGCCACGCAACCAAGAACCTCCAAAGCCGCGGAGCGCCAAGAAGAGGCGGTGAAGGAGTTCTTGAAGGAAAACACAGACCCAAAGCCGCCGTATGAACACAGAACGAGAGCCGACAAGGGACAAGTCAGCCCGCCTAGTCTCAAACCAGCAGAGAAGCCCGTAGACCACGCAACGAACGCTTTCCTCGAGTTTCAGGCAGTAATAAGAGCTTCCAGAGAAGTCAATCTAGCCACATGCGATGAGATCTTGCAGACCTTCCAGCGGGGGAACGAAGGGCTGTTGAAGGTGAGACTCGAGGAGGCTGACGCAGCCATATACAATAACGACACCTCCCAGGTCATAAGGGGAACCATGTCAGGTCGGTATATGGCAGCATACAGTGCAACAAGTGGCTTCGTGGCTCTTGACGACGGGGAGACGCGGCGGACTGGCAAAGCAAAGTACGCTACACCACAAAACGATCCCATAGTGGTTACCGCCCGATGTACAAGGATAATGCTGGACGATAAGATCCTGAACATGGCCGACATAGTTACAGAAACGCTCGGTCCCAGAACAGCATCGGACACATGGTCGGCACCAAAGTTGCGATGGATCAACGGAGTTCCGGGATGTGGAAAAACGACATGGGTGGTGAGCAACTTCGATGGGGAGAACGACGTAGTAGTCACCAGCACAACCGAAGCCGCCAACGACCTGAAAGAAAGGCTAGGTCGTCGCATAGGGAACGCATCGAAAATCAAGGTGCGCACTATGGCCTCAATTCTAGCAAATGGTTCAAAAGAGCCCGGAGGTTGTAACCGTTTATTGGTTGACGAAGCTCTAATGAACCACTTTGGGGCCATAGTGATGGCGACTCAGTTGCTAGGTGCCAGCGAAATTGTCCTCATCGGAGATGTAAACCAGCTGCCGTTTATTGACCGACAGAACCTCTTCCAGCTGAGGTACAGCCGCCCGAACCTGCTAGCGAACATCAGCGAGCAGTGGTCATGCACACACCGGAACCCGATGGATGTAGCGTACGCCCTAAGAGAGGTTTACCCTGGAATGTACTCGTCAGTACGTCGAGTACGTTCGCTCGAGCTTAAGAGGTTCGTTGGCGCGCAAATACCCCACAACCTGCCGAACACTCTATTCCTGGTACACACCCAGGAGGAGAAAAAATCCCTCATCAACCAGGGATTCGGGTCGGGCACGGGTTCGCGCGCCCTTACCATACACGAGGCACAGGGTTTAACCTACGAGTCGGTCATCGTCATACGGGCAAACGAAAGGGCACTGAAAATATATGACAGCGTCCCACACGCGGTGGTGGCCGTATCGCGACACACGACCAGTTGCATATACTACTCGGACGGCGGCGACGACGCGATCGGCAGATTCGTGAGAAGGGCAACGGCTGTCACAAGCAAAGCAATCGCGGAGCACAACCTAAGGATGGCAATGCGAAAACGCGATTCTGAGGTGGCAGTCCAAACCGTGGCTTTCACGAAAGAAAGGTAAAGCGCGGAATCCGAGGCTGACAAACAGTACCAATAACAGAAACTAGGCAATAAAACCATAAATAAGGGATAAAAACAGCAACTACGCAAAAAAAAAAAAAAATAAGAAAAAAAAAAAAAAAAATTTTATAAGACTAAAATTACGGAAAAAAAAAAAAAAAAAAAAAAAAAAAAAAAAAAAAAAAAAAAAAAAAAAAAAAAAAAAAACAAAAAAAAAAAAAAAAAAAAAAAACAACTACATTTAAGTATTTAGCTGTAAGAACTAGATAAGAAACGTGTGTGGTACACAACACCTGTACCAAATTATATTATAAGTAAGCTTTATATGTGGAGCATAAGGAGAATAAAAAAAAAAGGGACAACAAAGAGAAAACGTAAAACAAAGGCACGGACCCCGCGTCTGTGGAAAAATGGTGTATTATTAAAAAAAAAAAAAAAAAACCTGTAGACGCTGCGGCGACACAGCGCAGGGGGGCCCGTCTGGCCCCCCCACTATGAGAGTCCCTCAGGGACATCCTCTCGCCGGGCCACAGTGACTTAACCTCTGGCCTATCCTGTGGCCCGGTAGAGTAGAGGAGGAACACCGCGGGGGTTTAGTGGGTAGTCCAGCCCTCGGGCTGGGAGTCCCACACAAAGGCGCCCTGTTGTCCCCCGACAGCAGGGCGGCGAAGTGCGTAAATGCATTCCCCCGCGTAACCAAAAAAAAAAAAAAAAAAAAAAAAAAAAAAAAAAAAAAAAAAAAAAAAAAAAAAAAAAAAAAAAAAAACCTCGACGGAGTCGTAATTTCAAGTTCCAAGAATTTTATACCCTTTCGGCTGGCTCAACCATACCGCGAGCTAGAAAATCTGCAGCGCCACCTTGTGTTTGGATTTATTACTACAACCACTGGTGAGTTATAATCCAGTTTTGACCCAGTTATGCACCCGTTATAACCCATTATGACGGTTCATAATGATTTCGTTCAATAGTAATACGGAATTCGTCGAATAATGTGCACGGCGTTGTAGTTGTAAGCTGCATGTATCGTTATGAAATTATGCACGCATAAATATACAGGTAATTCTCCATACAATACAATATTAGGTTGGGATTTTACTTCGTAGTTTAGTTGTTATTTCTTGCGCTCGCATTGTACTAAGGGTCAGTGTCCTAAATGGAGTTTAAGTCGAGATTTTGACAGTTCGTGCATTATCTGTCAAATGCTTGACTTAAACTCTAGTTTGCGAGATCTGCAAGTGGCCCTAAGTACATTTAAACCTAAGCATTGCAGGCAATGCATCTCATAAAGTATATCAAGCAAGCCACACTTTTATGATCCTTTGCGCCGGAAATCCCCAGGCGTGAGCGAGTGGGACAACAACATCGTCAATCTCGCTCGCACTTGCGCCGTGCACAATGCGTACGGCACAGCACTCACTCCAGTACTTTGGTGCTTAGAATGCGCACGAGCGTTTTTTTGGTATATATATATATATATATATATATATATATTTTTTTTTTTTTTTTTTTTTTTTTTTTTTTTTTTTTTTTTTTTATCGAACCGGCATTGTTTATTGTTACTGTGATCACTGTTTACCTGAATGACCTTGGCCTGAATGCTGACTGAACTTCCAACGCGATATTTTATGAAATTTTTCATTGTGTAAAGGATTCAGTCACTCACTGCAGTTCCTGATGAAGTGATGTGTTGAACTTGCACTTGGCGTTTTACTTAAATATTTCTGGATTATTTAGAAAGTATAGATGCAGAATCATTATTAGGACTACATTATCTGAAAATATTTAACGGGGACTGCAGCGTGTCACTTAGTCCAGATCTTACAACATGTTACTTAGGTTAAATCTTCCATTTTTAGGGTTTCGCAGTCCGACAAGGAACCCTTATAGTTTCGCCATGTCCGCCTGTCTGTCTGTCTGTCTGTCCGTCGGTCCGCGGCCTAGCGCAAAGACCGGTGGTACTTGTCTGTCTGTCTGTCTGTCCGTCCGTCCGCGGCCTAGCGCAAAGACCGGTGGTACTAGAAAGCTGTAATTTGGTATGTGTTGAGGAATGGACTGTATAATGAAAGAAAAGTGATGAAAACGGGTAAAACGAAGTATAATAGGAAAATATCAGAATAAGTGGGCAATGAGATGGTGACAGCAAGAATATTACAAAGATGAGTGACATGAGAGAGAAAAGTCAATTAAAGGAAAAATATAAAAACATCATAAAATATGATTCCAAGGAGTCTTCAACATCCCGGGCCCTTGTGCAGAAATGCACAGATGCACACAGTTACCCAGGATGAGAAGCCTCCCTGGTGACCAGCCGGATAAGTTTTCTAATGGGTCGGCGCAAGAGCCCTCCTGCTGTGGCTACGTCCACCACTCGGACCACCCCGTCTTTTCCTGGGTAGAGTTGAGTAATGCGTCCACGTGGCCAAATCCCTCTCGGCAAGCTTTCATCTGCGATTATCACCAAATCTCCAATTTCGACATTTCCGTCGTTGCAAATGTTATCTCTTGGCTGCATGGTTGGCAGGATTTCTCGGACCCACCTCCTCCAGAAGTGATCGCTAAGTCGAAGCGCTGCCTTCCAATTGGCTCTTCCTGCAAGAACACCGTCATCAAGAGTTGGGAGGAGTTGGTTGGATGAGCTTCCGATCAGGAAGTGAAAAGGCGTTAACGTTTCCTCATCTTGAGCGTCGACCGACACGTGACCGAGGGGGCGTGAGTTAACGATTGCCTCGGCTTCCAGCAAAAGTGTAATTAAAATTTCTTCTTTTGGTGCCCGCTCTGTGAGTACAGCATTCAGGGCTACTTTGATGCTGCGGACAAGCCTCTCCCAGCAACCCCCAAAAGAAGGCGCGGCAGCGGGGATGAAACTCCACTTAATTCCTCTCGTGGCGGTGAAGTCCTGAACGGAGGGTTGATAAAACTCTTTAAGAAGTCGATTGGCTCCTACGAAACACGTACCATTGTCGGAGTAAATTGTGTCTGGTGTACCTCTTCGAGCTATAAACCGACGCAGGCTCATGATTGCGGAATCAGCAGAGAGCGTGTGTACGAGTTCTAGGTGTACAGCTCTGGATGTCATGCATGTATACAGGGCCACATATCTTTTCTCGTGCCTTCTTCCGATGGTAACGTTCAGAGGTCCAAAGTAGTCGAGTCCGGTGAAAGTAAACGGGCGTTTGTGGTGGGCCAGTCGCTGCGGTGGGAGATCACCAGTCGTGGGGTTCATTGGTTTTGTCTTGCGAATGCGACAGAGCAAGCAATCCTTAGCCACGCTACGAACTGTGTTCCTTAGACGGAGGATCCAGTATTTTTGTCTGATCTCATTGACAACCATTTCGTTGTTGGCGTGGCCCGCCCTTCGATGGAAAAAGTGTACCAGCATGCGAACAATTGGGTGTCGACCATCCAAAATTACCGGAAATTTGACGTCGGTGCTGACGTCTTGGACAAATTTTATCCTACCAGCCAATCGCAACAAATTGTCATGTCCTATCGTGGGTGATAATTTCAAAAGCCGGCTTGATTTCGGGATAGGTAGGGAATTCTTGACGCAATGGATCTCTTCTTGAAAGGAGTCTTCCTGAACGCGTTGCAATAAATGTCTTTCTGCGACGTTAATCAGTTCCGCTGACAGAGGTGGAAGAGTGGTGGACGCAGAAAGAGATGCAACAGGGCGGTCTGCAACAACGGTATCGGAGTTAATAGGAGATCTGATGCGGCTCAAAATAGAACGGAACTTAGCAGCAATCTGCAAAACGCGGGCAGTGGCGCGAACTAACCGCAACCAGTGGCTAAAGCGGTCAAAATCCGCGGTGATAACCAGATGGACCGGCACTGGCTGAAATGACTGTTTACGTTCTTCTGCAACCATAGTCGGACCAGCTGGCTCAACGGGCCAGTTCTCAGGAGAGTCAAAAAGAAATGAAGGCCCCGCGAACCAACGGTGGTTGGCATCTAAATGAAGTGGATTTACGCGCGTGGCATCATCAGCGACATTCAAACCTGATGGAACCCACCTCCAGTCTTTAACGCTTGAATTCTCGGTAATTTCACCGATCCGGTGGGCCACAAAGGGCTTGAACGTTCGCGCATCGCTTCTAAGCCATCCTAGAACGGTTGTAGAATCCGTCCACAAAAAAGTACGAACGGGTTTTTTTCTGTGGGAATCCTTAATGGTAACAGCAAGGCGAGAGGCGATCAGAGCGGCTTGCAATTCCAACCGCGGGATGGAGGTTGGCTTCAGAGGAGAAACTCTCGCCTTGCTGGTGATGAGGGCGAGCTTGACGGTGCCATCAGCGTATAAGAGACGCCAATAGGCCACGCATGCATAGGCAAGCTCACTCGCATCTGCGAGTACATGCAGCTCTCTCTGTAGAGGCTCACCGTTCTGATTCGCGTACCATCGAGGAATCTTGATGGAAGACACATCTGAGAGTTCTTTGAACCACTCTGTCCACTTAGTAACCTCGGAAGGTGGGAAAGCTGTGTCCCAATCGATTTTAGACCTCCACGTCTCCTGCAGTAAGATTCTACCCTTCACAACTATCGGCCCTAGTAAACCTAACGGGTCGTAAACTTTCATTAAATGGGAAAGAACTTTTCGTTTTGTGAGGTTTCCTTTATAGGTGGGGCTATCTAGGCCCGTTCTAAAACTTAACAAGTCGGTTAAGGGATTCCAAGAAACACCTAAGACTCTGACGTTTGATTGAGCGTTACCAAGTTGGACTTCAGTGGGTGGCACAGCGCGTAACTCATATGGTATCAGACGTAGCGCATCGCGGTCATTAGATATCCAACCGCGCATTTCGAAGCAACCAGCACCATGGACGGCTACTATATCTGACGCCAGCTGAGCAGCTTCGTTGACGTCATCTAAACTGCCTAAATAATCGTCCATGTAATGGTCATAAATGATAGCATTAGATGCCTCTGGGTACTGATTTCTGTAGAAGTCAGCATTTTTATTTTTTATGTAAAGAGCCATAAAGGGACTAGGTGATGCACCGAAAATGACAGAAGTCATCCTGTATTCCTTGATTGGTTCAGTAGATTTAGAATTGACGTGACGCCATAGAAAGCGTAATGCATCCCTATCTTGATCTCGGATGCGTATTTGTGGGAACATCTCTTTTATATCCGCTGTCATGGCGACACGACCCTCCCTAAACCTAAAAAGAATACCTAAAAGGTTTTCTAACAGGTCAGGCCCTTGTAGAAGCAAAGAATTCAATGAAACGCCTTGATTCTTTGCCGCTGCGTCATGGACTACTCGAAGCTTACGCTTCTGCGGGTGGTAAACACCAAAGTGAGGTAAGTACAAACGGATTGTCTGTGTGTTATCCTGTAGAGAATTTGAGTTCGCCGTAGACGAAAAGGCAGCAAAAGATGAGCAGCTAATAGAAGGCTCCGTACGTTTTTGACAACCATAGTTTGTGCTAGAGTTACATTCCTCAGCGTATCCCTTGTCAACCATGTTGTCTAGAAATTTCTTGTAGGCATCGGCAAAAATAGGATCACGAATCATTTGTCTCTCCAAACTATAAAAGCGTGATAGAGCTTGCGGGTAGCTATCGGGAACTGACACAGTTGCGTCACGCCAAGGAAGCCCTACCTCGTATCTGCCTGATGGCAAACGTCTAGTAGTAGAGTCCAGAATCTCTATAGCGCGTAAATCCTGCTTACTGTGCAATGTTTCACGCTTACATATGCCTAAAGAATCTAGTTTATAATGTTTCTTTACCAAGGATTCCAAACTTTCGTTCTCTTCCGATTCAATAGAACCTACTAACTGACAGTGATTTATAAATTGAGTAGGTTTAGTTTTGCTTGAGACCTCTCCATACAATGTCCAGCCTAATAAGGTATGGCAAGCTACCGGCTCGTTGCCTTTGCCACTGCGTACGGCTCGGGTTATCGAAAGATGCCAGTGTTGAGCCCCTATAAGTACAGTTGGCGTGGCGCTAGTGTGCAGCAGGACATCGGTCAAATCGGTCAGATGACAATAAGAAGCTATTTGTTCTTTAGAGAGTGCCTGAGTGTGTAAATTGAGTGACTTCATAGCTCTAGCACGCTTTACGGGATAAATATCAGACGAGTGTTTGCCTTTTATATGGAAATCGACAAGTGTAACCTTACTTTTCTTTTGTAGACCACCTATGCCTTCAACTACAATATATTTTTCAGGCCCTGATAACCCAACACGATCGGCTATACTAGAGTCAATCAGTGTCGCAGTGCTACCATCGTCCAGCAGTGCGTAGGTATCATAGTACCCGGCGGGTCCGTAGACAGTGATGGGAACTACCTTTAAAATCGTACTGAACTCGGTGGACGGTTGATAAGTTACATCATGTTCGAGGGACGGTTGAAGAGTTAAATTTTGTTGAAGTCCTGTGTTAGAAACGACGAGCCTTTCTTCAACTGGGGTGGCAGCAGACGACGTGGGAAGGGCATCATTTGGATCAGCAGCAGCACACACAGTGTTGTTGAAGAGTTGTGTATCGGGTGCCTGCGGAGACGTTAACGTGTCTTGCCTGCCATGTAGAAGAGGGTGATGTCGAAACGAGCAGCCTTCGATCCCGCAAGGATTCACTTTACATGATTTCCATTGGTGCGAGTTTCGACGTAAACATTTATAGCAAACTTTATTGTCGCGTAGCCAGCGCCATCTGTTGTCGACGGACAATGTTTTAAAAGCATCACACGACTTTATATTGTGATCCTTTTTGCAGTAAACGCAGTGAGATTTAGGATTGGTATTATTTTTGGTAACGTTCACGGCGTGTATATTTTCACGCCTAAGTTGCGGTGGGACCTCCAGTGTCAAAGCAAATTTCACCTGGCGTTCGTGTTCACGTGTCAGGAAATTTGATAGCATTTCCAGTTTCGAACATGGAAATTGTAAATTGGCGACTTCGGACGCGTAATCTGTCCATCTCATTTTCATGTTCGCATTCAATTTTCCTAGCACGCTATGAAAAAGTTCGGGTGAGTGCAAATACTCCTTCTGGTTCAGTAAGTTTATCGTAGAAAGAGAATTGCGTACCTTGTTTGCCACGGTACTTAGCTCTCTAAGCTCGTTGCCCACTTTTGGCAGTGACCGCAGCGCCTGCACCTCACCGAGGACAATCATCTCAGGGCACGCAAAGTTTCTCTCAAGGGCGCGCATGATTTCCTCTGGGTCCTCCGCAGAGACGAGAAGCGACGCGACGGCTTCTCGTGCGTGTCCACGGAGCGCGTTTTGTAAACGCGCGACGTTTTCTATAGGAGAAAAAGCAGACTTAGTGTTGTCAAACATTTTTTTAAATTGGAGCCACTGTGAGGCGCTACCAGAGTATGTAGAGAGCTCAATCTTATTTTGTTTGTTTGTCTTGCTTTGTGTAGCCAAGGATTTGGCTGCCGCTGCAGTATCGGCGATAGCTTGCAAAAGCAATGGTGACACATTAGTAATATTCTGTTCCGTCGTCGGACCGTGTTGTCGCTCAAAGCCCATGACAGAGGGAGGAGGCCCGGCGGGCGCTATTCCGGGCGTTTGAGAAACAAGGCCTGTCATTGCTGGATACGAGAGGTGTGCTGCTGTATATGAAGCAGCAGCCTGAAGAGGCACTGGCGGGAACGCCGAGTGGCCGGGCTGCGGGACCTCTGATTCGTTATCCACTTTATTAAACATGTTGGAGTCACTTACCCACTGTTGTGTTCTACGTATACTTCTACTTCGTTGGCTACCCTCATTCTGCCCGTCTGCTTCAATTTGTATAAGCTCAGCCTGGTACTCTGCTTCCTCCACCTCCGCGAGCTGCTGCTCGAGCTGCTGCGCGAGCTGCCGCTGGGCGACCGCTTGCGCGCGCTCGTATTGGCGGCGCTTATATGCAGCCTCTGCGGCAGCCTTTCGAGCCTTCACGGTTGAAGTGTGCGAGGAGTTTGTTTGGGCGGAGCGCATACTCCCAAGGTGGTCCTCACTGTCAGCATTACCTGCACAGACTCTACTTGCGTCTACAGGTGGTGCTACGTGAGCGCTAGATGATTCGACCTGAGATGCGATGGGTACCTGGATGCTTTCGGAAGCCATGATTTTACTTTTGCTACGAGTGATCATACGGATTGAAAAACTAACGGGAAGAAACTAGGTGTGGTGAAAAAATTTAGGTAGAAGGACCAAATGTTGAGGAATGGACTGTATAATGAAAGAAAAGTGATGAAAACGGGTAAAACGAAGTATAATAGGAAAATATCAGAATAAGTGGGCAATGAGATGGTGACAGCAAGAATATTACAAAGATGAGTGACATGAGAGAGAAAAGTCAATTAAAGGAAAAATATAAAAACATCATAAAATATGATTCCAAGGAGTCTTCAACAGTATGTATATACATATTTATCACGCCGACAAAGTTAAATAGTAAAATGTCAGAAAGATTTTTTAATGTACCTCCCCGAACATGAAAAGGGAGGGGGGGGGGCTGATTTTTTTTCTTCTCTACCCCACCGTGTGGGGAATCGTTGGATAGCTATAACATTAGGAGTTTACTAAGATCATTTTACAATTGAGGCATCCATTTTCGAAATATTTAGCTTGTACTCCCCCCCTCTACAATCTAAACCTATGCATTTAAAAATTAAAAAAAAAAAAAAAAAAAAAAATCACGATAGTAGCAAATATAATAAACTTAAAAGAAAAATTATCATAGCTGACTAGGCTTTACAGGTTAATGGTCAATTACATTAATGGGATTAGTAAAAAAGCCTCCTATTTTGTTTGATAGCTGAATTTTGTGATTATGTTAGGTAATAGGTTGTAATAACTAGATGTCTGTTGAACCCTAAGCTACGCGTGACCCGACACGCTTTTATTTGTACTTTTATTCATAGAAAACATAGTATTTTGAAAGTGTATGCAGTTCATTAAAACTTAAAAATACTTCAGTAGTGCAAAAATAAATCAGTATGGCACTATAATGTCAAGAAAAACTCCCGATTACCCAAAGCATATTTGTTTAGTTGTAATTTGTTCTTGTTAAATCGTATCGCTCCTGTCTTTCATTTTGACCCACCAAAAAGTAGTTAATGGGATAAAACTGGTCGATAACGTTATAACCCGTATTAAAACTGAATTATAACTACTGGGTTATAATCCACTACCCATCTCTGCATATATGTTTATGCGCGGGATAAAACAGCTTCAACATCTTCAATGGACAGCAGTAAATAAGGCCTAATGGGGCTCATTGTTTGGTAAATCCGTATGTTTCATGAAATAGCGTAAAAGTAGTCGCAAGGTAATTTGGTGATTTTCTGGTGAAGACTTTCGGGGATGGAAATTTGGAACATCAAATTTTAAAGCAACGATTTAAGTAGGGTATATTATGGTTATAAGGGACTCGTATATTTTTCTCTCGCAAAAAAAAAAAAAAAAAAAGTTAAGGTTGACCTGCAGCTGTCGAGGGCACATTTAATTGTCACAGTAAATTAGTTCTGTGACGAAATAGGGCTGCGGAATGAATGCATGGCGCAGCGGTGGTGGCTTAGTGGGTAGAACTTTGCACTCGGAAGCGAGAGACCCAGGTTCGATTCCCAGTGCGGGCATGTACCTATGACTTTGTTGAGACTTTTTTTTTTGTACATTTGTGAAGTTATAGTAGCGATACCAATCGCTAACTGAAGGAAAACATTGTGAAGAAACCTGCGTGTCTAAGCTATTCATATAACTCAACGCTTGAAATCGCCAATTCGCGGTGGGCATGTGTGGTGATTAAGCCTGTGCTCTCTCCCGGAACTATTTTTCAACATTTTTTATCATTTCTTTAGTTACTGCAGTTGTAGGGCGACCTGAGCGCGAGTCATGATTAGTGGATTTTCTTCCCCTATTAAACTCAGCACACCGACACCGACACCGACGCGCAACCGTAGCATTAGGAGGAGCATGAACAAAAGAGCATCAAACTTTTTTATTTTGTTAAGTCGACTTATAAGTGAGCAGGCTATGCCTGCCAGTATTTTCTTTTTTTTCTATCCAAACAGTTTATACCTCATTCTAGTACTTATTGAACACCCCTCGTAAACGTTGTATTGACGACTAGCTAGAAGCCCTAATTTTGTTACCATCTGCACAAGGAACGAATCCGAGAAAACCGGCCAAGTGCGTGTCGGGCCACGCTCAAACGCTCAATGTAGGGTTCCGCAGAAAGAGGGTTTTTTTATCTGCTTTCTTTACAGAACTAACATAGAAGTAATTTTCAATGGATTTTGTCCGAAATTTTACTTTTATATGTTGTTTACCTGTTACTCGTTAACTAGTAAAGCTGACTTAAATTTTTAAATTCATAATATTTTTTACTACCCTGAACTTTTTCACGTTTCTAAAATAAATTGTTTAGCCAGGAGAGGCGGGCAATGCCCTACTAAGACAAAAATTTGCGTTTTAAAGCAAAATATTTTGCAAACGGAACCCTTAATCAAAAAATGGTCTCCCTACACCCAAATTCCAAAGATATCCCAGACTATGGTGCAGGCGAGAAAAAAAAATTACAGTAGTTGCCCAAAAAAAAAAAAAGGTAAAAAAAAGGTTTATTCTACTTTTTTGTCGGCGTTATAAATATACAGTACATCTAAGCCAAATTTCAGCTCTCTAGTACTTACCGTCTCTGTGCTAAGCCGCGGACGCACAGAAAGACATTCGGATGGACATAGTTAGTTAGACTAAAGATTTCCGCGCTTAGCCTCATGGTTGGATCATTGTACGTAGCAAAGCTGTGAGTTTACTCCAGACAGCCTATCTCTTTCCAGAAGGCCAGCATTGCTCTGATATCACTTCGTGTATACCCAAGTAGTGGGCTGTCTCCTCTTGTATTTCTTGTCGACAGTATAGGTGTGAGGTATCCTGTCGCACACTGCTTCCATCTTAGGCTGGTCCGAAACAGCGGCTGACAAGATTTGCGTGTGTGCAAAATAGCTGTTTTGTTTCCATAGTTCGATTGTCTGAAGCCGTAGGGCAGCGCTGGCTGCTTCTTGTTGAACGTGTAAGTGTAGAGGTCTGAGGTTCATCAGGGCTTCCAGGCCGGCAGTTGGTGTAGTCTTCATGCACCCAGTTATTGCGGGGCATGCCAGTCGTTGTAACCTCTGCAGCTGGAGTACTGATGTTTTCTGTTTTGGTCTGGTCCACCATACAACGGCGCCAAATGTTATTACCGATGTATATAGCCACATCGTAAGTGCCGGGTGTAGTCTCCACTGTTTTCCTATGAGACCCCGGCACTACCAGAAGGTGATTTGGGCCTTGTTAATGATGTTCTGTAGGTGTGTGGTCCAGTTTAGTTTGCTGTCCAGCGTCACCCCAAGATATTTAACTGTCGGTGACAGAGTTACCGTTTTCCCGAAGAACTTTGGATGATTTTCTGTTTTTGGGTTGCGCTTATTAGCCTAATACCCAGAAATCACATTCGTTTAGGCGTCTGATTAATCCGTCCACTTCTAGGTTCCATAGAAGTGGCGGCGATAGTACTCCCTCTTGAGGGCAACCTTTGGCCACTATAGCTCTGGTAGTGCTGTTTACCTTTAGCGTTATGGCTCTTTGATGCAGGAGGTTATCTGTTCATCCCGTGATGGTTTGCTGCACTCCTCGTTCCACCAGTGCTTGGTTAATGCTACTTTTACGGACATGGCGAAACTATAAGGGTTCCTGGTCCACTACGGAACCCTAAAAAAAGGGATAGACTCGTTATGAAAAAATATATATCGGGAGGCCAGCGGGCAGACATCGTTGTAGTACCTATTGAGTTATCGTTTGCATCATTACCTTCTGGAATTGAACACAATCTAAATAATAACCTTTTCTATCCAATCTCCTTGGTACTCAGCTACGGCTCATATTAAAATTAGTCGCATCATGTTATCGCTGGCAGAAGTTAATAAAGTGTCAGTCAGTGCGTCACGATGACAGTGGTAGAGACAGCAAAGCGACATCGATTTTTAATCTGTGATATCGATCACCGGGCTGCGTGGTGAGAGCCGGAAGTGAACAGCCGCAGAGACACGACAAGCAGCATGACGACGAAGGCGGAGTCAGCGCAGCCGCGGGCAGCGGCGTACGAGGCGGCGGGGGCGGGGGCGGCACGCGGGGCGCGGGGGCGGCGGGACGTGCGGCCCAGCGCTGCCTCGCAGGGCGCGGAGCCAATTGGTCTCTTCGAGTCCGTCACCACCATGATGGGCCTAGGTGAGTGTCAACTAAGGCGCCACCGCGCTCTCAGCCAGCTTCTTACAATATGTTTATAAATTAGACAAAATATTAGTCAGATTTTAAATGCATGTTTGTGAGCCGTGCGACTGAGAGTGTCTGTGTTGCAGGTTCGGAGTTTGACCCCCATCAATACCGACGTATCGACAAGCCTACCTCGTGAGTATTTAGAGCTGCCCCAAACTACGTACAAGTCATATACTCGGAGCTTGGCATAAAGAGTAAGATTTTTCTTGTGCTAACTTTTGAGGTTTGCTATATTTAAAAACCAGCCAAGCGCCAGCCGGACTCGCGCAGCGAGAAATGTCGTTTCTTTCGTTTAACTCGGGACTTTAGCAGAAGTTCCACACACACACACTTGGTCGGTTTTTATATTATTTTGTTGATGTACTATAGAGATTGCACTATAGTCATAGCAAGTGTGACACTTGTGTGGACTAACGTTCTTATTATAAAGAAAAAAATACGTTACAGAAGCAATTTTCGTTTTAACCTTCCTTAGTTTTGTATTTGATAACTAACTTATAACATTTCGAGAGATAATTCCTTTCATAGGTCAGACAAAACAGCTTTTATAGGAATCTCTCTCGGGGCGTCGAACGGCCTATAATCGCAGGTGAATGGGTTAGTGGGTCATGGCACATTATACCGACACCGCAACAACCCACCGCGCGTCGCCCGCGATGCGCAAGCTCGCCGCATGCCCGCCGCCGCCGTCGCCGCCGCGCGCCGGCAGCCGCGGCTGCAGGCTGCAGGGTGCAAGCTGGCTGCCAGGACTAGAATTAGCACTAGCTGGCGGCTCCCAGTCGGCGCGCGCTGGAAGTATGCGGTCTGCTCGCTTGAATTTGGTTGTATGACTGCCCGCCGTCGACTTTTTTAGATTGACATTAATGAAAGATACTTTGCGACACACAACTTAATGCTCAAAGAATGAAAAGTTTATTGCTGGGTTGGAGCCGTGCCGTTGCGGTTAATGGCAATGTGCTGTAGCTGGGTCGTTGCGGTGCCGGTATAATGTGCTACGACCCTCAGAACACAAAAAGGCTACGACCTTAACACATTTTTTTTAATGTTACTATACTGCATATCAGTACGTATCAAATTTTTTAATTTGTTCGAATGCGGAACCCTGAAATAATGATGCGCAAACATTATTTGTTACGAATTGCTTTTTTTCGGCGAGCTTGGTCCACACGTGGCGGTGGTGTCGCAGGTACCTGGAGACGGCGACGCACATGGTGAAGGGTAGCATCGGTGCGGGCGTGCTAGCCATGCCCAGCGCCGTGCACAAGCTGGGCCTGCCCGCCGGCGTCGCGGGCATCCTGCTCATCGGCGCCTTCGCCACTTACTGCCTGCACCTGCTGGTGAGTCACCCGCTCTGCAACCGACCAACTCCAAGAGCCTGCCATGCCCGTGAGCGCACACTATTGCATTTTCCTCAATCGGGAATCTGGAACCGGAAACTGCCGCTTTTCGTGGCAGTTTCCGGTTCCAGGCTACTAAGTTGTAGTGGACGCCGAGACGGGTCAGGCATAATTAGCTAAGTTAGCTGTAGGCTGAACCAGGGTATTTAAATATTGCGACAGACTTCGTAATTTGCGTAAGACTGTGGAAATTTCCTAAGAACTCGGCCCAACAGGTTAGAACGAGCAACTCGTGCAAGTACGGGACAAAAAATGGAGCATTCTGATTGCCCGCCCAGGAAAACAACGACCTGTGATTGGTTGGCATAAAAGCTGGAACATTTCCTGCATTACCATTAGCTTACCACAGAAACTGACAAACAGAATAAACAGCTATCAAGAACCACTGGAAGTTTATATATATATGTTACGGGACCGCCCGATTTCCCACCTTAGCTATTGCAACCTTGTAGGCGGAGGCGAAATGTACCTTTGTATTCTAATGATATTTAGCAGTTTTTCACTGTTTAAAAACACGGATAAAAAGACGTTTTTCAAAAATGAAATTATATTGATAATTTCGAAAAAACACGATTAACTAAAAAATACCAAGCAAAGCTCGGCCACCCAGGTACTCGCTCTTAATATGAAATAATTTATAATACAATTTAATAATCTATTCTAGTTGGATATTTATTATTTTAGTTTTGTACTCAAGTAATTGTGATATTTTTTTTTAATTATTCGTAATTTCTTTTTGACTTTCGTCGTTTCGACTTTGAGTATCTATGCAAAGTTTTCACTTTTGATTTATTTTCGTTTTACCTAACCTGTTTGGATATGATATAAAAATTACCTATAACCTTAATAGTACTAGCCTGACACTGGCTTACTTAATTAATTAAAACCTTTTTCCATCAGTTTACCAGCCTCACTACTTTGGGCTCTGCACACCGTCCACGCTGGGTTTCGGCAGAATACCAGCGCTGGAGTTTTCTTTTTAAACTCTCAGCCACAGAACAGAGAAAATAAGTTAGAATTGCCCTAGCGCGTATTTTGTACGGGAACCGCTGTCGCCGCTTCAACCCCCACCATTCTTTACTACCACTAATTGAAGCAATACGCACTCAGGCTTATACATGTTTGCGTGAGTCGAACTCCGCGAAAGCACAGTTTAAATAAGAACAGTTACACATCTTCATACTAACGTCCGAAACGCGCCTATACAGTATGCATAACTACGAAACGCGAGGATATCAGTCCGCTTCGGTTCGGTGGCAGCACGGTGTTCACCGCGCGTGAGTGCAGACGGGCGACGACGCGTCGGATCGGCTAGCTAGACAAAAATGTCGAAATCAAGTAGACTATATTGCTCGGTGTACGGATGTCTGAACTCGACAGAGTTAACTTTTTTAAATTTCCTTCTCAGTCTGAAAGGTAAGACTGTAAACATAACATTATTCTTGCAAGTTACGAGCTCGCTTGGATCTACTTTGAACCTTAGCGATTCGAGAATAAAGGTTAGCCGACTAAAGGTTTTCGGGGATTCCCACAAATAATAAATACGTTTATGTACTCGCTTGGAACAGAGTAGGGGAATTACCGCGCGCTGCTCACTTGTCTAAATTTCTTCCGTCAATCTATTGTTTCGTTTCGGTGCGAAATTTCTTGAAATAAAAATACGGGATAGACAATAATTATACAATTGTGAACCCTATATTGATGCGCATAGGGTTTTGAGGAACAAGAGGTCCACTGCTGGACATATACATACATACTTCACTTAATTTTTTAAAAATTTGTTATTCTCTTTTTTCCATTAGAATGTATTACAAACTTCGAATTTCTGTTACATTGTGAGGAGAAACTAGACATATTATTTCCTATCAACTCATTAGACTTCATTCATACTAAACGAGCACATAATATTGTTACGTTCTAGGGGTGGGTTCGTGATCGGAAAAGCACTTTATACACCGATGAATAAGAGTAGGATTTATTTCCGCACTATTTCTTAACTTCAAAAAACCTTTAAAAACAAACACTTTTAATCACACTGCACTGATCCGATAATACTCGTAGTACTTCTTCCTTCGCTTGTAATTCGTTTCACTTCCGCTTCCAAAATAAAACTGACTCGCAGCACGCGTCGTCCCCGCTTATATACCTACCGTTTGAGATGTTCTCGAAAACTCCATCAAGTCGTGGAAGGTTCTGCCGTCTCGCTCGATCGTGATGTCTCTGTCCCACCTTTCCGGAGTGTTCGGACTATAGCTATCCCTCTCTAACAGTGCTATCTCTTTCACTCCTATTGAAAATTTCGTCATATACTGAAATGTACTTCAAGGGCCCATAAGGGGTCCTGAAAATGCCTGAAAAGATTCTGATGGCGTCATCGGATAGAGGGTGGCCTGAAACAGACTGAAAATATGTTTCAGGCGCCTGAAATCCATGGTAACTTGGGTGAAATTTTGATTAACTGGTATGTGACAGAGCACCCTCTGAAACGGCCTGAAACGGTATTTCAGCCTGCTGAAAACGCCTCAAGGCACGGAAAAACGTGTTCAAAGTTTTATCTCCTATCCACCGTCGTAACAATATAAATATCTACGCACAGAGTACAACGCTCGAAATACTGGTAAATGAGACGACAATATTTAAATGTGGCAGTATCGAATTCGAAACACAAGCGCTTCAGCCCTGTCGCGCCTACTCCGATCGAGCGAGCGTAGGTAATAAAATCCGGCGGACGGCCAAGATGGCCTACTGGGTGTTCATTATACTGTGGCGTTGCAATTCGCAAGGTATAGTTTTTTTTGAGCTACTTATTATATTTTTTCTGAATTAAGACATAATTATAAGAAACTAATTTAGTTTTTTCTGCGATTAAACAAGTTAATCATCTTTAAATATTGTAAGTGTGACGTCATAGTACGGTTTAAGTAAATGAACAAAACCATTTGTCTGTGGATCTCAATCTGTTGTGGTTAACTGACTGACTCTCTATCTGTGCTAATACTTAATTCATTCAAAGTTTGTGTTTTTGTGTTTTCTCCAGATTTTTATTTCATTAGTCTCTTAAATAACGATGATTTCGCTTATAAACCCGGACACCGATTTATAGGTCGCTTACATTTTGACCCGGCTGTTTCGCCCACGGACTTTATTTGCTACTTTACTCGACGACCACTGCACATTTGGACGGATGTAAAGAAACTTTTCCCCATTAGATTTCAAAAATGAATCGCGGATCGTACGTTAAATGCTTTGTACCGTCTTGGGCAAACGACTAACAGCCGGAACGAAGTTTTTTTACATGTCCCAGCTACATATAAATTGAGATTGTGGCACAAACTCGGCATTGAATATAAAGCTTCAAACCGCCGAAAAATAGTAACAGACTTGACAACGTCAGTTTGACAACTGTCAGCTGGAGAGGAAGGAGGCGCAAAGACAAAAGGGCCAGATATTACCTCATGTGACATCACTGTAGAGCTCAAATGAAGGGCATTGATCATTTTCTTGCCCATTTCGTGTCAAGACGTGACTTTGGCAGAATTTGTCGGCATCGGCTGGTTGCCATTTCAACAAAAAAAAAAAAAAAAACTTGTTTGCTGAATATAAATTTAACTATAAAATATTTATTCCTCTAACATGGAAATATTGCTCGAAATGGTTTTCGGTACAGCCTCCCAAGAAAATACTTAGCATCCCCAATTAGCCAATGCAGTCACACCAACGCAACTTTTGATGTGTGCGATCGCCTGTACAAACAAGCAGTAGGGATTGACAAAAAGTTAAAAGATATCGATATTATTAACTTTGTTTAACCAACGATTATTAAAAGACAGGAGTGATCGTCGCCATACCTGTGGAATTACTTTGAAGCGTAGTTCTAAATTTAGTTACAGTGTGAATCTAAATAACGCTTTTTATTCATATTTTTTATTCAATTTGATTGTTTTTTTGTACGTTCCTGATATGGCACTTTATGCACTAACTACGGGGTCATACTATGTACATATTTTTTACCTACTTTTCTACGAGATATAAATGTTCTGATGTAGTCGACTGAGTTACATTGGTACATACTCGTACATTGGTAAATACAAAACGAAGAACCGAACCAAGAAGTGGTATTTGCGGCTGTTTTATCACCGTCTTGATGTATTTTTTTTATCAGTGTATCATTTACCTATTCAATGTTGTTTTCGTGTGTGAATGTATTTTGTGGACAAAACATAAACAAATATCTCATCTCATCTCATCTCATCTCATCTCATCTCATCTCATCTCATCTTATCTTATCTTGTGGCGAGCACATGTCAACTCTGCGCGCGCACTATAAACTCCGATATTCCTGCATCGCGCAAGCAAAATGTTTCACATGACTTACCATAAATATTAGGGGTTAAAGTATGAAATTGCCGTTTTATTGCAATAGGTTCTTTGAATTGACATAGAATCTTCATGGTTTGAGGTTTTCGAATGAAACTTTTTTCAAATGGTTTCTATGATGTTCTTTTTTTAAAAAATGTGAAACATTTGAATATCGACTTTCAATTGTTTTTGTTATTCAATTTAGACAAGAAAGATGGATACTGCGAAAATTCGAGTGATTATGAGGCATCCATTTTTAGGAGACAGCTTTTTTTGTTATTGATTTTTTTTTAAATAAATAAAATTATTTATCTACTTTTGAATATCCTTACATACCTAACACTTTACTTAATTTATGAAATTCAAGGAAGCATTTTTTATCTTTATATAGACACAGTTCCATCCGACTTTCCTTTGCAATTAGGAATCAATTACGTCCGTCCGTTAGAATCTCTGACGTTTTGGCCCCCATACAGGAAAATGTTCCACGCTGTCGGTTCGGACGTCTCTTGGAGGCAACACAGCTACATTAGCTCTTTTCTTCTTTAGTTCAATAATGTCATCAGATGCAGACGTTGGACGACCCCTCTTTCGTATTATGGATTTACCACACATGCACAAAGATTTTGCAACTTCAAACTTGAACTCTCGCAGCTTCAGGGGTGTTGGAGTTTCGTTTTGTGCTCCCACTCTTTTATAAAGTATCCAGCTATTTATCACCATTAGATAAGATAATATTATAGGGAAGAGCGGGTGATCGTGCTCTTCCACTATAAAGGGAAATTTTACTGCCAGGCAGATCGTATGCCTGGAGACGGCTGGTCCAACTGATGTTTGTCGGACGTTATAATAGGGGTTAAAGTATGAAATTGCCGTTTTATTGCAATAGGTTCTTTGAATTGACATAGAATCTTCATGGTTTGAGGTTTTCGAATGAAACTTTTTTCAAATGGTTTCTATGATGTTCTTTTTTTAAAAAATGTGAAACATTTGAATATCGACTTTCAATTGTTTTTGTTATTCAATTTAGATAAGAAAGATGGATACTGCGAAAATTCGAGTGGTTATGTGGCACCCATTTTTCGTATTTTTTTATTTTATTGATTTGACGCAAGTGAGTCAATATTGTGGGTAAGGTAACGTTAAACCATGCCGCTAATTCCGAGGTAGTTTGACTAGGGTCGGCTTCCACTATCTCTCTTAATTCATCGTTATTCACCTGTGTGAGCGGTCTTCCTCGTGGCTCGTTCTTTAAGTCGAAATTTCCATCACGAAAGCGTTTAAACCAAAATCGCACGGTGCGTTCATTAGTAGACCCCTTTCTAAACGCAGCATTGATATTGCGGGCTGTTTCTGCCGCGTTAGTTCCGCGTCGGAACTCGTATTCAAAAATCACTCGAATTTTCGCAGTATCCATCTTTCTTGTCTAAATTGAATAACAAAAACAATTGGAAGTTGATATTCAAATGTTTCACATTTTTAAAAAAAAAGAACATCATAGAAACCATTTGAAAAAAGTTTCATTTGAAAACCTCAAACCATGAAGATTCTATGTCAATTTAAAGAACCTATTGCAATAAAACGGCAATTTCATACTTTAACCCCTATTATAACGTCCGACAAACATCAGTTGGACCAGCCGTCCCCAGGCATACGATCTGCCTGGCGGGAAATTTCCCTTTATAGTGGAAGAGCACGATCACCCGCTCTTCCCTATAATCTTATCTTATCTAATGGTGATAAATAGCTGGATACTTTATAAAAGAGTGGGAGCACAAAACGAAACTCCAACACCCCTGAAGCTGCGAGAGTTCAAGTTTGAAGAAGCAAAATCTTTGTGCATGTGTGGTAAATCCATAATACGAAAGAGGGGTCGTCCAACGTCTGCATCTGATGACATTATTGAACTAAAGAAGAAAAGAGCTAATGTAGCTGTGTTGCCTCCAAGAGACGTCCGAACCGACAGCGTGGAACATTTTCCTGTATGGGGGCCGAAACGTCAGAGATTCTAACGGACGGACGTAATTGATTCCTAATTGCAAAGGAAAGTCGGATGGAACTGTGTCTATATAAAGATAAAAAATGCTTCCTTGAATTTCATAAATAAGTAAAGTGTTAGGTATGTAAGGATATTCAAAAGTAGATAAATAATTTTATTTATTTAAAAAAAATCAATAACAAAAAAAGCTGTCTCCTAAAAATACCTATACGCTATAAACCTAAATATCGTAAAGCCAGTGTTGCCGTTCGGAAGAAAATAAAACCACCAAACGCTTGTCAAAAAACCGCTATTTTTTGGGTAAAAACGGGGCTGAAAAAAGCGCTAAATTCCACTAGGTTTTAGCATGGGTAAAATGGTGGTTAAATTTTGCCTATAATGAAAAAATAACTATATTTCAGGCCATAAGCCTTCTTCTTGAGAAGAACTTCCATTTAAGATTTTCACGAACTACAAACCAAATTCTAACAAGAAATTAACCACGCGCCGCTTTAGTACGTAGTAAGTAAGACAAACCAGTTCTTTTCTGTTTACAGTGTGAGTAAGACAGCGATAGTAAAAATATTTCCTGTAAAAAGAGACAAAACAATAAACTAGACTGAACATTATCTTTCATTCTTGGGGATTCCCCAAGTGAACTCGTAGTTTTTTCTTTGTTTTTTTTTTTGTTTTGCGTCTCTGGATACCAACTTTTTATTAATGTTCAAACTTAGCAGAGTTGAGTTACAATAGACTTTTAGAGCGTAATAAAATACTTTAATAAAATTAACTGTTGACTTTTCTTTTTCACCGAGCAACAACTGACAACAAACACTTTTTTTTTTTTTTTGAACGACAAAATGAGTTCGCAAACTCTGTACTGCAAACTCACTACTTTCCCTCGTTTAAAAAAACCGTCAGTAGTGCATTAGTCCCAACTTGGTGCACATTTGGGTGAGCCTTGGCCTTGGGACTGGCTTCGTCATTATGTCTGCCAGTTGGTTTGCCGAGTCTATCTTCCGGACATTTAGGCTTCCTTCTGAAACCATTTCTCTGACAAAGAAGTGCCGAACACGTATATGCTTCGTCCGTTTATGAAACTCTGGGTTGTGAGCTAATCTGATAGCTGCCTCGTTGTCCACATGCAGAGTCGGTATGCTTTGGAGTTGCGATAGAAAGCTGAATATTGTTTGAAGCCAAATCAATTCCTTTGCTGCCTCGCTTGCTGCAACTATTTCGGCCTCGGTTGTCGAGATCGCCACTGAAGCTTGTCTCTGACTTAGCCAGGATACTATTCCACCAGCATAGAGACATGCGACACCTGTAGTGGATCTACCTGTTGAAGGATCTCCAGCGTGGTCGGCATCACTGTATCCTTCAATCAAATTTGAATCTTTTCCTTTAAGGTACTTTATGCCTAAATTCATAGTACCTTTCAGATACCGGAAAATTCTTTTAACCCTGAGCCAATCTTCGTGAGACGGGTTTGCTAATTTTCTGGATACCACACCTACAGCATATGCAATATCAGGGCGAGTTCCTGTCATAAGGTACATTAAAGCACCCACTGCTTCTCTGTAAGGGAAATTCCCAACTTTCCCTGAGTCAGAACCTTCTCCGCTTACTGATTTTTCCATAGGCGTAGAAACCGGATTGCATTCTAACATGTTGAATCTTTCGAGGATTTTCTTTAAATAGGCCTCCTGATTAATGAAAACTCCATCTTCCTCTTGTCTTATCTCTATTCCCAGGTAATACGTAGCCGTTTTAATGGTAATTTTCAATTTTGATCCAAGGTCTTCCAGGAAACTGTGTGCCAGCTTTTCACTTGAAGCTGCTACTAGTCCGTCGTCGACGTATAAGGCTATCAAAATCTTTTCGTGTCCAACGTGCCTTGCGAAGAGGCAATTGTCAGCCTCGCACTGCTTGAAATTTAGATCCAGGAGAATTTTCTCAAAGCATGTATTCCAGCACCGTGGCGCCTGCTTTAATCCGTAAAGGCTTCGGTTGAGTCTCCAAACTCTAGCTGTCCCGTCATCAAGCCCTTCTGGCTGCTGCATGAATAACTCTTCCTCCAATTTTCCGTTGAGGAAGGCCGTTGTCACGTCAAATTGTAACAGATGCATTTTCTCCTTTGCGCATACACTAAGTAGGCATCTAACTGTGGCCATTCTGGCGACTGGGCTAAAGGTTTGATCGTAATCAATGCCTTTCCGTTGTCTAAATCCTTTCACGACTAGGCGCGCTTTGTACTTATCAATGGATCCGTCGGGATTTCGCTTGATCCGGAAAATCCACTTGTACGGTAATGCCTTTCGGTTGGATGGTAAGTCGCACAATGTCCATACGTTATTCTCTTTTAGTGAGTTTATCTCATTCTTCATAGCTTGAAGCCATTTTTCACTGTCTTCTCTCTCCATAGCTTCTTTGTAGCTGCTTGGGAAGTTGTCTGCTGATAAGTTGCAGATGAAATCGTCGTATCTCTGAGGGCGTCTTAAAGTATCTCGATCTCTCAAGTTGTACCTTGGTTCTTCTACAACGACTGGTTCTCCCTCTGCATCATAAAAGTCGAAAGGTTCATCTTCATCCTGATCTCTCACTGAATTGTTGAGATGTTCATCTTGATCGTGATCTCTCCCTGAATTCTCTCCCTCTAGAGCACGGTCAATATCAGGTCTAGGATCTCTCTGAGGCTGAGAAACCTGTGTCCCAATTTGGTTTTCAATTTCCTCATTGCTATTTGAGTTATCTCCCTCTGATTCTGCAGGGGCTTGACTATGCTCATTTGTCCCTACTGAGATTTTAAATTCAACTTCACTCGCGAAGGTGATATCTCTGGACCGGATTGTCTTCGTTCCATTCCATATGCGATAGCCATCGTTGTTCTCATAGCCTATGAGTATTCCTTTAATTGCTTTCTTGCTTAGCTTTTTTCTGCATTGTTTGGGCACGTGAGCATAGCATTGGCTTCCAATCACACGTAGGTGTGTAATCTTTGGCTTTTTGCCGAACCATAACTCGTAGGGAACTTTAGCTTTTTCTCTGGTAGGTCCTGTTCTGTTCAGAACGTATGCTGCTGTATTTATCAATTCAGCCCAGAGTTTCTGCGGCAGTTCTCCTCTGGCGTGTAACCAAGTCCTTGCGGCTTCAACTAGCGTCCTATTCTCTCTCTCGCTACATCCATTTTGCTCTGGAGTGTAAGGCATTGTAAGTCGCTGTTGGATTCCATTATCATTTAGTATCTTTCTTACTTCTTCGTTATCAAACTCTCCTCCATTGTCGCTTAAGATGTATTTAACAGCGTGACCGACAGTCTTTATTTCGTTAAGCATCAATTTCAGTTTATCTTTGACTTCAGATTTTTGACGCATAAAGTAAACTAGGCGGTACGAAGAGTAATCATCTTTGAAAAGCACGAAATAGCGATACTTCATTTCACTGGGATCTTCGAATGGTCCGCAGACGTCTGAATGTATTAGTTCGCCAGGGGTGCTTGCTCTCTCTCTTCTCCCAAACGGCATTCTGTGAGCTTTCCCAAATATGCATGCCTCGCATTTATCTTTGTCCTCAGGCAAGTCGATACCAAGTTCTCTCTTGACAAGAACTTTTACATGACGCTTATCCTGATGGGCGAACCGTTCGTGGTACACTTGCAGCATATTGGTGCCCGTAATTGCGTTCACTTCGATTGGGTTAGATTCTCTTGAAGGAGCGATTGTCTTGAACTGTAGTCTGTACAGTCCTCCTTTGGATTCTCTCGTCCCTACAATCTTTGTTTCTCCATCAATATCTAACTGACAACATTCTGCGGTAGAAGTGAACAAGCTGTTCCGCAAGTTGTCTTGTGCTGCCAGAGTCGAGAAAAGATTTTTCGTCAGCGATGGTACAAGCCAGACATCTTTCAGAAGTATGGTTTCTTTCTTATCTCCTACACTCGATTCTACCAGGACAATGCCTTTCCCTAGAGCTGGGATTATCGTCCCATCTGCCGTCTTCACAGATTGGTTATCAGAATCGAAGAGTTGAAATTCTTGAAACACATCTTTCCTGGTGGTAATATGCGTCGTAGCTCCGTTATCAACAAACCAATTTTCTCTATCTTGATCTGCTGCCTTGGAACATGCATTAGCTACCATCATTGTTAGGCTTTGTACTTGCAGTGATGAATGTGTTTGTGCTGAACTGCTTGGTTTTGGAGGACGACCATCCTTAATCCACTTCTTACAGTTTCTTACTCTATGCCCTATCTGTGAGCAATAGTTGCACTTCACGTTCCCATCTTTCTTTGGTTTCGACTTTTGGACTTCTTGGATTACTAGAGTCTCTTGACTAGTAGTCCCTTCTTTGTTCTCGAGAGCCTTCTCGTAAGAACACAGTTGAGTTGTGAGGTTGTCAACAGTTCTATCGGTCTTGTTCAAAAGTAACCAGCTAGATTTGAATGCAAAGAATCTTTCATCGAGAGTTTCTAAGATTTTGCAAATCAGGAACAGATCAGGGAGTTTACTATGCGCATCTGACTTCTGAATTTCAACGTTCAAATTGTTCCAGACGTTCTTTAATTTTGACATGTGGGATGAAACGTCATCTGACAGATTTCGTTTAAATGTAAAGAAATCCATGCACAAGCTGTATGCCCTATCCTCTGATTGACCATCAAATAATCGATGTAACTCACGCCAGACTTCATACGCATTGTGAAATCTCATTACTTTCACTAACGTCTCTTCAGTCATATTTGTCGTCAGAATGAGCAGTGCGCTGCAGTCCGCCTGCTTGTATCTGGCTAAGGCCTGATTGTAAGTCGCGTTAGCTGCGTCACCTGCACCTTCTTGAAGGGGTTCTGGTCTTTTCAAACTGCCTTCTACTATCTCTATAGCATCTGTCGTCCCCCGTAGCATTATAGAGATTTTGTACTTCCAGGTTGTCCAGTTAGATTTTCCCTCAAGATTTCCGATCGAAATTTTTGTTGAAAAATTTTCCATGGTGGGGCCGAATAACCTATTAATGTTCAAACTTAGCAGAGTTGAGTTACAATAGACTTTTAGAGCGTAATAAAATACTTTAATAAAATTAACTGTTGACTTTTCTTTTTCACCGAGCAACAACTGACAACAAACACTTTTTTTGAACGACAAAATGAGTTCGCAAACTCTGTACTGCAAACTCAATACTTTTTGGCCTAATTGAAGGCTGACGATATCTATTTCATTTTTCCACCAGATTTCACTATTTTTTTTAGCACGTTATTGTTGGAACAAAAGCGCCAAAACGGCAACACTGCGTAAAGCGGCTGCAAAATTAATTTCGTGCTGAAAAAAAAATTGAGCGATGTAGGGTTAATAGCGCTTTATTCTCATCATCTTTATAAGGTATACATGAAGGTTTACTTATGCACGGAATTCCACCTTGTGAAAATAAACGTTTTAAATGTTCATTATCCATTTCCGTTTGCGAATGGGCCTGGTCAGACTGTGTATTTAAACTTGAAATGCGCACGTGTAAGTAGGTACACATTATGTTGCAGATTCACAGCATGTACGAGATGTGCAGGCGGCACCGGCGCGGATACATGTCCTACAAGACCACTATGCGCGAGGCGCTCAAGGTGAGCCCTATGCCCCCATCGCGTGTTACTCCCTTCTCCTAAATACATCTCAGAGAGAAAAAAGAGCCTAATTCTTTCGGACGACTAGAAAACGTTGCATCGACGCGACGGAAAATATATAGGCCAAGGAGACAAAGGGCTTCGTTCTTCTCGCCCCGTGTCCCGCACCTTGCCTAACCCTCCATGACCGACGCTGAAGATTAAACACTCGTAACGTAGGACATAGTTTGAGTGTGCGTCGCCGCGTGCGCAGATGGGGCCGAAGACGCGGTGGCTGGCGCCCGTACTGCCGGAGGTGCTGGAGGTGGCGCTG
This sequence comes from Yponomeuta cagnagella, assembly GCA_947310995.1. Classification (NCBI taxonomy): domain Eukaryota; kingdom Metazoa; phylum Arthropoda; class Insecta; order Lepidoptera; family Yponomeutidae; genus Yponomeuta; species Yponomeuta cagnagella. The sequence goes on along the minus strand of OX371268.1, from coordinate 23,105,746 downwards.
GTGGTGTGGCAGCTGGGGCTGTGCGTGGTGTACGCGCTGTCGGTGGCCAGTAACATGCAGCTGATCTGCGACCAGCAGTGGCCCAACCACAAGCTGACCTTGCGGCAGCATCTGCTACTGCAGTTCTTGCCGCTGCTCATCATCAACCATTTCAAGAACCTAAAGATGCTGGCACCTCTGTCCACCTTCGCGAATGCCATCACTCTACTCGGCTTCATTCTGGTCTTCTACTATCTCGTGAAGTCGAAGGTACGTACGCAACAAATATAGGTAGGTAGGTACTTTTTAGGTTTCCGTACCCAAAGGGTAAGGGACCCTATTACTAATACTCCACTGTCCGTCTGTCTGTCACCAGGCTGTACCTCATGAACCGTGATAGCTAGACGGTTGAAATTTTCACAGTTGATCTATTTCTGTTGCCGCTATAACAACCTTTACTAAAAAAAGAATAAAATAAATATTCAAGGTGAACTCCCATACAACAAACGCGATTTTATTGCCGTTTTTTGCTCGATGTTAATAACGGCGGCAGCAGGTAGACACTTGAAATATTCACATGTTGTGTAGATAATGGTACAGAACCCTTCGTGTGCGAGTCCAATTCGCACTTGGCCGGTTTTTTATGCAGCCTCTCTGGGAGAGCCCTGAGAGAAGGCCTATGCCCTACAGTGGGACGTAAATAGGCTGCTTATGTATATACGTCCCACTGCAAGGCAAAGGCTTCCTCTCAGAGAGACTGTACGGGCTTAATTGTAACGCTTGCCCACCGCGGATTGGCAATTTCAAGCGCTAAGGTATGCGAACTCCACTGACGCTTAGAAGAAGAAGAAGAAGAAGATGTTTCTTCGTTTCCTCACGATGTTTTCCTTCGCGGTTAGCGAGTGATATTGCACTATAACATCACTAATGCACGTAATTTAGAAAACAAAGAATTTTCACGAGTACATACATGTATTTATATGGTGAATTCCCTAAAAATAAAAATCAATGAGGTTCCATACAAAAAACGTATCTTTAGAGCTCCATACGCAAAGGGTGGAGCTACTACGGGGCGTACGAACACGTAATCAGTCGCAACTCGCAATGTGACGTCACAAAAATTGTTTTCATCCAGTTCGGGACCCCTAGCGAGAGACCCCTCACATTTGACTGGTTTTTAGGGTTCTGTTCAAGGTACCCTCATAGTTTTGCCATGCCTGTCCGTGGCTTAGCACAGAGATAAGTACTAGAGAGCTGAAATTTGGCATAGATATATATATATAGATATATATTTATTACGCCGACAAAACGGTGGAATAAAATATTTTTTAGGATACCTCCCCTACACCTAAATGACGGACGTAATTGTTTTATATTTATTACGCAAAAATTGCGCATTATAGCTTAACATTTGAGAAATGGAACCCTAAATCAAAAAATGACCAATCTAAACTCTGTTCCATAAACTTAGTCAGTAAAATGACATTTGCGATGTGACCAGTTTTTAATAGAAAAATAATAGGGGTGTACACAATCGACATAAAATATCGACTTAGTTTTTTTTTTTCATAGTTATCTAGCAGGATCGCTATGAACTAATGTTAGATACTTTTACGCGAGTCCAACTCGCACTTGGCCGGTTTTTTTTACTTAAAAAGTAAAATATATGGCTTAAATTTGGTGACACTTCAACGCTGGGTGGACTGTATAGAGCACACGAAAAAAGTTGAAAATAAAATGAGGAGATTAGACCAATTGATAGATGACGTAGTAGATACATTTATAATTAATGTAAACGATACAGACACTTAAATTTTTTCCATTCAATTTCATTTTGATATACTTAATAGTTGTCTTAAACCTTCCAAATATACACAACCTGATCCTTATGTTTATATTTTTTCTATTTCATTAACAGGCTTATAATGTCTATTTCAGAATAAAGTAAGAAAATATAATTTTCACAAACATGACAGTATATATTTTAAATGATTTAGGTTACTTTATGTTAAGAAAATATATGTAAATATTTTCCATTCTGTAATTTAAGGCCACTAACCACAATAGTACGAAAAATAATTGATTATGTCGTTAAATCGATCGACTAATGAACATCCCTATTTTAGCTGGCATCCCTATACACTAACATGACAGTTCTAATTGTCAATTTACTGACTAGAATTACGGTACAAAGTTTAACGATACCTTCACCGTACCATGGTGTAGGCGAGAAAAAAAATACATCCCTAATTTAGGTGTAGGGGAAGTACCCTAAAATTTTTTTTTTCAGATTTTTGTCTTCCGTTTTGTCGGCGTGATTATTATGTATGTCTATGCGAAATTTCAGCTTTCTAGCACTAATAGTCTCTCAGCTAGGCCGCGGACAGATAGACGGATAGACGTACAGACAGACAGACGGATGGGCATGGCGAAACAATAAGGGTTCCTTGTCGACTATGGAACCCTAAAAATTGAAATATTTTTTAGGACAATGCCGACTACGTCAAGTTTGACATTTATATTTTGTGTAGGAACTAAATTTTTAACGATAGAGCCTTCTCAAAAGTTAATGGAAATAATTGTTACTTTTTACTTTGTTTTTGTATTATTAGTTAAAAATCGGCCGTTATAACTCACATATTGTATGAAAAATGTAACTGGCTTTTATTACCATTGGAGACAAAAACCCCATTCAGATAGAGTCCCGTTCACACTGTTTGGTTAGGAAAACCCAATAACCGTCCAATTGTGAGTCGGACTCTCGCTAAGAGCACTATCACACGAGCGATTTGAGAGCGATTGTGCAGCAAGCTCGCCACGGTTGCGCCGCGTACACGCCGCGTACACGCCGCGATGACGCTGCGCTGTCGCGGCGGCGATGTCGCCGCGATTACCACCCTTGACGCTATTTTAAACAGTCTGTCCCTACCGCCCCACTTTAGTCATATGAAAGATACGAGTGTAAGCGGACATATCGTCGTTTAAAGGTTCAAATGTCGTTGATACAATGAATACCGAGTTATTATAACTAAAATTCAAAATCATCCTGTTATATGGGATACATAGTGGTCGCTCTGATAACGTATCCTCTCAGATTCGTGTTTGACTTTTGTCTGCTTTTGCTTTTTTTCCTGCGATTTAGAAGTACGAACAAAGCCAGCAGTAGCAGCAAAGGTTTCCTCGTCAGATTAATCCATTTTGCTACTGAGTCTCCAAAACGCGGATCTCAAGCCGCGAGCTCGCCACGACGACGATGCGACGTAATCGCCTCGCTTTCAAATCACTCGCAAATCGCCAGTGTGATAGGGGCCGTAAGCGTCCTGAACATGCTTGCTAAATGATTATTTACTTAGTGATATGTAATCGTTGTTTTTTTCGGCATCGTTCGACACTGTAATCGTAAATATTAGATGTAAGCATAGGTGTATGACATTTTTGTAGTTTATCTGTATGTGTTTGAACATGTAATATGGATGTGGTCAGATCGTACTGACGGACGAGCAAGTAAGCTTCAAAGGCTTCGAACATCTCCCCATCTTCGTCGGCATCACTCTGTTTGCGCTCGAAGCCGTCGGCGTGGTAAGCAGACACACACGACACTCGATACTCTGCGTTGCGTGCAGATCACTCGACAACCCGTGAGATTCGCTAAGGACCTCTAACTGAATGAAAGAAAATGTTATTTTTTTAAATAACATTCAACAACAACATTAACATAATTAACAACATTAACATTATAACATTGTGTTTCACATGTACTGAAAGTCTAAATGTGTTCTACGTAGCACAGAAACAGTGACTTACTGAACGTTACAATTTAAAAAATCGTTTTGGGAAAGAAATCCAAACTTAGCCTTTTAATTCTTTGGTCTCTAAAATTAATTTAAATGATTATTCTTAAAACAAGAATTAATGCATTGAACAGGCTGTGACTCCAGAAATTTTAGTTATCTAAATAATATTAAATCACATAGCAGCTCTTTTCGCACAAAGCGTGGAATAAACATTTTTTGAACCGCGCTTCTGGCGAGCTTATTATACTTACGATTCTACAATAATTTTATAATGCAGTTTTTATACGTCCCACTGTAGGGCACAGCCCTTCTCTCGGAGCATGGACTTAATCACCAGGCGTGCCCACCGCGTATTTCAAGCGCTGAGGTATGTGAAGACCTCAGACACTCAGGTTTCCTCACAAGGTTTTCCTTCACAGTTAGCGAGTGGGATTGCTACTATAACTTCACAAATGTGCGTAACTTACAAAACGAACCCACGACCTCCCGAATGAGAAGCCCGTGTTCTTCCCCTCTGTTACCACCGCTCTAGAAGATTATCTTTTTCAAGAAAAATCACAAATTTCGTGACTCACACCCCCTATTCTACATATTCCTCCTGGTCTATTCCTACGACTATCGAGCACATTGGAAATGAATTGAGTCATAAATGTCACATCCATCGAAAATGTCGTTCTGACTTAACCCAATAATCTTTCTTGGCTCAAATTATAGCTGCCTAAATGGGCGATTTTCTGACAGCTTATAATTTGAAGTTCCAAATTTGTAAGTAGATATCGCAGGCAATATAGGTTTTATCGTTTTATGATGCCAGTTTAAAAAAAATATATTGAGAATGTGGATCTACACGCTTGGCCATCAAGACACAGACAACCAGCGTGTTTGTATCTTGTTGACAAAATCCATTCAGGTGAGTTAAGGCAAGGCACCTGAGTCTGTGACGCAATAGTGCTTCGATAGGCGCTCAGTTGCAGGCTTCAGTTACTATTTATTAATGCTGTCTGTCCGTTTAATGTTTTTTTGGTACGGTACTGAGTAATTATTAATATGATACGATCACAGAGTAATTAAACTATTCTGTGTCAAATCCTTGTATGAAACTTGTCTTAACAACGCCATCTGTCCCAGCTTTTAAATTAGCTGTCAAAAAACTCCCCATCGTCCAGAATGTTTTTTCTCTAATTTTTGATATCATTCTTCGTTTCCAAAATATCGAGCGCCAAAATAAAAAAATCGGAAAAAATGTTTTTCACTATCTCGGCCATAACTTTTCCGTTTTGACTTTTTCGAATAATTCTTTTCGCAGCTTACAGCTCTTATAAATACGCGTCTTTTGAGGTTCGGCATTGATTCACAACTCTCCGAGATATAAAGGGATCGTACTTTTTCATGAAATCGGAGCCTACACTGGAGCGACATTTCCAATGTCAAAAATACCGTATAAAGGATGTACTTTGTGTTGTTGGCCTACTTTGTGTTGGCTACCTACAGTTTTAACGTGACTGATATCATCGTGGCGTACATAATATTGTCGTAATATACTGATTAGCAACTGAACTTAGACTACTAACAGAAGGCTAGCAACTGAAGCTTCTTCAAAGAAATACTCGTATGTTTACGAATCCCTATTGCCTACTGCCTAGCTTATAAATTAACCTGCCCGCTGCGAAGATTTACGCAGCCCGGGCCCAAAGTAGTATGCCACAGGACATTATGAAATTAACTAAACCAGGCCACCAGGCCTAGCCAACTGCTCAGACTGCAACGACCTCAGTTAGTTCCCGAATTCTGTTGACTACACATACTTCAGAACTAAGCCTATATTTGAAATAATTTTTTGCTGAATGTATTTTTTTTAAATAATTATTGAAAATTCTGATTTTTGGATCACCATATCTTGGAAACTTAAAAACTTGGAAACTTTATGTGACTGGTTGTATATTGATGCCCTCTTAAAATGATCAGCCATGTAACGGTCGGTTCGTGTGATAAGCACAATGCGGGCCTTGGAATTTGGCCTGTCGCATTTTGTGTGCCTCGAAACTTTTGTTTTATACTGTAAAAGAATAATAAAGTAGCGAAGGTCGTGCCGCGCGGTTGTCACCGAGTGGTCGTAGCGCGGCTGTAGCAGGTAGTATGCCGCAGATCCTGGCGCTGGAGTACAGCATGGAGCAGCCCGAGCGGTTCGTGGGCCGCGCGGGGCTGCTGAACCGCTGCATGGTCGGCATCGTGGCGCTGTACATGCTGGTCGGCGGCGTGGGCTACGCGCGCTACGGCGCCGAAACCAAGGCATCGATCGTGCTCAACCTGCCCATCGAGGAAGTCACCGCCAAGTTCACCATGTTCGTGTTCGCGTTGGCGCTATTTCTCTCGTTCCCGCTGCAAAACTACGTGGCCTACCAGATCATCTGGATCCGCTTGCGCCCGCGCTTGTCGGACGAACGCCTGGCCTCCGCCGACATGCTGCTGCGTTTCTTCTGTGTCGTATTTCCCTGTGAGTGTCCAAGTTTATTTACCACTAGCATCTTCAATTTTAATCCTTATTCTCTAAATATTTCTCTACTAATTACTTGATAATAGCGGGATTGCAAAAGCGATCGATAATGCGAAAAGTGAATGAATTTGATTACCATATCCGTAGCAAAAGCGACAAAACGGTTAAAAAAATTTACTGATTAAATACGTGAGACTTATGCCGTGTAACAGGACAGGGCACAGGTTTCCTCTCAGAGAGTGAGATATAGAGTTGAGCTTAAGTTTCCTCTCAGAGAGTGAGATATAGAGTTGAGCTTAAGTTTCCTCTCAGAGAGTGAGATATAGAGTTGAGCTTAAGTTTCCTCTCAGAGAGTGAGATATAGAGTTGAGCTTAAGGTGAAACGACAGTAGTCTGGCTGGAAATTCAAAATAGAATACTTATATAATTATAAAATGTTATTCCGTCACATTTTATAAATTAATGAGATTCACATCACATATGTACTACCTACTTGATCCCAGAATAAATCGTTGCCTACTTTATATTATAAGCCAGACGTACCTACTGTAGGTACTTAACTGTACTGATTGATTATCTGGTCCTCAATCGCCTAGAGATATATTATGGTGACTTGATGATAGACAAATGACATTTTTTTCTGAGCCGCAACCCTTTTTTCGATGACGCGAATAAATCGCAAGTTATTGTACAGTAATTGGATTTTATCATGAAGCGTTTTATACCTTCCTTATGAGATTCATAAGTTAACGATTACATTCATACACTGTGTCCCGGTGGGGTAGGCAGAGACCAGGGTTTGCCACTAACACTCGTTAACAAATAACTGAGTAATATTAAGAAAATATTCTTCGTTTTTTTTTGTTTTTTATCACCATGTTGCCCTTCTCTAGCTAGATTACGATTTGCCTTTACTACCTTATTACCTTATTAAAAAATAGATTAGCTTCGATTGCATTATTGAAAGATTTTGTTCTCTTTACTACAAGTGTGTTCAGTATGGCGACCACAAGTGTTTGCTAAAATTGGAGTTGACTTTACTACCGCGTCAGAAGGCTGACGCGTTCGACAACGTGCATTGTAAATTGACCACGTCACTACCCAACATCTTTGTTAAGGTAGTATCATCTAACCTAATGCCTTATTATAGAGTCGTTTATACAAATATCAAAATATTTGAGTCTTATATTAAGTATTTGATTAGACGTTAAATGCTAGTTCGAACAAATACGAGGTGCATTTTGTGTGTTTTTGACACAAGAAAACGCGTCACGTAGTGAAGAAACTTGAGGTGAAATTAAATATTATCTAACAAAAATTTCATTGAGTTTATACTTTTGCACACTTTTGTATGGCTGCTGGGATGACTATCTGGTGGGGGCAGTGCCTCTTGGTGGGGGCAGCGCCCCCGCCAATTCCATCAAAACAGCGGCACGGCCCCCTATTCTTCATTGTGGATAAAAGTAGAAGCCTAAATTTTTAGTAACCAAGCAGAAATAGTATAAACTCAGTATACGAGTATTTCTAATTTTAGTCAGTTTCAACCAGTAGTTTAAGAATTATAGCTAAGTTTCTTAATTTTGTCACTCACACACTTACTGACTGACTGACCGATTATCAAAACTCTAAGGCACTTCTAACAGACGGAGAAGCTTTAAATTTAGAATACAATGAGTGTTTAGTGTATAAATCAATGAAAAACTAAGATATTTTGCAATTTCGGTCCAGTTTTCTAGATACACCAACTGCATAAATAACTTTGTGACCCCATATAAATATATAGGATTACAAAGTTAATGAATCAGTGTACCTGTATATGTATAATATTATATAATGGAATAATAGGTTTAGATAGGTACCTAGATTTAATTATCTTTAAAGGTACCTAACTTGTAAAATGGTGAAGGAAAAAAGTAGGACTCTCTAAAAAAAGAAATGAGCTGCCATTAAAAACATAAGTTGTAAAAAACCGGCCAAGTGCGAGTCGTACTCGCGGGCGAAGTGTTCCGTACCATTATCTATACAACATTTTACAAAGATCGAATTTGAGAACAACGCCTTCTAGAAACCAACAAGAAGCGTTTAACATTGATATTTAACGACATGACATCCGCGTGTGAAGGTTACATAGATGGCCGCTAGATGGCGAGCGCTGTCTTTAGACAACGTTTGTTGTAAGGGAGCCACCCTTAAATATTTATTTCATTCTGTTTTTAGTATTTGTTGTTATAGCGGCAACCGAAATACATCATCTGCGAATATTTCAATTGCCTAGCCATCACGGTTCATGATATACAGCCTGGTGACAGAGAGACAGTGTAATATATTTAAAAAAAGATATCAAGGCGTGTAAGGAATTTTTTGAAGAGAATTTATTTAAGTTTTATTTTAGAAGAAATTTATTTATTTAAAAGCAAGAGAGATAATTTTTAGACAGGTATTGTTAAAGTTTCACATTGACATGAATTAAACTTAAAGTTAAGGCGAGGCCCGAACTGTACTTCAAATAGAACCAATTATTTTATGTAAAATTTGCACTGACCAATTATAAAATTATAAGGAATGAATACAAGTTTTACTTGAGCCCCTCTACCCTATCACCTTGGGCAAATTGGCTGAAAGAATAATATTAGAACTCGGGCGCCAGGCCAGCACTAAAAGAATATACCGTGGATAGTCAGATGAAAAGCGCTTGGGTTTTAATCACAAGGCGGATATGATTACTTGAGTCTGCAGTGGGTGATTAAAGAAACGAAGTAAATTTATTTAGTACTAATAATAATAATAATTAATTTTTCAGGTCGAATTATTAGGGCTTAAGGCCGTCAAACCTGGAGGTTTTACTTTGGGAAGTCTTAAATAATCTAGATAGAATGACTAGTATTTAATTAACGGTCGGTAGTTAGGTCTCAGTGCCCCCAAGAAAGTCACAGTACCTAAGTGGGTTAAGAAAATAAGAAATCCTAACCACTGGCCGCTCGCCAAAAAGTAATTTAGGAAATGTAAAGTAATCTTTTTAATACAATTTAGCTTTGATACAGAAAGTAAATGAGTTTTAATAGACAGAGTAGAAATTCGGAAAATTGCGAATCAAATGGAGGATTGAGAATAACAGGAAATTTCAAGACTTGAATTATCGCGTGCAAATATGTTAGACAGGGGAGATCATAGCGAGCACAGAATGCCTCTCCGAAAAAATAATTTGAAATGTACATACCGAAATTAACCGGCTTAATTAAATGAACTATCAGGGGGAACCTGGGGTCATCCACCTTGTGGTCATCGGGAAGCAACCACCTCTCCGCACAAAGGTAGAATCCAGAGGAAATTTTGATTTTGAGAATAAAGTAAAAAATTGGAAAGGGACCCGACCATCAGTCTGGAAAACAAAAAAACTTGTATCTAATGGTCCGAAGCGAATAAATCCACTGTTAACATTTTGGCACTTTTGGCAAGCGAGGAAATGGGAATGGAAATGTATGGAAAAGAACGAAAGATTCCCAAACACAAGGAAAGTCAGGAACACTTACCGAGTTTCTTTAAAGGTAGATAATGAAGACGTTTGCATTTTGTCGCGAAGTAAACAAAATGCTAAAGAAAGTAATGGAAAATTAGGTTAGAATGAAATAAATTTGAAGTACATATTTCGAACGAAATTAGCTTCTATTTCCTGGCGAATCCTGGAAATACGACTGTCGAAGTAAAAATGTGAACAAATGGTTCCGAAAACGAATCTAAATTTAGGTAAATACTTGAAATTCCAACGCTACAACAGACAGACAGATGGACAGACAGACAGACAGACGGACAGTGAAGTCTTAGTAATAAGATCCCATTTGGCACCCTTCGGGTACGGAACCCTAAAAAACAAGTCTCAGTTCTTCTTCCGTCAAAAGATGTGAAATTCATGTAATACCAAGTCGGTTAATTTATTCGTTCCGTACTTAAGGGTCCTTCTGTACGTTTAATTATCTTACCTAACAATATATAATAGTGACCATATCAATATTAAAAATCTTTTATGTTTTAAATAAATAGATTGTGATGCGTAGTGATATGCACAGTAGAAAAGATTTAATCGATCAATTAATAAGTTACAACTAGAATGACGCAAGAATAAGACATAAAATTCGTTACTTACATACTTACACAATTTAAATTTAGGAAATTTACAGGTTAATTACTTTATAATGTTTATTCAAATTCGTCTGGGTTATTAAACATCTAAAAAAATATTTATTAAAAAATATAGGCTGCCATGAGCATACAGAGTATATTAAAACAAAGTAGGAAGTAATGTGGTACTATTTCCTAATTCGTTATTTTTAACTCGGGCAAACATAATATTTATCCGATTTCGTCTCGTTTACAGGCTGCCATGAGTACACAGAGTAGGTATATTAAAAACAAATAAGGAAATAATGTGGTACTATTTCCTTCTTTTTTTTTTAATTGGGCAAACAAGACTTAAGTAGATGTAAAATTGTATACAGTACTTACTTATGTCATGTAGGAAAACTAATTTAATACAAGGGATGGTAGAGGTTACATACGAGTTCCATAGCAGTAGAGGGTTCAGCTGAATAAATTTATCCTACTCCAATTTTATCAATGTACTTTCGTTCCTTTCAACAATCTATCTCTCGAACCTCTTGACAAAGACTAATGTAACGTGCGATAAGAATTTTTCAACAGTGGTACATTCCTAGTGACTCCTGCGCAGCTCCCCTTTGACACCTAAAATTAGTCATTGTGCAGGAATTGACAAACTTCACTCAACCGCGAAAAAGATTTAGGCGGATTATAAATCCTTATTCATAACCATTTTTTAACTCATAACCAAATCTTAGTTGTGAACGTGGTTAAGAAAATGGAGTCTTGTTTAATAACTGGTTAATAGTCGAGTCGGTAGCATACGCGACAGAGATTGGAAACTGTTTACAGAGAACGATGCTCTATTGATACTTTCAAATTTTAATTTTACATGTGCATGTAATAATTATTAATTAACAATTAACGATTTCCATAAACTTATATATTTATTTTGACACCTGACATTCCAATTTTCTCGGTTTTATTGTAATATTAACCCATAATAATTAAGTAACGGCGCTCTCTCCTACCAAAAATTTGTATGTCTACAATGACAAAACATGCAGAACAAATATTTATTATTGTACCATCTATGCATACTCATGTTTCACAAATAAATATCTTTATCTTCGTGTCTAAGACCGTTATAAAAAATTATTGCAACTTTTCTTGCTTTATTCTTGTCGTTCGAATCGCATCTACATCTACTTAGTCAAGCGCGCGTCGCGCTGAACATTTGCTTCATCATCCCTCACAGGCGTTAGGCGCTTGCATGCACTTAATTCCGTTCCCAAATTTAAAGGGTGGGGGGGTCATTTACTTAAACTCCAGAAATATGTATTTTATTATTATTATTTGTAACATGAATTCCCTATATCAATGTTCAGACGTCTAGCATAAAAATTTTTGCGGAAGTCTCATACAAACTTCCATCTCTTAGTTTTAGAGGTTGAGGTGGTAAAAGTTCGAGGTTCAATATTTTTTTTGTTTTTTGTTTAGTATAACTGGCTTACATACGAAATTTCAGCTTTCTAGGACTTCAAGAAGTACCTTAAAAATATTGTCAGTGAGTGAGTGCAACGTGCAAACGAACGCCTAGAAGATCTGTGTCTACTATACATATTTATTTATAAGCGATGGAGCTTGCAAGGCTGGGCTATTTTATCCACGATAAGTAGAAGTGTGAGAAAAATGAAGCTGGCAAATCACATTTACCCCAGGGATGGCTACAGACGGAGAACAGCCGTCCTGGAATGAAGAAACTGGACCGGTTGCAAGAACAATGGCAGACAAGTAATAAGATAAACCCTCACCGGTCTGGTAAAGGTAGCGGATATGCGCTGCATGGGGAGTACATCGGACCAAGTGGGCCGGCGCGTAATGGAGGATGCGTCAGTGTCAAAATCGGGGTTTTTAGATATCAATAAAATCTAAAGTATAAGAGCTATGCAACTGAAACTTTAATGTTTAAGGAATCTACTGTGGACAACATGGTCCGGGAATTTTGTTTAACTGGTATAATCCGGAGCCCGTAAATCCCCTTTCGGGGCACTTGATCCAAGTTATGAGGGTTCAAAAAAATAGGAAAAGTGCTTGTCGGACTCGCCCACCGAGGGTTCCGTTTGGAGAATAAAATGATAAATGCAAAAACCCAACTTTACAGGAAAATTAAAAAACTGTTTTAACTTCTTTTGGGTCCTAGGTAAGACCTTGGGAGTTAGCTTAAATGATAGCTAATTTTTAGTGTTATCTCTATACTTAGGGTGAAATTTTAAAAGATAACACTGAAATTCAGATATTTAGGAAATAAAACGTTAGACTTCATTTTACAATAACATGTGTTGCTAACATGGACTTACATTCTGTGTACTAAGTATCGGGAATTTGCCAATAAAACAAAAAATACAAATTATTCATCTAAATTTAAATCAAAATCAAAATCAAATTTTTTTATTCAAAGTAGCACAGAAACTGCGACTTAATGAACGTTACAAGTTAAACTAGGTGTCCATTTAAAAATCTAGATCATTTTGGAGAAAAAATGGACAAAAAAACTCCAAACTTAGTCTTTTCAAGTCCTTCATTTACAGGATTTATATAAATGTTCTAAAACTTATGCATTGAACTGGCTTTAATTCCAGACATCATTGTCATCTAAATAATCTTTAATGTTATAGTAGCTTTTTTGGCACAAAGTGCGCTTCACACATTTTTTGCACCGCGTTTCTGGCAAGCTTATTATATCCTCAGGGATCTTATTGTAGAAACGTATACAATGCCCCATAAAGGATGTATTAACCTTTGCCAGCCTAAATTTTGGGAACGAAAGTTTATGTCTATTTCTAGTATTTACATTGTGTTGGCTACCTACAGTTTTAAAGTCACTGATATTTTTCCTAACATACATAATATTTTCATAGATATACTGACTAGCAACTGTTAGGATGTTAGTTTCTTTAAAGAAATCTCTTAACGAATCTCTATTCTATTATATGAATCTGATCGCTCTCTTCTGCAGGACGAAGATGGTCTCAATGTCTGCTGCCCGACCCCACAGTAGTATTTATTTTATCGCCTCCAAAGTAGGCCCCATCGCTTGCAATACAACATCTCCACCACTTCACCCAGTCTTCCATACATTTTTCATAGGCTATTTGCGGTATGGCCTTTAGATCATTCAGCGAATTTTCTTTTATGGGTTCTATCGACTCAAAACGTTTTCCTCGAAGTGGTAATTTTAACTTGGGAAATAAAAAAAAGTCAGACGGAGCCATATCAGGTGAATACGGTGCTTGGTCGAGAACTTTTGTTGAATTTTTCGCTAAAAACTCTTTCACTATAATGGCTGTGTGTGATGGTGCATTATCATGGTGCAGCATCCATGAGTTGTGTTGCCACAAATCTGGACGTTTTCGGCGGATACTCTCACGCAAACGCTTCATGACGCCTAAATAATATTCTTTATTCACTGTTTCTCCCTCTGGAAGGAATTCGGAGTGAACCATACCACGGTAGTAAAAAAAAAACTGTCAGCATCACCTTGATTTTGGAACGACTTTGCCGCGGTTTTTTGGGTTTCGGCTCGTTTTCGAGACGCCATTCTGAAGACTGTTGGCTTGTTTGCATGTCGTACTCATAAACCCATGTCTCGTCGCCAGTTATTATACGTTTCATAAAGGTCGGGTCCGTAGAAGCTCGGGAAACCATGTCTTCAGCGACATGCTTTCGCTGCGCTTTTTGAACAAAATTGAGCTCTTTTGGAACTAGTCGAGCGGCGACGCGTTTCATGCCTAAAATGTCAATGAGAATGTTGTGGACGGACTTAAAAGATATGTTCACCTCACTAGCCAACTCTCTCAGACTCATACGTCGATTTTCGAGCACTAGCTTCTTGATTCTGTAGATGTTTTCTTTGGTCATAGCGGTTGAAGGTCTACCAGAACGAGGCAAGTCTACTACTTCTCGGCCTTCTTTAAAAGCCTTATACCATTCATAACCCCTTGTTTTCGATATACACGATTCGCCGTAGGTATTTCGCAACATTTTTAGTGATTCACCACATGAAATATCATTTGAAATACAAAATTTAAGGCACACTCTTTGTTCAACAATATTTTCCATTGTAAAAATCGCTGAGGACTCAAAACTATGACCAAAAAAAAGTGTAGTTTAAAACAAATTAAATGACAGACCCCGCTCAAATTTTGCGCGCTAAATCAGTACAGTGCTACCAACATGCAGTAAAAAAATTAAAACGACCTCTTTTACGCGGGTCTTTTTATTGACATATTCCCGATACTTTTTACACAGAGTAGTATAATTTTTTTCTGGTTCATTCATTCATACGAATATTGTAATATAGACCAGTCATAACATTCGACAATCTACGAACTCTCCAACATTGTCAGTAATGTAATATTATCGAAATTTTGGGAACAACATTTAAAGCAAACAAAGATTATGACAAAAATAATATTTTTGAAGATAACAAAACAAAAGCCAACAAACATAACATAAAGTCACTCTCAAGTAAATCAGTGTATAATTAATCAATCTATCTCTACACCTACTCAAATCTTCATAATCAAATGGTATCTTCGAGTAAACATTCAAAATCACAAAACCTAATATTCCAAATAAAATATAGCGAGTCGGACTCGCGCACGAAAACGGCAAAAAATCACGTTTGTTGTATGGGAGCCCCCATTAAATATTTATTTTATTTTAAGAAGTGTAAAGTAAGTAAGTAAAGTATAACGTAAGTCTTAGTATTAGGGTCCTGTTTGGCACCCTTCGGGTACGGAGCCCTAAAAACGTAATCTTATTAGATGCTCAATAAAAAAAAAATAGTCTTCATCAGCACAGTTATCAGTTGGTGCTTCTGTCCCATCAGTAAATTTGAGAGATTCATAGAAACCGTGATAGTAGCTTGGTATCTCATTTGATTTAAGAAGAAGAAGAAGAAGAACAAAGACATTTATTATACCAACAAAACACATCACAGGAACAAAATAAGTAGATAAGTAACACAATATGCACCACACCAGAAAGAAAACTAAATACACAACAGACAAAATAAATAAATAAAACAGGACCGAGTAATTATTTTACGTCGTAGAAGTCACATTTCTTTAATAATGTATTTCTCTCCATTTACTTTGGCATTGGTAATGATTGCGTACATTGGATCTGGAGTATACACAACTTGGTTTTTCAGTTCACGTTCTATAGTAGGACGCATCGAATTACCGTCACTCTGGCCCTAACCCAGTTTAAAAAATCTGTGAGTGAATTAATTTAAAGCTTTTTGGCAGCAAACATGTGCGAGCGAATATGAATCTGTTTTTATTCTGCCCTGCGTAACCATCAGAAAAGTTTTCAATGCCTCTCTGTTTTTCTGTATTAAGAAATTGCCATAAACAATTACCTATTTCTGTTGCTCCTCTTTTTGCAATCTGCGCATGCCAAACGTAGCAATAACCTTTGCGTTGAGTGGCGTCAAATATTGTCAAATTGTAATTAGGATACTTCCTCTTGTAGTGGAATACTCCAACAGCAGACTGAGGTATGTTCAACACTTTTTCCAAATCAAATATAGGTATCTATTCTAGTTTCCGATCGATTGCAAGATTCTTTTTCTTCTTTTTTATTTGTCGAACTCTTTCTTTATTTCGTTGATGTTGATGGTACTTTTCTTGCAAGGTTTCTTGACTAACTGGATCAGCTTGGCTGTAAAGAGCGCATTTAGAGCACTGAAGGAATAATTAAATCTGCTGAAGGAATAATTAAAGCTGGGCAATTACCTTACCAAGAACATCTCCTTAACCCTCTTCAGTCCGGCTTCCGTCCTGTTCATGTTCACTGTTACGGCTCTTGTCAAGATTACTGATGACATGCGCTTGCTCATGGAGAACGAGCAGTTGACTGTTCTATCGTTGCTCGATTTCAGCAACGCTTTCAATGCTGTCGACTTTGACATATTATTAGCGTTGCTTCGTTCTCTTAACATATCTTCAACAGTGATTGACTGGTTTCTTAGTTATCTACACGGGCGCCGGCAACGTATTTGCATCGATGATTCCACCTCTAATTGGTGTAGAATATCTGCCGGTGTCCCACAAGTGGCGTGTTGTCTCCGCTTCTTTTTGCAATTTTCATCAATAGTATTTCCCATCAATTTTCTTCTTCCTACCACCTTTATGCTGACGATCTTCAGATCTACACTCAGGCAAATGTCGAAGAATTAAGCGCAGCTATTAATGTCATAAATTGCGACCTTGCAAGAATTTCTGACTGGAGCAGGTCAAATGGGCTTGAGGTCAATCCTAATAAAACCCAAGTAATTATAATTTGTAGTTCAAGATCGGTCCAAAAGGTTGACACGGAAACGCTGTGTCAAGTGTTGTTCTATGGAGTACCGATTCCTTTCAGTTCTTCTGTGAAAAATCTGAGTATTTTATTAGATTCCACGCTGTCCTGGGTAACCAGCTGGAGATGGTTAGCCGGAAGATGTTCTCATCTGCAGGTGCTCTAAGATGACTCCGTATTTTCGTCCCCACTGCTACTAAAGTTTCGTTTGCTCAATCACTCCTGTTACCAATTCTTGACTACACCGACACCTGTTATTTTGACCTCACAGAGGAGCAACTAAATAAACTTGAGCGCCTTTAAAATTTCGCCCTTTTCGACCCTTCCTTTCTATTAGCACCTCAGGGTCTCGAATTTTCAATAATATTAAAACTATGATAATAGTGATTAACATTTTGTTCTCCGGAGCCGGCGAAATTTGTAGGTACTTACATATTATAAATAGTTCACTAATGAAGTCTCGCAGTTTTTTCCAAGCTTTTGCCGAACTTCAGAGACAATTTTTTTTTATTATTTTTTATTATAAATTTATAGTTTCAGATTTTTACTTGTAGTACATGTAGTATAAGTTCTAGGTCAACGGAAAAATGCCCTATAAATTTTCACTACCTTGAGTGTCGAAATATATGTTTTATGCGGTATAAAGTTGAAATTAATGAAATTAGTCATTAATTTCAACTTGTATCAAGCGTTCCACGCGTTCCCGAGATAGACAGACGGACGGACGGACGGACGAACAAAAAAGTGATCCTATTTTATTCCTTTTGAGGTACGGAACCCTACGACGAAGCGCTTCGAGAAAAGGTAGTGGTGTCATTGCGCTTCGCCTGGTTCGTCTTGGCGGGGGCGCTACCGTACCCCCGAATATAATCTCTAGGCGATTAAGGATAGGTCGGCTTTGCTCGTGTATTGAGCTAACAGGAGTGTGTGTGTATTTGGCGCGCGAAGGGCTGGTGGCGCTCGGTATCCCGACCTTGGGGCCCATCATCGGGCTGTTCGGCGCGCTGTGCCTGTCGCTGCTGGGGCTAGTGTTCCCCGCGCTGCTGGACCTGTGCCTGTGGTGGCGGCCCGCAACCGTGGAACTGGCGGGCTGGGGGCCGGAGCCGGGGCCCACATCCGCCCAGCTGGCGCTGACGCCGCGCCGCCGCCGCTGGTGGCTGGCGCGCGACCTCGCCATCATACTGCTGGGCTTGCTCGCGCTCTGCTCGGGCGTCTACACGAGCATTCTAGAAATCATCGACACCACAGAGCCGCCGCCGAATTCTTAATTACTATTTGTATACTTGGTCTTATTTGTATTTACAGTTTGCATTTTATGTTGTTTGTTTTACGTGCATGTAAATCATTGAAATTGAGAGTGTTTTTTTCATTATTTACAAAACGGTTATTTTTAATTGCACATCAGAAAACCCATCAATTTGTCATTCATCATCATCATCATTCAGCTACAAGAAGTCCACTGCTGGACATAGGCCTCCTCCATGGATTTCCTAAAATGAGCGGCTTGCATCCAGCGCCTTCCTGCCACTTGGATGAGGTCATCTGTCCATCTTGTGGCTGGTCGTCCTACGCTGCGCTTGCCGATATGTGGTCTCCATTCGAGAACTTTTCGGCCCCATCGGCCATCAGTTCTGCGTGCTATGTGCCCCGCCCACTGCCACTTCAACTTACTAATCCGCTGGGCTATGTCGACGACTTTTGTTCGTCTACGGATCTCATCATTTCTGATTCGATCTCGTAGAGAAATTCCGAGCATAGCCATTTCCATAGCTCGTTGCGTGACCTTGAGCTTTCTTATGAGGCCCATAGTGAGAGACCACGTTTCACTGCCATAAGTCATCACTGGTAATACACACTGGTTTTATAATTTTGTCTTGAGCGATTGAGGTATAGCGGATGAAAAGAACTTTAAGTTTCTCGAATGCTGCACAGCCGAATTGGATTTGACGATTGGCCTATTTCACGAAGTTGGGCCGGCCTAGTTGGACTGCTTATCCTAAGTAGACGTATTCGTCTACAACTTCGAGAGTCGAGTTCCCCAATGTTATTGGGGTGGGCACAACACGAGCGTTCGACATTAAGGCCCACCTGTTGGGAAACTCGACTGAGGTCATCGAGCATTATACCGACGTCTTCCATCGTTTCTGCCATGATGACTATTATATAGTCGGCAAATCGATGTCCGAATTTAATATTCATCAATTAAAAAACTTTTACTTCAGTTAAGTTATTTCACTACAAATAAACCAATTGATTAAAGGAGGTTAACACTAAATTCCAATTGTAAAATATACAACCGGCCGGCGCAACAAAAAAGAAACTCTGGTGTTATATACCTACATACCTACATAATATGATTTTTTAGCAAAATACTGATTGCGCATCAAATTAACCGACGAATACATACACAATATTTACACATAAAAAATGACTAATCCTGTAACGTATTTTCTTCAAAGCTTCTCAAAATAAAACTTGCTTAAAGGGCTAAGGCGCGAGACACACAGAAGGGACTCGGGACGGGGGCGAGCGCAGAAAAGTTGCTCAAAAGACTTTTCAGCGCACACAGATGCATGGGACGACGCTCGACTTCACAGAACAAACAGCAGTTTGTAGACTAACCACTCTTACAGAAGCTACACTCTCTTCAATTTTGTATTATACAATGATTAGCTCTTACGAATCTCGCCTGATATACTTTATACTTTATTGCACACATAAAATTACACGAATAAAACAAAACCTACCTACCTACACGGTGTAACGTAATAGCTACAGAAAAATTATTAACGTTTTGTAAAATGGATCAAAAAGTTTTTTTTTCATGTTCTAATACAAAATCCTTTTTATTTTTTATGTGAGTATAGGTAAACTGTTGTCGCGGCATGTAGGTACCTACCCCTTAGTTTTTGAATTCGCTGTCTGCTGTTTTCTTCCCTAGATACTTAGACTGTGGAACGCGAACGGTCGACAGCATATTAACATTTAAACTTTGTGCACACATGCACACATTCATGTATGTCGACTATACGTTACGATAATAGAAATGTAAACGTTGACCTGATGTCGACTGTACCAAGCTTGTGGCAAAATAAACTCATTGACTTCCGCCCAACTGGTAACTTCTTTTTCAGTCGACAGCAGGTCAACATTTACACACGTGCCCTCTAATCAATTACGTGAGTATGATATTTTAGGATGTTCTGGATATATTTGATCCATGACTCTCTTTATAGTCCTGTCATTATATCCAAAAAAACCGACCCTACCCGTGAATAATCAGTTCTTGGATTTTTTTTGTAGGTTCCTCGGGGGGTCACTGGGAGTGTAAATTCAAAAAGTAGACTGAATCAGGCCCCTGTGTAGATTCTTCTTAAACGTCTTCAGCTTGGAAATCGGCACTCTTAATGATTTTTTGATAGGATGATACTCTCTCCCTGAGAGAAGGCCTGTGCCCTACAGTGGGACGTATATAGGCTTATGTATCTAATGCTAATGCTAATGAACTCGGTCAAGTACACTCATCGCAATTGGCAATCTCTCAATCGGCGTCGGCGTTTCCTGCAATCGGTGTTTCAATTTACTCATAATTTCCAATGCCTCAATGGTAAGATTTTAACATTAAAGAGTTAAATTCGCATTAGTATCATAAAATAATTATCTGAAAGTGTAAATTAGGAAGATGAACAAGTTGGGAAAAATAAGAGACTTTTTGGGCTTATCTTGATTTCTCATTCGTAACTTACATACGGTGCAACCTAATTAGAAGTTACTTGGTAATTGAAACGCATGCACGTAAATATTTAGGAAAACGCGAGAGTAACTTTTAGGAATCTGTTTTATTTGTCTTTCTCCTTGACATGGTTCTTTTTCAATTTTTAAAATATTAGACATAATAATATAGAAAAAGTATCAAAGAAGTAAAAACATAAAAAAGGTTGGTTGGTCGGTCGGCAACATGGCCCCAAGCGGTGTGGAACACCAATTAACAGCTTAGTGGTACCAGCTTGCGGACCGGCCGACGCAGCACGCCCCCTTTAGTCACAACATTCACTACGCGGACAATATTGTCCTTACCCGGAAATAACTCGGTGACTCGTCCAATAGGCCATCAGTTTCTCGGCAGATTGCCGTCTGCGACTAGCACCACATCCCCCGATTTCAACTCTTTATGTGGTGTAACTGATTTTCGTGGTATCAAGAGCGGCAAGTATTCTTTAGTCCACCGTTGCCAAAAATGTTCTGCAAGTCTTTGGGCCTTTCGCCAGTCTGCGCGTCGTGATAGATCAGCTTCGTCAAATTCTCGAAGACTCTGGTCATGACTTGAGGTGCCAATCAGGAAGTTGAAGGGCGTCAGTGCTTGTTGGCTGTCCTCGCCCACGGACACGTGGGTCAGTGGTCGGGAATTGACAATGGCTTCTACTTCTGCAAGCAATGTGTTCAGGACCTCTACTCGGGGTGATCGATCTTTTAGAGTGATTTTGAGTGCTGCTTTCACGCTGCGTATTAGACGCTCCCAACAACCCCCCATAAATGGGGCCGACGGTGGGATAAACTTCCACGCTATTCCTCTATTTGTCGAGAAGTCGTACAGCTCGTGTAGTATATTCGAAGCGTCAACAAAAGTCGTCCCGTTGTTGTCGGAGTAGATGCATGTGGGACAGCCACGTCGTGATATGAATCGTCGTAGAGCCAACAAGGCTGAGTCTGTTGATAGCGATTCCACTACTTCGATGTGGATAGCTCTGACTGTCAGGCAGGTGAATAGTGCTACCCAGTGCTTCATGGATCGTCTGCCTGATGTGACGTTCAACGGGCCAAAATAGTCGACACCGACGAAAGTAAAGGGACGAACGTGATGAGCCATCCTGGCTTCAGGTAAATCTCCGATCGGCGGCACCTGTGGCTTAGCCTTCATGTTCCGGCAGAACTGACAATGTGTCGCCACACTTCTCACAGATGGTCTCACCCCAATGATGTAAAAACGTTGTCGTAATTCGTTAACCACAAGTTCGTTGTTGCCGTGGGCAAATTTGACGTGGTAGGAGCCGATTAGTAGGCGAGTGAGCGGGTGCTTTCCATCCAAAACAGCTGGCCGTGGATCAATGGCAGTGGATGCTCCCGTGCAGCCTGATAACCGTAATAGCCTATCATCTCCTATTATTAACGATAAGTTTTTAAGTCTACTCTCTTTAGAAACGGGGCGTCCAGCGTCAATCGCGAGATATTCGTCATTGAAAGAATCTAATTGTATATGCAAAAAGGCATGGCGTTCTGCCGATAAGATAAAAGCGACATCTAAAACTGCTAAACCAAATTGCGGAAATTTTGCCTTTTGAGACAAATGCCGAAATTTCGAGGCATACTGGTGCGCTCGCGCGGTAGCTCGAATAAACCGTAGCCACACACTAAAGCGGCTATAGTCAGCAATCACAGGTGATGGTAAGTGACGTGACTGAGTTAATGTCAAACTCACCAAGTCTTTGTTGGTTCTACAATCCTCAGACGTTGGTGTGTTGAGAGTTGTAGGTTCACAGGGCCATTCGGCTGGTGATTGATGCAAAAATGATGGCCCGGTAAACCATCGAGAGTTTATGGTAAATTCATCTTTGAATCTGGTTGCGTCGTCCGCAACATTCAATGATGAAGGTACGTACTTCCATTCGGAAACATTGGTGATCTCACAAATTTCACAAACTCTATGAGCGACAAAGGTTTTAAACGTGCTTGGGTCAGATCGTAGCCATTTGAGTACCGTTTGAGAGTCTGACCAAAAAAAGACCCTTTCTGGCTTTCGTTTGTGAGATTCAACGATAAATACAGATAAGCGAGCAGCTATAAGAGCTGCCTGAAGCTCCAGCCTTGGTATAGTCGTAGGCTTTAAAGGAGCAACGCGAGCTTTACCACTGATCAACGCGACTTGTATATTTCCGTTTGTACACATAAAGCGCCAGTAAGCGACGCAAATGTACGCTTGTTCGCTCGCGTCTGCGAAAACATGTAATTGCACTGAACCTATAAGGTCGTTTACAGAGACATAACAAGAATTGTTTGGGTAATAATTCATCCCAAGAAGTAGCAAGTTTCCAAGTCTTTTGGAATAGAACACGACCTTTTATAACCGCGGGAGTAAGTAGGCCTAAAGGGTCGTACATTTTCATGAGATTTGAAAGGACAACGCGCTTTGTTAATTTCTCTGGTATTTTATCAAACTCAATATGCGACTGCCGCGCATCCAGCACAGATAATGAGTTCCCTGGAGAGTCGTTTTGGCCAGCCGGAATCCTTTATCCTACAACAACTCTCATCCATTAGGTCCTTAGCCAGGTTGCCGCTGCACGAGTCTCTAAAGGACCTCAACATCTTTGCGTGCCGACTTCGAAATTGCGTCGAGGTGATCAGGGAGCTACATCAGCCGGAATATTTAGCCTCTCCTGAACTTGTCAATACCATCATAGGAAAGTTAACCGGGTTCCCTACTTGAAATCGAATGCCGTAAGCACGAAAAACACATGCTCGAAAACTATATCTCGACAGTTTACAATCTCGATGCATCAAAATCTCGAAAAGCCATAAGCGCGAAGCATCGGCTGCGCGAAGCTGTAATATATCGAAAGATGATGATCTCGACAGACTATTTGATCGAAAATACTAAATAAATCTTTTCATTGAAGAACAAGTGAACACAAAACACATTATAGAAAAAGCTCATGCCGCAGTAAATAAGACTCCACCAAAGAAGAAAAACCGACAGCGTAATGACTCTATTACAAAATTATGCGAGAGTAAAGAGAAAGTGGACCTACTAATTTTTTTAAAAGGTATTGCGAATAATACAAAATTATAAAATCTCTGGGTGAATTATAATAATATGACTATTTTTTTGTTGATTCTATACTAATAAATAAAAGTTGTTGTTTTGACATGAATGTTGCCTCATTATTTTAACCTATCTTTAATCAAATAACACAAAAGATTTATTTAGTATTTTCGATCAAATAGTCTGTCGAGATCATCATCTTTCGATATATTACAGCTTCGCGCAGCCGATGCTTCGCGCTTATGGCTTTTCGAGATTTTGATGCATCGAGATTGTAAACTGTCGAGATATAGTTTTCGAGCATGTGTTTTTCGTGCTTACGGCATTCGATTTCAAGTAGGGAACCCAAGTTAACCCCTCTTTTACGTTATAGATGGGCCGATTTTGCGTCTTCGAGTGATTTCCCTAAAAAACACAAGCTAGAACTATTAGCAGACTTTTTAGATAATGAGTCCAAACGGCTAGCAAAATATTGTACATTTTGTCCGGAAAATTTCTACGGAAAAACTGTCACAAAAAATAATTCGCAGGTTGTCAAACCAAATGTCACTACTAAGCAACCCGCAAAAGTTTTTCATGCGACATTGTCAACGAAACCAAAGAGTTTGACAACATGTAGATATTGTAAAACGGGTACACACGATGTACATGAATGTGAAAAGTTTATTTCATTACCTATCGACGATCGCTGGCAATGGGTCACTGAAAATAAGGTCTGTTATAAATGTTTATCCAAAGGTTCACATAAATATTTAGCTTGCAGGAAGCATTGCGAAGTCGCGGGATGCAAGTACAGTCGGAGACATAATACTTTGCTCCATCGACCTACGGTAGAAACCGCTGTCCATGTTGATATAGATGAACACGATGAGCGCCCGTCTGAGGAGGTACCGACTGCTATTGTATCTCATAGTTCCTCCCATACACCAAAGTCAATTCAAAGGTCCTTATTAAAGGTTCTCCCTGTCACTATTACCGGTCCTAAAGCTAGTTTTGATACCTATGCGCTGCTGGACGATGGGTCTACGGCCTCATTTATAGATAAATCTGTAGCTGACTTGATAGGTGCTACCGGACCCAAAAAACATATTCAGGTCGAGTGTATCGGCGGTCTTGGTAAAAATATAGAGGTCAATTTCGTGAACATTAAAGTTAAAGGCTGCCACAATGTAGAAACACACGATATTGTAGTGAGGTCCATTCCAAATTTGACTATTGCTAAACAGTGTATTCGTTCAGAGCAAATCAAAAGCTGCGATTATTTACGCGATTTAACCGATGTTTTGTGCTACGAGAACGCGGAACCTATGCTTCTGCTTGGGATTGACAATTGGCATCTTACCTTTTCAAAAACTATACGGCGCGGTAAGCTGTCACAACCAGCAGCGTCTTTGACTCCATTAGGCTGGGTTCTATACGGCTCTACTTCAACCATGCCCAAACCTGTCGACTTCGTGAACCATGCTATTATAGAGTGCGAAGAAGATAGTCTAGGGGACAGCCGTACTTTAGATATCCTTATCAAAGACTATTATAGTTTAGATTCCATAGGTATAGAAAAAAGAGATTACCGCTCTGTTGAGGACCAAAGAGCTTTGAAATTGCTAGAGGAAACTACTAGGCGTCTACCATCTGGAAGATTTCAGACAGGACTACTGTGGCGTGACAATATCGAACATGTCCCCGATAGCCGCCCACTCGCTTTACGCCGTTTTAGAACTCTAGAATCTAAGATGAATAAAGACTCCGACTACGCTAGTAAATATAAACAAAATATTCACGCCATGCTCGATAAGGGTTATGCAGAATTGTGCACTGCCACCCCTTCCGGTATATTATGGTATCTACCGCACTTCGGAGTAGTACATCCACAAAAGAAGAAACTTAGGATTGTTTGTGATGCCACCGCCAAGTGCGAAGGTGTAAGCCTAAATTCCCTTTTACTGCCCGGGCCCGATCTTCTCCAATCTTTGTTAGCCATTTTGATGCGATTCAGAGAAGGCCGTATAGCTCTTTCGGCTGATATCCGGGAAATGTTTCCACAAATTAAAATAAGACCAGAAGACCGTGACGGTCATGAGAAGAGCAGATACAGCTTCTTTAGCGGCTCCACACAACGCGGTATCGAGCCTGGCCAAGTTTTCTTCTGGACTGAATCTAGCTTCTGATCGCGAGTATGTCTTCTTGAACATAAGCCAGCTGGAGATGCTACCGTCGTACAAAGGAAGTTGAATACTCACCATTTTATTCTTGCTTCCAAGATCTGCAATAACTTCAGCCAGTTTAATAAACGAGTCTTGTGTCTGTACATTACTAATCGTTTTATTTCTGTCGTCAATATTACAAATTGCAGGTGGGAATTTATTGTGGTGAGCGCCTAATATGTGTGTAGTGTTCATTTTGTCGTTGAACTGTAGGCACAGGTCTCCGCGCGACGCTTTTGCGCTCGTAGAGGCGACGGCGACATTTTGTGCAGTTCCCGCAGTAGGTACATCACCAAAGTCTAAATTGCTACAAGGGAATGGTTCATTATTATCAGGCATATTATTATCGTCACACTCAATCAACCACCTTTGAGTTGAGTTGCTTTTTTCTGAAGCGGTAGACTCAATAGCCGCTAGTTCCGCCTGCAGTTCTAGCTCGGCTGCTTTGCGTTCATGCTCGGCTAACCTTCGCTCCCGTTCCGCATTTAAGCGAGCATGCCTTGCTATAGCAGTCAACTTCTGTGTCTTAGTAGAGGCTCGCGATGACGTTACGGAATGCGCGCTTGGATGTACCGGCTTTGGCAATTGGACAGTCTCCTTTGGAGGAACAGATTCTGGCAATTGGACAGGTAAAATAGATTGGGAAGTACTATGCTCCTGTAAGAGAGCCTCATCGTGGCAAGCTTGAGCAGGCGTAGTGCCTGACGATGGAGCTGGAGCGGTTTCACTTACCTCTGTCCGGAATTGTTTCTTCGTTACTGAACGCGTTATGGGCATTATTATACATCCCACTTCTGACACCATATGAAACGCATGCACGTAAATATTTAGGAAAACGCGAGAGTAACTTTTAGGAATCTGTTTTATTTGTCTTTCTCCTTGACATGGTTCTTTTTCAATTTTTAAAATATTAGACATAATAATATAGAAAAAGTATCAAAGAAGTAAAAACATAAAAAAGGTTGGTTGGTCGGTCGGCAACAGTAATAAATTGAAGAACATGAAGTGTTGCGTCTAACGAGTACCAAAACTCAATAATTCGGTCAAGTAATAAGGTAGAAAAAAAACCATGGTCAAAAACGGGCGCAGGCAACAGCACGGCAAACTTAATATACTATGATTTTAACTCTATTTCGTTTACTAGAATTCGATGTTATATGATAAATGATACCATTTTAATGCAGCACTTACCTTTTTTGGCAAGCGCTGTAACTTGCTAGACTAACGTGTTAGTCAATTAGCCACGAAAGTTAAGCTACGAAACTTACGAAAGCTTATATTTCTCTTCATTGTCCTCAAATTAACAAACATATCGTAACAAAACTAATAGGGCCGTAAAATAAAGAAAGGCCGATATCGCTGAAGTTTAAGGCCCGAGCCGCAGGCGAGGGTCATAAATATGCGATAGAGGGCTCTCTATTTTACAGTCCGTGTTGTGTACACAATTTTATGTCGTCACTTGGCCTCAAAGTGGGTATTCCCTTACGCGTAGCGTGCGGAAAAACCAGCTTTTTGGCCAAGTGTGGCATAAAGTAATTTACAACAACCTGGAACATAATTATCATTCAGTTAAGTTGGGGTCGATGCTTATAATTATCGTAATAAGTTGGATTAGTTATTTGTCTGTGATAGTTAAGTGACAGAGCAGATTTTTTAAATGGTATCATGTGAAATCTCGGTACAACTTTCGGCAGCTATACTACTAAATCTCAAAATTTTAACACTTTTGTTGTTTTCACCCTCATGACTTATACATTTTACATCTAAACATTTTCTGGCCCAAAATTGTATTTTACCGGATTCCCTATTAGCGTGTTAACATCCAAAAAGAACAATTACTGACTAGATGCAGTGAAAATAATTAGAGATAAATAATTTCTTAAGACAAAAAAATTTATGACGACTTACAATTTCCCTTTTTTTTTTAATTCGTAGCACCAGCACCCATATGTACGAGATAAAATATAATAATAAAAACTTCTACACCACCTTTTGCGACGTAGAATCATTTTAATAACTGGCCTACGTGTAGGTATCGTTAGTAAAATAAATTCATGCCCGAGCATATTGGAAATATTGCCAGGCACGGTGATGTGCACGCAGGGGAGCGCGCCCTGCAGCCTGCGGGCCGCGGGCTCGGCTCCGCTCCAGTCGGGCTTCTGGCTGGCTGGCTGGCTGGCTGAGCTGACATCGATACAAGCCGCGTCGCGCATGCGCCGCGCCACGCGCCACGCGCCACGCGCCCGCCGCCTCCATCCAGTGCCACTAGTGCCAGTGCCAGGCGCGTGGCATTTCGGTTCTGCGCTCGCCCCGCACTAGGGAGTCCTCAAGCGAAGGCCTTGTCACGACGACATATCGACATGACTTTTACTAAACAGAGTTATATTGCAGACGCACCACCGGATAATGACGGAGAATCGAATATTTATTTAAACTGACAGCGAATAGTTGCTAGGAGAACCTAGCAAGAGTTCCTTCATCGCCAGACTGGGACCAGAAAGGTATTGAGCGGGCATGCTTAGTTATAATATGTATATTGTTTTGGTTCTTTAGTCTTTTGGCAATCTGTCATTGCCACAACCTTCGTTTAAAGGCAAGAAAACGGCCAATATTAAGAAAACTGGCCAAGTGCGTGACGCGCAGTGTTGGATTCCGTAGAAAGAGGGGGTTTCACAAAACTAACAACTTCATCAACGTAATTTTCAGTTTACGAGATTTCATTTTATAAGTTGGTCGCCTATTAGTCGTTAACTTGTAAAGCCTAATTAGCCGTGATAGTTTTCCTTTTAAGTTTATTATATGTGCTAAAGCACTTAATTTTTTCAAGTTTCTATAATCCAACGTTTAGCCAGGATCTGGGGGAAATCCGAAGACAATAATAACTTGTTAAAAACACCTTAATTTTTGTTCTTCCTGAAATTCTTTTAATAAACAATTAATATTTTAAAAAGATATTTAGAGCCTAAAAATTCCACCCATGCCGGGACTTGAACCCGCGGCCTCTGGCTAACCGTGCCAGCGCTCTCCAACTGAGCTGGGAAAGAAAAATCCCATGGTTCACCCAGGTGGTCTCAGGAGGTGGACCGTGGGCAAGAAGGGCAAGTGCATGCAGGCATCGGCGAAATTTCGAGCCTCTTTACAAACTTCTCTATATTACGTATAGGCAATTAACCTCAATGTTCAAGGAAAGAAATTGACTGAATAATTTCGTCAAATAGTTTGGAATTTACTCACGCGCCACATTATTATCACAATTTTAGTATTTTTCCCAAATGTAAACATTGGTTACATTAGGTGAGAAGTGCACCAATGCTTTCAATTGTTTATTATCAGTAAATATGAATACTAATAACGATCTATTTTAGCAAGATTAATCAATACCATTGGTAAATTTTGAAAAAAAAATCTGTTACCTATGTGAAACGGTTGATTTTAGACCCCCGGTATGCATAAGCAGCCTATATACGTCCCACTGTAGGGCACAGGCCTTCTCTCAGGGAGAAAGTAACCGTGTGGCGCCGGATTAAGAATAGCGTCACTTGATTTCCTTCCGTGGATGTCGTAGAAGGCGACTAAGGAAATCAATTACCAGGAGACGGGCAGCAGCGTCTTCCTGAGATTCCAACCGCATACTGCGATCGCCAACCGGCCTGCCAAGCGTGGCGATTATGGCAAAACCCCTCATGGTTATCAAAACCACAAAGGAGGCCTATGTCCTGTAGTGGGCGTCAAATGGCTGATGATGATGATGATGATGTTATATCCCAAGTTTCCCCTTGATATGTGGATTCTTGGAACGAACTAGAATTCTCATACTTTATGTTATGTTATGTTATGTTATGTTATGTTATGTTATGTTATGTTATGTTATGTTATGTTATGTTATGTTATGTTATGTTATGTTATGTTATGTTATGTTATGTTATGTTATGTTATGTTATGTTATGTTATGTTATGTTATGTTATGTTATGTTATGTTATGTTATGTTATGTTATGTTATGTTATGTTATGTTATGTTATGTTATGTTATGTTATGTTATGTTATGTTATGACACGCCGACGTCAATTTGTAACCGAATGTTACTGCGTCGACTGTTCCCCGTTTCTGATTGCAGCGACCGCACAAGTACGTAACGGGATGAGATTCTGTCTCGGTGATTTCGGGAATAAGTTAGAATCGACACTACATGCCGTAACGGTTATGTCAAGTTACCAAAAATGGCTATATGGGTGTGCATCAAATTAAATAATTATGTTTTTTAATGGCTTATGATTCTCTGATTTTGGTTTCCCTGGTGGATGTAATTTGTTAAAAGTGTGTTATAATTTGTGTCCTGTTTCCCGAACTAGGCTTCCCTGTGCTATGGGTATGGGTACTATGGGTAGCCAGGCTGCTTCCGTGTGCTAAACTTAGTACTTACTATAGGTATGCCAATTATTAAAAGTACTTAATAGGTACTTACAAGACCACATTCAATTCACAGCAAATTAGTACCTACATCCAGTTTTTATTGTGGGTATTTGTTAGCCGGCCGCGCGACGACATCCCGGCGACGCCGACGCCATGAGGTGCCCATTCGGCGTCGCAATTCGGGTGTTGCCCTGTCGGTTGTTCTTGTTTTTATTGGACTTAGTAGTGAACATTGTCAATTTTCCATAATGTTACTTGCTATTTAAAATTACTTAAACAGAATAACAGCCAATGGGTTTACAATGAAATTCGGTATTAGACACTTATCAAATAGATGGAACCCTGACCCGGAACTTGGTTTTAGGGTGGTTTTAGGCCTGCATCTCAGGCGTCAGTGTTTTTACATTAATCATAGTGCAATGATGGGTATCCTAGTTTGGGACCAGGTCAAGTGATTGTATTTTGTGGAAATTATTAATGTTATTAATATCTAGTGTGCTGCTGTCTAAAGAGGTATTTCAATTACGTTTTCATAATTAACTCAAATATTTGATGTTAACATGCAGAAAGAAACAACCTTTTAAAGAAAAATAACAGGTGGTGTGTGTTTGTGTGTTTTCAAAATAAATAGATCTAGAACTTAAATAATGTAATACCAGCTTGACATTTAAGATCACTAAATAATTAAAATCAACAAAAAATTTGAATGTGTAACCAGCAACCAATTGTTTCTTACTGCTGTTTTTAAGATGGATCTATTTTGTTTGTCATGGTTATGAAAACCATGCGGGACGCCTGTGTCCTCCAGTGGGCGTCAAGGGGCTTATGGTGATGATGATGATTTTGGTTTGGTGATATTTATTGTTCTACAATCTTTGAATGCAGTTTGTAGTTGAAGTATTCTAAAATTTAGTACCTACGAAAGTTCTGGTAAATAATCATATTTAACAAGTGCGAGTCGGACTCGCGCACGAAGGGTTCCGTACCATTATCTACACAACATTAGACACAAAGATCGAGAAACAACCGCAAAAATCACGTTTGTTGTATGGGAGCCCCCCTTAAATATTTTATTCTGTTTTGAGTATTTGTTGTTATAGCGGCAACAGAAATACATGATCTGTGAAAATTTCAACAGCCTAGCTATCACAGTTCATGACATACTGCCAGGTGACAGACAGACGGAAAGACAGACAGACAGACGGACAGTGAAGTCTTAGTAATAGGGCCCCGTTTGGCACCCTTCGGGTACGGAACCCTAAAAATGTTCATCTGCCTAGTTGTTTCTTGTGACGTCATCTTTTATTCGACACCATTGGTCTAAATTGGTCAAGTGAACCATATTTTTGCAGAAGTTGGACACTATCTCACTGATCCCCCGATAATACAATTTTCGTAATGGTAGTTATAGTTGCAACAGTTAGGTACTGTACCCGTTTTGGAAGAACGTTTTCAACAAGGACTAGCAACGGGATTTACTATTAAGAAAGCTTGTATTTACCCTTACAAGACTTTGAAATTGATCTCATGCGGCTATCGACTCTTATGCGTTGTATATCATCACTACTGAACTACACGTACAAATGATCGTTTAGTACATGTAAGCGTTTCTATAAATAGTCTATTTGTCGTGGTCGTGGCATTCCAATAGGGGTACGGAATAGTAAGGAAATGGGCTATTGTTGGGAGCGCGGTGTGCGGCGTGCGGCGTGCGGCGTGCGGCGTGCGGCGTGCGGCGTGCGGCGTGCGGCGCGCGGGTCGGGCCGCCAGTCGCTCCCAGCCGCCGCCGCCACTACACACGGGTCCTCCCCACGCTCTATTGTCTATTAACCCCGAATTTGTCAAAGCATGCGACATTCATGTACTCATTGCGTAGCATAGCTGAGCGCAGGCTCGTCGTTCTTCACGAGATACCCCTTACTATATCTCTTACACCTCCGGGATGCGGGCGTGAGTTTAAAAGTTCCCCTGTGAGTGCTATTGTTGTCCTATTCTGCTAATTGTGAATTATTCCATGCCGACCGCGATCCGCTGCGCGCTAGCTCAGGTCGGCCACACATTACAGTCGTTTTCCGGATTCGATTTCCGATTCGGGTCCGAATGCCGCAAATCTATACAAAGTCTATGGCATGTCATGCCACATCCATACAAGTGTATATTTTAAAGTATTTCTTGTGGATTTCTTTTCGTCTGTTCATTTTCAATGTCAGCCAAAAATGCCAGCGCAGCGCCCGCCGCCGCCGCCGCGCCGTAGCGAAAATTCCGAATATTTGTGTTAATTTGGAATAAGATGTGCCGCACGGCTGACTACTGATCTGTCTCAGAAAAAGGAACACGTGTGGTCGGGCGTGCGATACTGACTGATTCTGTTTCATTGTGAATAAACCTTTCGAAATAAGTACATAAATAGTTAACAAAGGGGCAAAAACAATATAGGGAATAAGTTGTGTGAACAGGAACTCTCGCAGCGTTGGCAGCAAGCAGCAGACAGCCTCAGGCAGAAGTAGCAGTAGCGGCAGGGGAGCCGCAGGCAGCATGGAATGCGCGCAGGACAAGGAGGGAGCGAAGGTGCCCGGGGCCCCGGGGCTCGCGCTCGTCAATCACAAACTGTGAGTCTTTTTTTGTTGAACTCAAAACTGAGAGGCCACACATTATAACGTTAGTCTAGTGAGGAACGAAGTGAACGTGTGCGATATTTTATTTGGTAATGTTTACCCAATACACAATAAAACGTATTAACATCGCGAGTCATTAAAATTTTTAATAACAAATAAAAACCGACTTCAAAACACTACAGCACTAAAAAGTTGGATATAATTTTAAAGAATACCCTTAAATTAGAAGTATGTATACATGTAGGTATGTATTGTAGAAGTATAAGTTGTAGTCTGTGCCCAAAATATATGTCCTAGTCATGAAACTGGCCACCGACTACAAATTATACTTCTACAATTCCTACATGTATACATACTTCTAATTTAAAGGTATTCTTTAAAATTATTTCAAATTTTTTAGTGCTGTAGTGTTTTGTAGTCGGTTTTTTTTTTCAATTTTTAGTGAGGGAGTGGGAGAAAAATATACAAGTAGCTTATAACCATAATTTATCCTACTTAATTCGTTGCTATAAAATTTTACGTTCTCAATTTCAATCTCCGAAATTCTTCACCAGAACATCACCAAATTACATTGGGACTACTTTTACGCTATTTTATGAAACGTACCGATATTACTAAAAGTTGAGCGCCATTAGGCCTTATTTACTGCTGTCCATTGAAGAGTTCCGTTCTCCATCTCTGAAAGTCTTCACCAAATTATAATAGGACCAATGGGACGTCATATTTATGCGAACAAAAAAAAAATTGTCGATATCAAAAAAAAAAAAAACGTGTCGATTTGATAGATAGATAGGTAGATAGATAGATAAAAACATTTGTTAGGAGGCCTTTTTTGAAGTCTGTTAAAAATAAAGTATACGTGTGGTCGCAGGGGCGAGGGGGACGGCGAGAGGGCGCTCAGTGCGCAAGAGTTGGACGACGACTACGATCCGCACCAGCACCGCGACGTGCCCAACGCCACCAAGTGCGCAGCCCACACTACACATTTATCAAATTATCCTTGTCGTAGAGCACAAAGTTGATAGAATATTCTGGGTATGCGCAGTAACTTCGAGACGCTGGTGCACCTGCTGAAGTGCTCGTTGGGTACGGGCATCCTGGCGATGCCGCAGGCTTTCGCGCACGCGGGGCTGGTGCCGGGCGTGGTGGGCACGCTGCTGACGGGCGCGCTGGTGACGTACTGCCTGGCGCTGCTGGTGCGCGCGCAGTACGCGCTGTGCCGGCGGCGGCGCGTGCCGCTGCTGTCGTACCCGGCCGCCATGCGTGCCGCGCTCGAGGCGGGCCCCGCGCCGCTGCGGCCGCTGGCGCGCGCCGCCGGCCCGCTCGTCGACGTCTTCCTCGTCGTCTACCAGCTCGGCATCTGCTGCGTCTACATCGTATTCATCGCCACCAACTTAAAACGGGTGAGCGCCTACTCTCCACACCATGCATAATAGCAGCAATAAATTTAATGTTTTTGCACCGGCTATCTGATTTAGGGAAAAACTATTCAAGAATTCTTGAAACTCACCTAGTTCGTGAAAAATATGTGAACTATGAGATTAATCATAAACTGGGAAAAATCACGAAACATACATACGTGATGGTGGCTGGCCTTTCGCTTGAGTGTACTTTTTGGGAAGCCTGTGTATATAGTAGTAACCATCGCATCACAATATTTTCAAACAAACAAGACAATAGAGAACTTGCACAGATTTTTTTAAATATAAACGGAGAGCCCATGTTAAAAGATAAATAAACGTGGTAATTTTTTTTCTCTATGACTAATAATTAGATACAAAGATCGAGAAAAAACGGCAAAAAATCGCGTTTGTCGTTTGGTGGCTCCCGTTAAATATTTATTTGATTTTAATTTCATTATTTATTTTTGTAGCGAATATAAAACTAAATATTCTGTGAATATTTCAAGCATATACATGTTACCGTTATTAATATGGAGCAAAAAACGGCAAAAAAATTACGTCTGTTTTATAGGAACCGCCCCTTTATATTTATTTTTACACCTGCTATTCAGAAAAGA
The DNA here is from genome assembly GCA_947310995.1 of Yponomeuta cagnagella. NCBI lineage: Eukaryota > Metazoa > Arthropoda > Insecta > Lepidoptera > Yponomeutidae > Yponomeuta > Yponomeuta cagnagella. Next base: position 23,070,947 of record OX371268.1, on the reverse strand, counting down.
TCCATTGATTCCCTCAAATGAAAAGTTGTACTTTTCTTCCCTGATATTCTAGTTTTTTTTTATTGCCCTCAGCATGATCCGTGTGCAGATTTTCACAAAATGTAATTCCAATTCGATTTTTATTTTGTTGCAATCGATCATAATTTGTCTTCCAACGGCACAATAGTGTTTGATTTAAATTTTCCTTATAGCAGGTGTGAAAAGCAGTATGTGTCACTCGGTAGCAAAATTATTTCCGTCTTGGGCGTAAACACTTGAATCCCTCGCTACGCTCAAGATTCTACTTTAGAATCCCTCGTTACGCTCGGGATTCTATTGTAGAATCTTTCGCTTCACTCAGGATTCAATATACCGCCCTCGCCGTAAATATATCATTTTGCTCCCTTGAGACACAATCTACTATTTATTCTGTTTATAGTATTTGTTGCCATAGCGGCAACAGAAATACATCATCCCTGTAAAAATTTCAACTGCCTAGCTATCACGGATCATGAGATACAGCCTGGTGACAGAAAGACAGACAGACAGACGGACGACAGTGAAGTTTCAGTAATAGGGTCCCGTTTGGCACTCTTCGGTTACGGAACCATAAAAAAACTAAATTATTAGAGTTAATAGTTTATTTAATGGGACTTTTTCGCGTTTATTGGGACCCGGAAAACCCAGTACATTGTTCACGGAGAGGAGAAAGTGACCGATTACCGTCGAGGGTGTCGTTTGAAGCCCGAGCCGTAGGCGAGGGCTTTAAAACACCCGAGATCGGGAATCGCAGTTTCTCTCGAGTGATACATAGTGCTTTATACTACACCTGCTTGGAAAGATTTCGTTTTTTATTTTCCATTGCAAAAAATCGTCATAAGTTTTATTATATTTTTTAATTGATTTCTGTGGTAAAAGGTTATCAATCAGTATTTTTGCTGTTTCCTTCAACTGCGGCGGAGTTAAAAAACCTTCATTATCACTATCACTACTTATCATTTTGATAGTTTTATTTTACTTTCTACGAAAACTGAATCCTTAAACAACACACAAATTGGAAATGGCGCCAATGTCGTCTGCAATTTTCACACGTTCTTTTTTCAAATTGTTTATCCTGCCGCCGCAGGGTCGCACTGCCAGCCCGACACCATCCAACACACAGCTAGTGGCCAGTGTCATTTTGCGAACTTGGAGATAAAAACTCACTGTAAAAACTTTTTGGCTTTTGATATTTAGATTACCGGCGCATAGTCTTACCCAAAATTAAAAAAGAAAAACCACGTAAACCACGAAATGGATTTTCATACACTTTTCTCTCCCGCTCAGATGCGTTTTCTCCCCGCATATTTGTTCGATATGCAATGACGTACTTTCTACCGTAAATTTGATAAAGTATCAAGGTATTTTCCAAGCAGGTGTAGTATAAAAAATATTTTTTCACCTCACTAGCTCGTAAAAGCTCTGTTTATCATTCGAAATCTGCGTGGAAAATCGCACTTTATCCGCTAGCGTGGAAAGTGTTTTTAAAATTCGAATATTTTTATTCAATAAAGGTTTCGTACAATAAATTACATATATATAGAACCTCATTGGTTTCGTAATAGTTTATATTCTCTGCAGCCAGTCCATTGATGATTGAAATGCAAATACTTATTTCATGTCATGCGCCAGCCTCATTTAAAGAATCGCACTGGCCGGCAAGAAAATTTGATTTAAAAAAAAATTAACTTTCAATATTACCAATTGTAGTAATTTTACTTTTAATTTTTGAAATAAATAATCAGTAATTTAATATTTACATATTAAAACTGTTTTTCTTGCACCTAACATTTTCCTCGCTTTAGTGAGGTGAAAAGTTGTGTGTTGCGCTCGGCAGCAAAGTTATTTAGCGTCTCGTACCTTTGAAACCCTCGCTACGCTCAGGATTCTATATTTGAACCACTCGCTTCGCTCGTGGCTCAATCCTAGAATCCTTCGCTTGCTCAGGTTTCAATACAAGGTACTCGCGCCAAAAATTAACTTTGCAGCCTTGCATAACAAATAACTATTCCTTTTTTTGAGTTTTTCTGTCTAATGCCACTTCAATCTAAGTTTGTCGCAAGTTCCCCGTTAGGACTTAAAAAACTACAACAATCCCTTCAGTAGCTTCCTAATGGGTTAGAGGTAACCCAAGGGTTTTAATCAATCAGAACAACCACGGAAAAATGCAATTTTTGCAAGAAGTCAATTTAAGTTTGTGTTCTATAAGTTACCTGAGGTAAATTGCAAAAAATTTACTAATCCATATTCTGTGAGCGACTACCTATTGCAGCTCAAGAGATAAAGCCTTTCGCCACGCTTACAAGAACACAATCAAAATAAATAAATACATACATACCTTGCCTATGTTATAGGAGAGTCGAAGAGCAATCGTATTGTGTGTGCAGCTGGTGGACCCGGTGTACGAGATGAGCGTGGAGCTGTGGATGGTGGTGGCGCTAGGCCCGCTGCTGGTGTTCAACCTGATCCGCGACCTGAAACGGCTAGCGCCGTGGTCGACGGCGGCCAACGTGGCCACGCTGGCGGGGCTGGCCGCCATCTTGTACTACCTGGCCCGCGGGGCGCGCGCGCCCGACCTGCAGCTGTGGGGCGCGCCCGCCGCCTTCCCGCTCTTCTTTGGCACCACGCTCTTCGCGCTCACCGCCGTCGGCGTGGTGCGTACTGCCCCTCACCCTTTGCTCATCTAACAATAAGCAGTCCCATTGCTCAACGTTGCGCCGAGGCTGCTCAACCCACTATATAGATACTACATACCTTTGGAAAAAATCGGCCAAATGAGTGCGGCCCACGCGCAGTGTAGAGTTCTGTAGAATGGAGGGTTTTTTAAAATTATGTTTCTGCTTTACACAACTAACAACTTCATCAAAGTAACATTCGGTGGAATTTTCACGAAGTTTTCCTTTTAAAGTTGGTATATTACTTGATAACTTGTAAAGCTTTAACCACTCGTCTGCCGCGACACAGATCTGTGTCCAACTTAGTATGGGCCACCTATACGTTCCATTCCGCGAGGGCAGTTCAGGAGTTAAGCCATGATTTTAGTCCTCTAGAGTTCATTACACATGTGCTACTCTCTAGATTCTTTCACGTTTCGATAATGAACCGTTTAGCCACGAGAGGAGCGGGACGGAACCCCTACTCTTACAACATTGAGCGCTTTAAAGCTTAATATTTCGCAAATTAAATGGAACTCTGAATCAAAAAATGGTTGTACTGCACGCGCAATATTTTTATACGACCAATCTAACTATACACTATAGTAGAAGCGAAAAAATACTGGCATCCCTAATTTACGGGTACGGGAGGTTCCCAAAAGAAATTATTTTTGAGATTTTATCCCTACGTTTTGCTAGCGTGATTAATATGCAAATAAAAAGTGCAGATGTAAATGTGCCATATTTCAGCTTTCTAGTAGTTACTATGTCTGTGCTGAGCCGCGAACAGACCGACTGATAAACAAACAGTCAAGCGGAAGGGCATGGCAAAACTCCAAGGGTTCCTGTAGTGTACATGACGGAACCTTAAAAACTCAAATTAAAGTTTATTGATAAAGTTAGGTAACGTAATATTTGTCTTATAAACAAACTAAACAACAACAGACTGCATATTAAATAAGCCACGTAAGTGAAGGTACTTACAAATTTCTTACAACTTTCCATGGTTCTATTTTTATTTCGTTCCTATCCAACAGGCGCTTAAATTTATAAAATAAATTTAGCTTAAACTTATTTATAAGCCCCAGTTACAGGTTTTCCTTAAATTATGTAACTGAAACAGGAAACGGAACTCTTAACTCTATCTATCTACTTATAAGCTATTCATAACAAGTACTTGACACCTTACTATAATCTAATCCAATTTATAGTTATAATATGCCCAAAATTCGTTTTTCAAATAAACCGTTTGACAGCCAGAATATATGTAGATAAGAAAACAACGTAACATAAACTCACGCCTGTATCCCAGAGGGGTAGGCAGAGACCAGGGACTGCCACTTGCTACGATCCTGACAGATCATTTTCGCTTCCTCAACATTCATTAGTCGTTGCATGCACGCACGCCGGTTTCGGGTACTTTTTATCTTGCCCTTTTTTGGTCGAAGTATGTCCGTCTGGGTCGTCCCTTACCGGCCCTTCCATCCACATGCCGGTCCTCATAAGACGATTACCTAATGAAGCTATTTTGTCCATAATTTGTTTTGTTCGATTCTGTTTGAAAGGTAGTTTGTATTCTGGTTGATGGTCCAGGAACCATTAAAGTAATTTGGTGTGATAGGTCTCTACAGTCTATGGAGCGATGCATATGATGCCATGGAGGAGCGTCGTGTCTGCCGGGGTGCGCCTCTTTTCCAATCATGCAACATTACAATGTCCCAGATTTTGGTCATAATTATGCTCAAAGTTTCTTTGACGGCAGCTAAGGTACCGTAAAAAAGTTTTTTGCCGACTTTCCAATCCTGCAATACTGTTGCCATCCCTAGGATTCCATATTACTGAGCAATATTCCAAATGACTTCTAACAAAGGCAAAGAAAAGTGTTTTTAAGGCAGAAACATTTTTAAATTCTTTTGTGACTGTTATAGTAAAGCCTTAACATCTTAAAAGATTTTTACATAATATAGTCTATAGGTATGTAAATTATACAATAGTTTTGTATCTATGATAACACCAAGGTCCCTGACTGAATCAACTTCTACGATGGCAACGTCACCGATTTTGTAAATAAATTTGTTAATTCAAATTTTCCGTGAATGTTATTTTCTGGCACTTTTTACCATTCAACGACAGTTTATTTATTATATAATAGTTTGATAACCTATCTAAATCCTGCTGAAGACTAAGTGACTCAGCTTCAGGTGTAATAGTTTTATAAACCTTTATGTCATCTGCATAGATTATGCATTTTTAATGTGAATCGATTTAATGAATCGTTACAGATCTGCCACGCACATATGTAACGATTCGGTTCATTTAGAAAACACAATTATACCTACTGTGCCTACAGTGCTAGCTACAGTACCTACAGTGTTTGTTTGGGAAGAAAATATCTTGTTGGTAAAATAAAGCTCTCTCATTACCAATATAGTGTATGGCCACCCCGCACCGCATAAGTGTGGAGGCGATGCGAAGGAGGTGCTCTTTATATGCGGTACTATAGAACGGCGCCGGCAGGTGATCGCGCTGGAGAACAACATGAAGACGCCGGCGGCGTTCGGCGGGGCGTGCGGCGTGCTTAACGTGGGCATGGCGCTCATCGTGGCGCTGTACGTGCTGACCGGCGCGCTCGGCTACTCGGCGTGCGGCGCGCGCTGCTCCGACTCCGTCACCCTCGACCTGCCCCAGGACGAAGCGTGAGTCTGCTATACTATACAAACCGCATCGAATGCCTGTACCACTTCATTGCACGCGAAGCGGTATTTGAGTAGATATTGCGTGAGAAGTCACTGAGCAGTATCGGTCGGTTCGCGCACCGGTGTACCGTCAATTGGTAGCCCGAATGTGGCAAGTCATAGGAGGACGTCACAGACTGATTCACTCGTAAAACTATGTACCTATCTATCTGTCTGGCCCTAGAATTTAAATTAGTTAAAACAGGCTTTTCTTGTAACGCAAGAAAGTGAATTAAACGTCATAGGTACTGGTGAATCTTTAACAGAACAAATTTTGCACGACGTATGGTCATCATGGATATGTGGAACAATTGTATTAAGAGTTAGTTGCTTATGCTTAAATTGACGTTATCAGTATGCATAGCTGTAGTTATAATTTCATAAAGGCCACAAAAGTTACCTAAAATCCGAAAGGTCTTACAGTTTACTTCTACTTATATAATGTTTGTTGTTCGCGCTGTAACAACGATTTATTCCACGGAGAGTGTACGTCGTCGGCTAAAATTCAAGTCCAATAAATTCGTCCATTTACAATAGTTTGTTTTTTTCGGTTCGAAGTTCGAAGCAGCAACATTTTTTCAGTTTGGTGTTCCGCATCTCGCTTTCCGTTTCGTTCCGCATTCTTTCGCTAAAAATATCTTTTGCTCCTTCGAAAACGTGAAAAAACAGACAGAGAAAAATAATGTTGTTCCTTCGAGTCCGAAAAATCTGGACATAGAGCAAAAGAAATTGGAACTTTTATAAAATAATGTCCACCCTACTTTGCCGGTTTTTGTATTTGTATTTTCGATACAAAAACCGGCAAAGATGGTATCTCAACCGACTCACACTCCAAATTAGATTTTAGTTTAAATTAATATACCTAATGCAAAAGCCGAAGAAATTATTATTTTTGGTTAGCATGATATTTCACGAAGACAGGTTGACGCCATCGCCAGTGTAGAATCTGTGGACGTGGTAATCGTGGTAGAGCGCCGACGCCGGCGGTGCCGTATCAAGTGAGTCTGCGCATACGCAGTGTGTGAATGTACCCGTGACATTAATGTCACGACTGTGCAATGAGATAACTAGCGGTACGCCCCCGACTTGCTTCATTTCCTCCTTAAATACGACAAATAGCCACGATAAACATATTTTTTATAGTAAGTTTATTTCAGGTTTGCAAAAATGTATATATTGAGGTGCCGGAACTATTATACGATACGAGTTTTGTAGTAGGTACTACTCTAAGCTATTTGCTACGTGGTCATTTATGGCAACCGTTGTTTCGTTATCATAACATATCAACGGACGACACCAATTGAATTCAATTGAAAAATATGCCCACTCCCTGCTTGAATGGGATAAATTGTTTTAGTCATGCTCGTAGGCATATTGGAACTGATTTCAATCGCTGATGAATTAAAAAAACCGGCCAAGTGCGTGTCACGCCAAGCACAGCTTAAAGATCTGTAAAATTTTTACACAATTAACAATTCCTTCAGTCATCGTAATTTTGACGAAGATTTATTTTTATTAGTCGGTCGACTATTGCACGTTAAACTGTAAAGCCTACTTTGCTGCCATAGTTTTCCTTTCATATTTGCTACTGACTTGAATTTTTTCATGTGTTTACAAATGTTTAGTTTAGCCGTTCCCTTCCCTCCGGAGGGAGGACGTTCAACTAACCTAACTTTCCTACATCCACAATATTTTTAAGCGACCAATCAAACGATACCTTCACTAACGGGCAGATGACAAAAAATCGTCCCTAATTTAGGTGTAGGAGTCGGACCCGCGCCCGCGCACTGAGAGTACCGTACCACAATATAAACTGTGAGCCCTGGCCGGGGCTCGACTTACACTTGACCGGGTTTTATTATCAACATTAGTTATTTAACTTTACGGACCGCTCTATAATTGAATCGTGTGATTTTAAAACGACACATGTCCTTTCATTACAACTTTGCAGAAAATAGAAAAAACTGTTTTATTCAAATACTAATATCTACAACAGCAATATTTTAGCATATTGTATTGATTTCTGTATGAATAAACTACAATTTTTTTTTCTAATGTAAATCAATAGGTAGGTGTAAATAATTTAATAAAAAAAAAAATGGACAAGTGTTATTTTAAACACACATGTGACTTGTGTTGTTTTAAAATCACACGATTCAATTGCATGTTATACCGCTTTTACTATAGAGCAAAAATAAACATAATCGATAAAATTTGTCTCTTGTATGTTATTATTGTTGGGAACCTCCTTACTTATTTACTTTGCGTATTGTTTATTATTTGTTGTGCATTCAGTCATAATAACACAATAAGTATATTATGTGAAATCGTCCACTTAAAAATGCGCAGACGGACGGACGAGCGATAGAACGCATAGGTAGGTAGAAGGTCTGATAAATTAAAGCGTCGTAGCCATAGGATTCTGTTCGCACGCGTGTGTACAAAACCCAAGAAATTTTAATAGGACAATTGGCCATTGCCTGAGTGCGCCCACCGTCGGGGCCAGCCGCACCACATCGTCCGCGTAACTGACTTTCCTGACGCTGACATTGTCAATACAGCAACGATCAGTGTATTAACATACACGTTACATAGTTTTGGCACAGTACAAATAAAGTAATCTACGGGCCCGCGCGAAGCATAATAGCCTGGTAGACTAGCTAAAATGGCGGGGGCTGTGTGTGTGGCTCAGCGACGCGGGCGAGCGCGCGAATGCGAGGGCACTGTTTACACAGCGCGCGGCGTGGGCCGCCCGCCCGCATGCCGCCCACGCATGCCGAGTACGCGGGCAGGGAGTCCTCTCCCCAAAAGGACTATTTAGTAACTAGCGTAGGTAAGTGCTCAAAATACGCTGCATAAATCATCTGCAATAGGTGCAAAGGGCGTTGATGAATGTATCCGGCGCAGGCTGGCGCGCACGGTGCTGGGGCTGCTGGTGGCGGCCATCTTCGTGTCGTACGGGCTGCAGTGCTACGTGCCGGTGGACGTGCTGTGGCGCGGCTACGTGCGGCCGCGGCTGCTGGCGCGCGCGCCGCCGCCCGCGCCGCCCCTGCTGCTGCGCGCCGAGTACGCGCTGCGCCTCGCGCTCTGCCTGCTCACCTGTGAGTGCCCTGCCCTGCCCGCTGCACCCGGTGCATGTACCAACATTATCAATTCGCGCAAGACTATAAAATTACTTACTTGGTCATCTCCATAGTAATCCCATGGAATCATTTAATTTATGTATTAAAAGAAATATATAATATGCATTGACATTTTAAATCCTTGCTTGAATTAATCAGCTCTCTTTTTATCATATCTCTACTACGAGAATAAACAATTTCTACGGCAATCTTTGTGAACAATTCGATCAAATCCCAACAGCTTTAAATGTATTATTTCCACTCCTTGGCATTCTGTCACTTCAAAAGGGTTGCCCGATAATAAATAAATTCCCTACATTAGTTTTAATGTTTTATTACTATATTTTTTGTTAGATATTGAAACAGTGCACCAAATTCGGGACTACTTTTTTCGGTATATCAGGCACGGTTTATCACGGAATAAAATTGATGCTTTCGAACTATTTCCGACGCTACCGCTGGCGGGATGGAAAAAAATTAAGAGTACTGCCAAAAAAAATCTCACTGATTCAATTTGCGGCACTTTTTCAATCGTCTTCCTGAGTTTTCAACCACATACTGCGATCGCCAACCCGCCTGTCAAGCGTGGCGATTATGGCAAAACCCTTCATGGTTATGAAAACCACGAAGGAGACCTACTTGTCTTGCAGTGGACGTCAAACGGCTGATGATGATGATTCGGTGGTAGACTTAACAAAAAAGCATTAAAGACACATCCCGGTACATGGACCCCGACGCTCGCGTCACAAATGCACCTACAATATTACGGAGAAATTCTATTTTTTTGCTGCTTTCCGTGAAGATAACTTCACAAATATACATAAGTAAGAAAACAAAGTCATAGGTACATGCCCGCACTGGGAATCGAACCTGGGTCTCTCACTTCCAAGTTGAGGTTAGTTCACGTTAATTATTAAATAAATTCTTCATTGCACCTAAAACATGTTTTTGTACAGAAGTGTACTTAGGCGTACGTACATCAAGTATCTACGTTGACGTATTTAGGGAGTGGAAAATTAAATACTATAAAGTAGCAATACCACTCGCTAACTGTGAAGGAAAACATCGTGAGGAAACGCACGTATATACGTGGGACGTATATAGGCTGCTTATATAAATTGTATAATGTCACATATGGCACTACTTGGCCATATTTGGGTGTGCCACAGCAGCCCAAAAAGGCCGTGTCGCAGCGTTATATAAATACCCGCTTTCATAAAATAATTTTCTCATTTGTAGCTACGGCCGAGGGACGTGAGAACGGAACTGACTATTATCAATATAGGTTTACAAATTAACCCATAGCAAGAAAACAAATGGAAATTCAATTGCTTGGGCATATAATAACTGATAAAATCATTCAATATCGTAATCATTCACACAGCCTCTGAAATTAAATTATTTTTAAATCAATTTCATTCATTCATCAATGAATAGTATCAAACTTCTGCAGTTCACTCAGTTACACCCAACACTATAAACTGTCGCGTTTTATTAATACGCCATGTTGGTGTACTACTTATACCAAGTTAGGAAAAATACGGTATACATTAAAATGTAGATTTGAGTATGGTTTTAACCCTTTTTAAGAATGTTGACATTTTGTCTAAGATAAATCTCAACATCTACTACTAGTGATCATCTAATATATTGGGATAAAGCGAGTATAATTAATGATTAAACAAACTTACTTGTGAGTTAAGTAATTAATTATAATTATACGATAACTTTATCCGAATATATTAGCATACCACCCACCTCACCCACTCAAAAGGGGTAATTTAAAATTCAAGTAATATACCAAAAGTAGCGGAATGTTAAAATAAAAGTAAAATAACTAAATTCAATTATACTCGATATCATTACCAAAATGTCAACACTGACCAAATCTCTGAACTAAATGATGGCCGCTCGAGTGCCAATCGTTGGGTAGTTAGGTGTTTTTTGTTTTTTATATCTACCTCTCAAATACAGTGCATTGCGGCGACACCGTAATGTTACTACTACGTATAGTGATCATATTATAATATAATATTCGGATAAATATAATATTGTCCGTGTGGCTCCGGATCAAGAATAGCGTCACTCCATTTCCTTCCGTGGATGTCGTACAAGGCGACTAAGGGAATAAATTACCAGGAGACGGGCAGCAGCGTCTTCCTGAGATTCCAACCGCATACTGCGATCGCCAACCCGCCTGCCAAGCGTGGCGATTATGGCAAAACCCTTCATGGTTTGTAAAACCATGAGGGAGGCCTATGTCCTGCAGTGGGAGTCAAATGGCTGATGATGATGATTCGGATAAAGCTATCGTATAATTATGATAGAAATTCACTACAGGTAAGTTCGTTTAATCATTAATTTTACTCTCTAATGGTTAGTATAAACTCTAAAATTATATATTACTTTTCAATGTCCTATCTTTAATAAAGGTAAGGTTTTATTTGAGCTATATTGAGTTTTGGATAATAGAGAATATACCAAAATTAATCTCACTGAGTGTGATAGTGACTTCGGTTGTCAAAATTGTATTAAATAGATGTAGATGTATTTCTGTGATTTCAAAAATGCCTACTTCTTCCCCAATGATTGCTTACGCAGCGCAATAAGTCCAATGTAAAGGTTGACCAGCTGTCGACTGTACTATAGAGATGGCCGCGTGGCCTATACCTATATGAATTCGATCGATTTTTTGCGATTTATTTGCAAACCATGTAGATTTCTAATTAGTTTTTCGTTGATTCTCGTAATTTCGATGAAAACCTAATTATGTACTTAAAGTGGTCAAATAATATTGTAAGAAGGTAAAGTATTGTTGAATTCAATACATCAGAAGGGCAGTAGCAAATAAAATAAAAAGTCAGGCAAAAGACCTTACAACCTTAGACGAAATAAGTCATCGATCTTTCTGATTTTAGGTGGAATCAGTTTTTCTTGCCTTTTTTTATTTATTATTCCAGCTTGTGTATAGTTGTGCTATAACAACACATAATTTCGTTTGGAGAACCAGTTTTGTTTTTTTTTTAATCGTTTATTTAAGATAAAAAAGAAAATACACACAACATATACCTCCAATCCGCCGAAACCCACAAGGTTTATCCGTGGATTGGGTTCGTTTGTTAGTCGCTAGCTTGACAAACGTTTGGCACTAGTACTAGTACTATGCTCGGCAGATAGCTTGAGTGGAATTTGCGCAGTCAGGATGAGCTTGTAGATGTAGATGTTTAGTTACCTATTTTTAGTTTGACTACACTAAAGTCCATAGTTCAGGACACATGACGTCGCCAATGCATTTGGTCAAGCCATCTGTCGAGCACTACAGTGCAGTTGACAACACACCAATCCTCACACGCGCGTACGGTAGTCCACGACGACTTTGCACGGGTGTGTGGTCTGACGCCCGTACTTATGTACTGAGTTAAACCTTATCTAGAGCAATTGAATTAAATTGTATTTAATAAATAATCACGATTAGACCCGTTTTATATGTAACTAAACCTAACCTAACCGACTGACCTCGCAGCTTTGTGCGCTGTCGGGTAGTTGTGTAAGTATACCGTGAATGGTGCAACACATATATGTCATAGCAGTGCACTGCAATTTGCACGATTGATGTCTTCGATTGATGTCTTCGATTGATGGCGATTAAAGCCTTTTTTTTTAAATCGATGCAACAAAAAAACTGTTACCACAGTGGCTTTTACATACAGTGCCGGGGTTGTCGAACCTAACCCATCACATTTGTTGACGTAGGTATATGTATATGTTATAGGCAATGTGTATAATCCGGCATTGTATAGAATGCCTAGGCATTGTATACATTGCCTAAAACGTTCAGGCAACGTGTATAATACGATTCATTTCATCGGCATCCCTGAGAATGAAGGCGAATCTACGGTAGAAATTATTAAGAAGCTTGCAAAGAGCGTTGATGTCGTTTTAAGCCACGACGATATAGAGTTCGCACACCGAGTTCAACCGATGCGAGCTACCTCCGGCCGACCACGCAACATAGTCGTACGTCTCCGCCAGCGTCGAGTAAAGGACGATTTTTTGTCGAAAGCACGTAAGCACCGCGATTTGGACACGGGCGTCATCGGCATGAAAGGCGATATCAAACGTATCTACGTTAACGAACATCTTACTCCGAACAACAAAAAGCTTTTTCAAGCCTGTAAGACCCAAGCAAAAGAAGCTTCATATGCCTTCGTATGGACAAAAAACTGTCGCATTTATGTGAGGAAAAACGAAAAATCCCCGCAGATCAAGATCGTTTCGGAAAACGACCTCAAAAAGATAATTGCCTAGTTGTGTTTCTCTCATTACGTACAGTAAAATTTATTGCAATAAATATTGTGAGCTGTTTATGGCCATATCATGACTTGCAGACAAACACACGTCAAATTCTTTCACAAATAACACACACACAGAACACTCTACACTTTATACACACACACAATTCATACATTAGACATACAACCAGTGAGCGCTTCCCAGGTCCGTATCAAGTGTTCAGACTCTACCAGTTTGCCTTCGTTGAGAAATATTTCCACTATCTAGTATCTTTACACCACCTTATTAGTAACATCTTATCTGTTAAGAGACTGCCTAACGCCCCTCCCTAAAATTCTCCGAATCTTTTACCAAAATGTTAGAGGTTTAAGAACGAAGACAACTGAATTTTTTAACAATGTAGCCTGCCTTAACTACGAATTATTTCTAATTACCGAGACCTGGCTTTGTAAAGGTATTCTGAATTCAGAATTAGCTGATTTAAATAACTACGATATGGTAAGAGCAGACCGCGGCTCGTCGACTGCGGGAGGTGGTGTATTTATCTTGAGCGCACGGGCTCTACATGCTCGGCCTAGACCGGAATGGAGTCGAAATGACTTAGAGTGTGTGTGGCTCACCATACCTGGTTCTTCAATAGGCTCTACACAGAACATTCACACAGCGGTAATATATATACCTCCTGACCATAAACTACCAATGCGTGTGCAACTCTTTTTGGACTTGATGGGTGACGTTGCGCGAGAAAATCCAGATGATAACTTTTTAATAAGTGGGGATTTTAACCTGCCTTGTCTACGGTGGGACTCTGGCGAAGCGATCTATTTAAGAAAAGGTTCAGTAGAGGTGCAAAATTCTGCATCGAATTTGTTGAATCTCATGCAATATATTGGATTGGAGCAATATAATAGATTTGTAAATTGCAGTCATAATACTCTGGACTTAATTTTCTGTAACTTTCAACTCAGTGTTATTAAGGCAGTTTTTCCATTAGTAAATGAGGATCCTTATCATCCTGCCATTGAAATGGAGTCCAACGACATCGGCACCCAAGTTATAACTCCTCTAAAACGCTTAAAATACCAATTCCGGAAAGCAAACTTTAACGAAATAAATTCTGAGCTATCTGGATGCAATTGGGAATGTCTTCTGGAATCCGTTACTATTGACGATGCGGTGAGTGAGCTTTATGTACGGTTAAATGACTCTATTAATAAACATGTCCCTAAAGTCACAGTAGGAGGATCCCATCAATATCCAATTTGGTACAGTCGAGCTCTAATTAATATAATTAAAGAAAAATCAAAGTACCATGCTAGATGGAAAAAATACAAAAACCCTTGCGACTACGACAGTTTTGCACTACTTCGCTGCAGACAAAAGACTGTACAGGATGAATGTTACCAACGGCATATCATAAGAGCTCAGAAGAATATAAAAAAGAATCCCAAATTGCTATGGTCCTATGTTAAATCAAAGCGAAAGAATCCTACAGGGTACCCTAAGTCAATGACGTATGAGGGCAATAATCTACACACTGAACAGGAAATATCTACATCTTTTAATAAATATTTTAAGGAAATGTTCAGTATTCCAGCAGGTTCATATCCAGATTATAATCTTTTGGAACCCCCCTACCCAAACATTCTGAGTAGTATAACGGTCGATGAGTCTCAAATCCTCAAAATTCTAAAGGGTTTAGATAAAAATAAGGGCTCAGGCAGTGATGGTTTTTCACCTGTTCTGATAGTGAATTGCGCGGAATCGTTAACAAAGCCCCTTACGATAATTCTAAACCGGTCTTTTCATGAGGGGCTGGTCCCAACTGTCTGGAAAACTGCACATATTGTGCCTGTGCATAAGAAGGGTTCTAAAACTGCTGTTGAAAACTACAGACCAATCTCTATATTAAACATCTTCAGTAAAGTTATGGAACGCGTTGTGCACACCCACTTCTATTCGAGCATCTCACAAAATATTCCCGATGAACAACATGGGTTCTTAAAGGGTAAGTCCACCACTACTAATTTGGCGATCTTTACCAACTATCTTCTTAGGGAAATGGATAACCATGGACAGATTGACGTTATATATACAGACTTTGAGAAGGCGTTTGATAGAGTGGATCACGTCATTTTGTTACGCAAACTGGAAAAGCTAGGTATCAAGGGTGATCTTCTTAGATGGACTAAATCATATATTGAGAATAGAAGTCAAGCAGTTGTTGTTGGTGGCCACAAATCAGACTTCATTTTGGTCCCCTCAGGCGTACCTCAAGGATCTATTCTTGGACCACTCCTCTATGTGGCTTACTTGTATGACATTGGCACATGTTTCCAACATGCAAAGTTTCTCCTGTACGCGGACGACAAAAAAATTTACTTGAAAATAAACTCTGAACTCGACTGCGCCCGCTTACAGGAGGATCTCAACAGACTAGTTATTTATTACAACAAAAATAGAATAAGGGTCAATGCTTCAAAGTGCAATCATGTCACATTCACAAGACGTACAAAACCCGTAACTCACGAGTACCACTTTGAATACAAGATCATCCAGAGAGCCGAGGTAAT
Organism: Yponomeuta cagnagella; assembly: GCA_947310995.1. NCBI lineage: Eukaryota > Metazoa > Arthropoda > Insecta > Lepidoptera > Yponomeutidae > Yponomeuta > Yponomeuta cagnagella. The sequence continues at coordinate 23,055,552 of OX371268.1, read as the reverse complement.
TAAGGATTTAGGAGTTCTACTGGATTCCAAACTTACATTTAGGGATCACATCGAGGCTATGACAAATAAAGCTTACAGAAACCTAGGTTTCATTTTGAGAATTAGTAAACCTTTTGAAGATTTGGATTGTATCCGTATGCTCTACTACTCCTATGTAAGAAGTATATTAGAATATTGTAGTTGTATATGGAACCCACAATACATGATTTACAAGAATATGATAGAGCGTATACAGCGTAAATTTGTCCACCATTTGAATTTCCGCACAAGATCATATAGTGACAATTACGAAATTTCATGTCAACAACATAAGCTCCTGAGTCTTGAACAACGCCGTATTTTAATTGACATGTATCAGCTTTCTGACATCTGCCGTGGGATCATTGACTGTCCTGACCTGACAAATGAAGTTTTGACTCTGCGTACACCTACCACTCGTACTCGTCACACAAAATTATTTGACGTTCCACTGGTTACTACAAATTATGCGCAAGGCTCCTTGAGCTGTCGCTTGCCTGATACGTATAATAAACTTTTTTCAAATTTAGATATTTTCCATTTGTCTAAGTCAGATTTTAAGTGTTCACTTCTACGTTCCCTTGGGGAAGAAAAATGAGTTCTGGTTCACACAAACAAACACTCACACGGTACACACACAAACACACCCTCACACGCACGCACACACTATGCAATCATGTAATTTAGTAGCACTCTGTCCATAGTTATATACAAATAAGTCTTAAAATACGTAAGGCCATTGCCTGTTTTTCTTCTTTTCCACTGTAAAATTTGTTTTTATAACTTAAACTTAAATTCCTGTCCAATACTGTGTTCCTGTCTACTAGTTAAGTCAACATAATGTAAGCCCTTAATTGGCCTATGGTTGGATATATTTAACATAACTATACTTTAGAAGTTAACTTGTGCTGTGGGTTTTGTATTAAAATAAAATAAAAAAAAAAAAAAAAAAAAAATACATTGCCTAGGTATTGTATAAAATGCCCGAAGCGCATCAGGCAATGTGTATAATGAACGACCACGGGAAGTTGCAACTCGTTCGTTGTGTTAGTACGCAGCACTCCTTTGTTTTATGCAGACGTATTTTTTTAGTTTATGCATTGGTTCTAAACTGAGAGTGTGATCATTCATTGTTTGTGTGATTATTGAATGGAAAATGGCTACTGATCAGCGGTACTTACTAATGAAAGAAAGGTTTTACTTTGAATTGCGTACTAACAGAGAATCAGCTTCTACAAAGAATCGAGTGTTTATTGATGAATTTGAATTTTGTGTATCATGATCAAATTTCCATAATCTAGTGGTAAGAAATGAACAGGACGACTTTCTGCAGCAATTTTTTGGTACGGTCAAGTGCACTTAGACCTTTACACTTGCCATTCGATTTTGTCCTAATATCGCAGAAGATAAGAGAGGTGGAAATGTCGAAATGTAAAGCTCTACGTGCACTTGACTGTACGTTGTAAATGTAAATGTTTATCCGAAGGGAACTGCTATGTGAGAAACGCTGTCTACGCAAAAAAACACGTTACATACATTACCTATGCGTCAACCGGCATTCTATACAATGCCTAGGTATTCCATACATTTCCTAGGTAAAGTGTAAAATAGTTTGAACATTCAATATCATTTCACACATTGCCTGGACGACCCCGGCATTCTATACAATACCTAGGAAATGTATAGAATGCCTGCATTATACACATTGCCTATAACATATACATCAATACAAGTTTATTTTTTAAAGATCGTGACAGACGACGGCTATAAATAATAATTATTATATTGCGCGATGTCTTGTTCTACACCAAATCCGACCGCAGTCGTGTGTGGACGCGGGTTGCATGTTGGATATTGAGTGGAAAAAATATCGCATATTATATTGACGCCGTCGTCAGTGACGGCCATAAATCTAAGGTCGCAATGAAATGTTATTCCATTAAAAAACTTTGTTTAAGATCTTATATTTATACAACGAAAATCTCTTTTACATGTTGCTTCTACTCACGAGGACTCTTCGGATATGTCGTCCTCATCATCGTCGTTGTCATTCATATTGGACATTAATTATAAAACCTTCTGTAAACGTAAACGTTACGTCCAGGTTCAGCATTAGTGTACATTGTAACAGAGTAAACAGGTGAGCAGAGAAAGAAGTCCTGTTTACGTCCTGTTCCTGTTTTACGTTGAAAAAAGAAATTTACCGAGTATAACTATATATTTTGTAATAATGGTAACACTGCCTCTTTTTATTGAATCAATTTAAAAAAACAGACGTTAGCGTTGGAAGGTGCATATAACAGTGTACCTACGGAAGAATACCTACTAGGAGTAATAGTGTGTGGTCGGTGTGGTGTTGCAGTCGTGGTGGCGGTGGCGGTGCCGCGGCTGGGGCTGTTCATCTCGCTGTTCGGCGCGCTGTGCCTGTCGGCGCTGGGCGTGTGCTTCCCGGCGGCGCTGGACGCGCTGGTGCACTGGCCGCCGCCGCCGCTGCGCCTGGCGCGCGACGCCGCCATCTTCCTCGTGGGCCTGCTGGGGCTCGTGCTCGGCACCTACACGGCGCTGCTCGCCATCGTGCGCTCCTTCTAGCGCCATCGTTCCCGTTCTAACTCACTGCGAATTGTTGATAGCCGCGAAGGACAATACCGCGATGCACGTTACAGCGAATGTTCTCTGCAGTGACTTACGTTGTAGCCAATGTACGTTGCAGCGAAAGCGATGGTTAACATGGTTAAAGCGAACGCTTTACGAGAAACTGAAAGTAGACCTGAAACCTTCAGTTAATGAATTGGGTGGAATCATGAATGGTAAGGGTAGTCTTAAAAAAATGTATCAACATTCCAACAGTAACATGTTTTTTTTGCGCGTAAGCGTGTAATATACGAATGTATATGAGTATGTATGTATATATGTACATACGTACATTAAGATGTTAGCTTTACGAGAAATTGAAAATAGACCTTTAACCTTTAGTTAAAGCGTGTAATGTAGTGACATACATAACACGCTTACGCGCAAAAAAGTTACCATCGGAATGTTAATACATTTTTGAACCATTGTACCCAACTCAAAAGATTAAAGGACAATTTTCGGTTTCTCGTAAAGCTAACATGTTAACCATTGCTTTCGCTGCAACGTACACTCGCTATAATGTAAGTCGCTGCGGAGGACATTCGCTGTAACGTCCTTCGCAGCTATAAAGTTTCACGGTAACGTAAGTCGCGGTATTTTCACACAAAACATTCGCTTAGAATGTGCGAGCGAGAGAGAAGCAAAGGGAAGGTAGGGTTAAAACTTTCGTAAGCACTACAGATTATTAACTTAAACCGAGTAAGTCAATCCAGACTTAAGTTAATAGTGAAAAGTAGGGCCTTAATTAGCGCTGAGGGCTCACTTCCCTCATCACAACGCTGAGTCAGCAGCCTACTTCTTATGAAGGACACCAGGTTTGAAGAAGGAATGTCGATTTGTAGCGGTCCTGTGGGGAAACTTGTATCTTCTTCCAGCCGCAGCCGAGTCTAGTCGATGCAGCCTCTTTAAAACCTGATTGCTTTCAGGTAGTACGACGGGTGACTTCTTTTGCCATGAGTTTGCCACGTTAGTCCTTGATTGGGCAGGTGATTTTCTGGTCTCCATTTTATGGGATCCGTTTGAACGCAATGCTCTTTGGAGGATTATTTTGCTGATGAACTTTTAATCAATCGGTTGTCATAACCAGATGCGGAAAAGTGCACTAAACTTACTTTTCGCGCAAAACGGACATTCAAACAAAGTTTCAGAGTCCGTATTTCCGTATTTCCACAGCAGAGGTCGGATCTAAGACAGACCCACGCATTTATTTAAGTTTCTGTAATAAGTTGTTGGTTCTGATACGTCTGCTAGTTGCCCATAGTATCCTTGATGGTTATCCTAGACCAAGTATCCTAGATTACGAAGCCTTTATTAACTTACTTCTATTACTTCACATAAAGAGATAAAACTTTTAGACGCTTACCCAAACCCGATTTTTAGCCTTTCTATTTTTCTTTTTAATTCTTCATGAGCCTTAATTCTAGAGCCCGTTGGATTACTTACTAATAAAATACAATAAAATGTGTGATAAGACTTATCACGAGGAAAATATTACTGACGTACCTATTAGTGATGAGGACCAAATTGACTCGTTATCCCGTGTAACTACAAAAATAACTTAATGTATTTTAAGTAGGTAAGTGATTGTTATTGTGCGACTGTGCAAAGGCTTTTGATACGCTGTGGTTTACATTAATATAAATATATTAAAAAAGTTACCTCAATCTTTTATTTCAATCGATATTGAATTCTTACTTATTATTAGTCTCTCACGTCAGGCATGGCATTTGTTGGGCAAGGTGAAAGAAAATGTCAAAAGCCAGGGCGAATGCGAGTCTGCTCTTTTGATTCCCTCGCTAACGCTCAGGATTCTAATTTTTGAATCCTTCGCTTGCTTGGTCATCAAAATTTGAGCACGCGGTTGAAAAGCAAATTTGCGCTCTTGTTTAACAAATAACTATTGTATAGAACCAGGCGTTACTTTGCGGAAATGTGAAAATTACATTTACTCAATTCCGCCAAAATCCCAAAAGCACCATGCGGTTAGTTAATGCACCGCCCTCCCTCCCACTTTTTCAAGCAGAAGCAAGACACAAACACACAACCACCGACACCAATACTTGTGTGAAGAAATACGTTGCGACGCGTTTCGCGTCTAACACGAGGCATCCTCCCTCAGGCTCCGGTGGTCGACTGACAAGTGACCGTCGCCGGAACAGCACTATTGTTTATTCGAAGCTTTTTAGTAATAATAATAATAACTTCTACGCAATACGATCACTTGACCTGGTCCCAAACTAGGATACCCTGTACTATGAAAACCAGACCCTTGCCTCATTGACGTCCTTACGTCACAAACCTGAAAATACACCCAGACTGAGGCCATTTCTATAAATGTCCGGCAGCCCCCAGAGGTAATCGATCCCACGACCTCTGTTTTGGTAACTAAGCGCTTGGTGGTTTGGTAATAGTTTTTTTAGTTTTAGTGGCTTGGTCAAAATTATGGCTTGGCCGTTTCATCCAATATCATTAAGAACCAGTGACTTAATTCCTTACCATAAGCCCATGAAAGTGTCTGTGCAATGACCAAGCCATATATTTTTTGCATGTTTTAAAGTTTATTTACCTTGATGAGGTTGTATGGTTTGTAGAATTAGCCGACCAAGCCATATTTTTTTAGGAAGTTTTAAAGTTTATTTACCTTGATGAGGTTGAATGGTTTGTAGAGTTAGCCGACCAATGCATATTTTTTTAGCAAGTTTAAAAGTTTATTTACCTTGATGAGGTTGTATGGTTTGTAGAGTTAGCCGACCAAGCCATATTTTTTTAGCAAGTTTAAAAGTTTATTTACCTTGATGAGGTTGTATGGTTTGTAGAGTTAGCCGACCAAGCCATATTTTTTTAGAGTTAGCCCTTAAAAATTAAAATAACACTTTTTACTTTCATAGTGATAGTTATAAACTTATTAGGACTTCATTAGACATTTGAAGACCAATAAAAGAAAACGAATTCAACATATTGTTACGTTCTAGGGGTGGGATCGTGAACGGAATAGCACTTTATACACCGATGAATAAGAGTAGAATTTATTTCCGCACTATTTCTTAACGTCACAACACTTTAACAACAAACATTTAATCACTACTCGTGGTAGGTACTTCTCTCTTCGCTTGTACTTCGTTTCGCTTCCGCTTCCAAAGTAAAACTGACTCGCGGCACGCGTCGTCCCCGCTTATATACCGTTTAAGATGTTCTCGAAAACTCCATCAAGTCGTGGAAGGTTCTGCCGTCTCGCTCGATCGTGATGTCTCTGTCACAACTTTCCGGAATGTTCGGACTATAGCTATCCCTTTCTAACAGTGCTATCTCTTTCACTCCTATTGAAAATTTCGTCATATACTGAAATGTACTTCAGGGGCCCGTAAGGGGTCCTGAAAATGCCTGAAAACGGTTTTTCATGTTATCGCGTCATCGGATAGAGGGTGGCCTGAAACGGACTGAAAACATGTTTCAGGCGCCTGAAAACAATGGTAAGTTGGGTGAAATTTTGATAAACTAGTATGTGACAGAGCACCCTCTGAAACGGCCTGAAACGGTATTTCAGCCTGCTGAAAACGCCTCCAAGGCACGGAAAAACGCGTTCAAAGTTTTACCTCCTATCCACCGTTGTAACACTATTATACAGGGTGACCAGCACTTATATTACGCGCACCAAATCCTGAGCGATTCCAATCGTCTAACTGTCAAATTAGTATGGAATTTGACATTTAGACGATTACAATCGCTCAGGATTTGGTGCGCGTAATTAGGCCCCTGGTTACACAGGGTTTGAGACGACGTTTTAAGTGCCTAATCCGTAATGATTACAGAAAAACTTTAAAAGGAAACCCCTACTTATTAAAGTTATGCATTCCTGCATTCATAACTAAAATATGTACTTACCTACTGTCCAGAAACAACATGGGCGGAACAGCAAAATAAAATGAAAAATTAAACTATAGTTTCGTCGCAGACAACTTATTAGATAATGAGGACCCTGACAAAAATATAAAGAAACAAAAATTTTATCTGTAGGGTGAACGTCGCAGTTAAAGTTACACAGGGTCGCAAGTTGAGATGTAATCCGTTGTACTCGTAGGTAGAAAAAAGCTTTGTTAGGAGGTGAGATACACAGAAAATAAAATTAGACTATTTTCTTACTATAAAGGCCATTCTTGATCACATTACTCGTTTCTAGGCTATTACGCACTTCATCAGACTCAACGATGAAACACACCAACACGGTGGCGGTGGCGGTCCATACATAAATCATTTACGGCAGTAGTATTTTGTATGGACTATGACAACATTCCAAGAATATCATCTGTACATATTAATTATAATAAATATGTGAAGTCTCTGTCAGATATATATGTCTGTCTCAGTCTGTTTCTTTGTGCGCGCATCAATCAAAAACCACTGAAGGGAATAAAATTAATAACAGATTTTACAAGCGCACAAACGAACCATTTTTATCCGAGACTTTTAGCAGCCCGAGCCGAAGGCGAGGATAAAATGGTTTTATGCACGAGTTATAAACTCTGCTTTTCACTTCGATTGCGAGGAAATAAAACAGTAGTATAATTTAGCAAATTCACGAAAAAAACAAGAGCTGGTTCCCGCTGCTTTATTTTTTTAAATCTTGGTCTGCATACCTATACAGCCTAATATTAAAATAAATTAATGTTGTAATAATAATTTGCTTCAATTAATTAAATAACCTACCGTACTTGAATTTAAATTGTAATATCTTTTATGTCTTAAAAAACACATAAGGCAAATAAATTAAAGAAAATATTATAAAATAACAAATTCTATCTATGAAGTTCTTATTGTGTTTGGCTGTATGGCTCATTTTCTTTGCTTCATATAATACATATACATTTATGAGTAGATACGTTAATGCACTTGTGCACAAAACTCGATTTCGTGCAGCCTATATCCTGCACAAACAAGCACTTTCAGAGCATGAGATGTGAAAATAAAATTTACCATGATTATCCCTTACAATCCCGTATAACATATAGGCTACATAACATCACGCTTAAGTCCACAGAGAGCGAGAAAATCGCTATAAAAATATCTTCGTAACCCTGTTAATTGAATCGTGTGATTTTAAAACAACACAAGTCACATGTGTTTTTAAAATAACACTTGCCCATTTTTTTTTATTAAATTATTTACACCTACCTATTGATTTACATTAGAAAAAAAAAATGTAGTTTATTCATACAGAAATCAATACAATATGCTAAAATATTGCTGTTGTAGATATTAGTATTTGAATAAAACAGTTTTTTCTATTTCCTGCAAAGTTGTAATGAAAGGACATGTGTCGTTTTAAAATCACACGATTCAATTGTATTCGACACTATAGAAAAACCAATGCTCGATGACCTCTGAGCTTTCAGGGGCGAGTTTCACAACACTAATTGGTAGTTTATTATGACAGTTCGAGGTACATTGCGTAGCAGATTTGTTTTGTTAATCTGGGCATCAATCGACTTTCATCGAATTGTCATAGGAAACATGAATTTTAGTTCTGTGAAACAGGCCCCAGTTACTAACCGAGTTAATCGGTTGCTATGGGAACCTGATAATAGACAACTAAGGGCACTGGCAAGACGATATAGTTTCTTTTTACGTATGTCTCTTCCTACCTACTTCGATTTTTTTAAACTTCGTTGTTTTGGTAGGCGATAGTTTCCGACTGTACGACCTCATTGCAAGTTTCAGAAGTCAAAAGTCAAGATAGATAACATAATAACATCAATGCTAATGCACAGATAAAAAAAAAGCCAATCGATACGTTAAAAAAATATTTAATTTGTGTATGTACTAATACTACTCCGTGTGGCGCCGGATTACCAATAGCGTCACTCCATTCCTTCCTTGAATGTATGTCGTAGACGGCGACTAAGGAAATAAATTACCAGGAGACGGGCAGCAGCGTCTTCATGAGATTTCAATCGCATACTGCGATCGCCAACCCGCCTGCCAAGCGTGGCGATTATGGCAAAATCCCTCATGGTTATGAAAACCATGAGGGAGGCCTATGTCCTGCAGTGGGCGTCAAATGGCTGATGATGTATGTACTAATGATCTTGTTACCTTCATAAACAATTGAAAATATTGAAATATTTTTCATCTTTAACGCAAAAGTATATATGATTGTGCAGACAAATGATATTTCTTGCTAGAGTGCGTAAGCGCTGTATAATAATAAGCGAAGTTTTAATTAATACGTTTGGGTCACCCAGTCCACTCTAATCTATCATTCCAGCGCAAATATTCATGTTGCGTATAAGCTTGCCCGATGCACGCCACATCTTTCTGTTCTCGAGCATTCTCATCCAGCCGCTAGGTACCTACCTACCAACAACCTGCCTCACATCGTCGGTCAAGTGAGCTGTGGTGGGCGTCCTGCGCTGCGTTTGGCAATATTTCGCAAACAGATCCAAATGACAAGTCACTGTATTATATTGAGCATTCTATTCCACCAGCATGGGTGAAACCACTGCTGTTGCTGTTGCGGAATCTTCCGTCAGACTATGAAGCACCTCTCTGTGTGTCCCTTGTGCCAGTCCAAATGCACTCAAGAAGACTTGCTGGAGGCCACAGACGCTAGAGTGCGCGTAGCCGCGTTTTAGGCCAATCAAATCTAACTGGTTTGGTCACCGACACGATAACAAGATGCGAGTAGCACGTTTTAAATGTTAAAAGCGCGTCTTTCCTGTTAATTTATTGTCAAATTCTGACTTTTTAGCGCGACAAAACGCGTGACTCACACTTTCGTACTACCTACGCCGTAATGAGTTAAGCGGGCGACAAGCTGCGCCGAAGGGAGACGGTGGTGAGGTGGGAAGGGATAATAGAATAGTTGTACGAGCTGAGGTGGGTTTTTATGATGATTAGTGATGACCCTCACTCTGCTGTACAGGGATGATAAGGTTGCTCGACGATGATGTAAAGTCTGATTGGTTTGTTTTTTGATATTTATTGTACGGGCGGCTGATAGAGTACTGAATACATTTGTGTGAAAATGCTTGATGTGCGGTTTGGACCGAACAATAGTAAATTCAATACAACCGCGAGAAGGTCTCAGGGGACGAAATTTAGAACAGAAATAGACTATGCCCTTGATTAAGGGGTAGGTAAGGGCACTTTATATTATGATCGAACGCGAAGGTAGTCGCGGGCACAGCTAGTAGGTAGGTACTTTATAAGTGAAATTTATCTGACCTTCCAGTTGCACTTATCAGTTTCTTTTTGTATCTCCTCAGTTGCTTGAAACTCGGCTGACTAGATCTAACGGGTGATGGTGATAGTGTAGTCGGATTAACATAACTGATTTTCAGCTTAGTAGAGATTAGAATGCGTGTCGGAAACGCTTGGATGCAATTTTTACGCAATTTTGTTAAAGTTTTGATATTACAAATATGTTATATTGTAGTAATTTTGTCATGAAACATGCAATTTCTTACAAGGATTGAACTGACCAAAGACTTGCAAAAGGGCAAGAGGACATTATTGTGCCCGGGCTGTTTCGTTCAGTCTAACACAGCTCTCGACCCCATTGTATATCGCTTTAAGGCTTTAATCCCTTTGAGGTTTTGTAGCCGGATATGTCTCTGCCTGACGTCAGCGTATATTAGTACTCGGTACCCGGTTTCGACTTCCCCCCCTCCCCCCTGCCACTTGGGTGGGGCCACAGTGTTCCGTGGGTGGGGCCGAGTCCGCTCTTGCGTTCGGAAGCATTCCACGAGATAACTTTTTTGCAGTTAAATTCTTGAGGTTGTGAGTCTTCGCAACCAACTTTATGTTTGTTTGAATTGTTTCTTTTTTTTCAGTGAGTGTTTCAGTACCTAATAATAACAACCAGAAAAATAGCCAGCCATTAAGTTGTACATATGAAGTACGGCAACGTTCAGCGGGAATCGAACTCATGATCCTCGTTTAGGTAGTCAAGCGTGATATCGTTTTTAGTTGTTGATATTGACGACTACAGATCTAAGCTAGAGCGCCCTCGGGAATCCCCACAGGAACCGTTTGGAGTCTGAACATTTTCTAAGGGAGTTATCGCTGTCCCCCGATTTCTACTTATAAGCTCTACAGGTTCCTAGGTAAGTAGAAGTACTGCATTTTAATACAGCCTATTTGCTGTCTCAGTTACAAATAAAATTTTAATAATCTGTACCTAGTTAAAAAATATCGGTGTTATCTCGAGGATAAAGCGGAGATGTGGCGCGTTTAAATCAGATCTCCTATTTTGATGTTCAAGCTTTACAATAGTAGGTAATAAGCTGAAGCTCGATCTACCACATCACGCAATAACAAATGAATTACCTATCTGTGTGTGTGCCAAACTTCGAAATTCTTTCGTTTCAAAGCTTTTACACATTGTATTAGGTATGGTCCAGTCAAAATAGATGAAAAAAGCGCTGAGTTACTATTAATTCCCGAAAAGCTGGACTTTTGTATAGGTCTCAAATACCTTCCTGTCAAAAGTCCCCATCGATCCCGCTTGTGCGTTGTTTTTTATCCGGGTTCAAAGGTTCAAAGGTCACAACTTTTCGTTTTTGTCCGTGTATCTCTGAAATGGTGAGAGCTACCGGAAAATAGATTAAACCAGGTTTATACAACGTCAAAATTTCTACAAAAAAGGTATCAATAATTTTTTCATCATTTCAATCATTTATCGTGATTTCTACTGTAACAAAAAATTGTGCTTTAAACGATACCCCACACTATGGGATACAGGAGAAAAAAATCATACCTAATTATAGGTGTAGCGGAGGTACACCATTTTTTTTTCTCTAGCTGTTCAAAACGTGCGTTAACTCAAAGTCGTTGTGTTAAACGGAGCAAGGGTCAACTTGGTTTGGCAGCCGGTTCTCTGCCGGAGATTCGGAAGCGGACAGACAGACCGACAGACGGACATAGCGAAACTATGAGGGCTCATTGATGACTACGGAAATTTATACATATAATTGTAAATACGACTTTCCTACAGTCTGAAATCGTTATATCTCGAGAACGGTGTTTCGTAAGGAAAAAACTCTCGATACCTTTTTTATAGAGAATTTCATGATTTACAAACTTTTTATAAATGAATTTTTCCGGTACTCTCGTCATTTCAGAGATATATCTCAGAGTATACGCAAAAAACAAAAAATTGTGACCTTTAATCTCGGATAAAAAACAACGACAGCAGGATCGATGGGGACTTTTGACATAATCTAGCATTTGTAATGCTATGTCAAAATTCCCCATCGATCACAAAAATCCAGCTTGTCGGGAATTATTACAGACTTAATATCTATCTTGACAGGACTGTTAGTGGAAAGTGGGAGAACCCTTTTACGTTGAACAACATTTCAGTTAAACAAAACCTTATTGCAAATAAAGATTTATTACTAAAAACTGACATAGGTACAACATTTAAAAATATCTCCAATGTTGAATACAATTCGTTGGCTCTGACAAGCTCGCCTGTACGAGGCGCGGGCGGGGCGGAGCGGGGCGGGCGGGGGTGCGGGGCCGGACGCCCGCAGCGACATCGCGGTGACGTCACGGGCAGCCGGCGGCGGCGTAAGAGTTAATCACAGAATCATCTTTTTAAAAGGTTATCGTTAAAGCAATCTTAAATAAAAGTAAATCTGTTTTCTATACAACAATAAACGTTTATTTCAATCCAAAGAACCATGAGGTACAATTGAAACAAAAATTCTACAGTACAAATCAATATGATTTCTTTTTCTTCAGAAAAAAAAACTGGGCTCCCTACTTTAAAAACAAAGTAGCCTCTAAGAGAGGGGGGCGCTCGAAGTAAAGACGTAGCGCGGAGCAGCGCAGCACGGGTGCGGCGCGGGGCCGGTCCCGCGCCGGCCCCGCGCCGGCCCCACGCCGGCCCCGCGACGGCCGCGCGCCGGCCTCGCGACGCCCCCGCGCCGCCGCCGCTCTACTGATTCAACGAACAAGGTGGAGAGTATCAAACGCCGCGCCGGGCGGCCGATTAAGATTAACTTGCATTATAATATAATAATATCATTTTGATATGAAACAGTGTTATTTTTTTTCTAATTTCATCTTCACACCTTGTAGAATCCCTCACATGTAAACTTTTATAGAAAAACATCTTATTGTTCTCGCTTCGTATCCATAAAATACTTTCAATTCAAATGCAACAACTTCTTAGTCTTACTTTATAAACACTTTTTTCTTCAATTCAGTAAACATTCAATTGACTCATTTATTAAGAGCGTTTACTTCCTTGGCATCTCTCTCGCTCGAACGTATTTACTTTTTCAATGATTCTAAAAGAAAAGTAAACTTATGACAAAAGTAGTTTAACGTGACAACCGAAAATAAAATCTCGGATATGACGGATAAACGGATATTATTTTTTATTGGAGATTCCTCGCCACTTATTCTCCACAAATAAATGGAGCCTTACTCCGATAATAAAAGCTGGCAAAAAAATAATATAATATTGACGTCAAATGAATGATAAGGAAAGATCTGATATATTTTTTTTTTATTTCAAACATATAAATTTCTTTAACCTGTTAGCTTATGACCTTGAAAAGAACAATTAAAACCATTGTTATGGTGGTCCGATCGGGTCGTTTAGAATTCTACAGATTAAAGAAAATTGGTAAGAAAAATTACGAAATTCTTGAAGCATATTTATCTATTGAAAATCAGGTTATGTTATATTACGTCTTCAGGTAAAAATGTCCGTAATTTTATTTTCTATTGTTATCTCAGACCACGTTTGTTAAACTTATACTCTTTGCTTGTCAATTATTAAAAATGATAGAATTTGCGAGGGAGGGATGCCAAGCGAAAGCACCCTCTTAACGACAAAATCTAAAAAAATATAATATTATAACATTAGCACGAGTCATTACAATAATGTCGGGACGCGCGGGCCGAGAGGGGCGGGGCGGGGCGGGGCGGGGAGTGGGCGGTCGGTCGGGGTAAGGGTCTCCACCCGTGTCGACGTACAAGCAAGTCCGTTTGCAACTAAAACTATAAACTTTCAAAAACGTTAACAACTACAGCCATAACAAAAATAGACTAATAACGACTACACTATGGAATCTACACGCTACTTATTAATTAAGCTATTCACTAATCATTAGAACCCTGACGTCGCTCGCGGGGCGGGCGGGTTGCGGGCGGGTTGCGGGGGTGATTGTGTGGAGGGCGCTGCCTACATTATACAACATCATATATACACTCGCAGCCTCTGCGTCCGCGCACGCTTGCGCTTGAGCAATCAGCCGCGCGCACTCCGGCGTCGGTCTCAATATAAATATTCAACAACATTAACTTATATAGTAATATACAGTACTCTTCACTATAGGAAGCGGCTCGTGCGGTTCACGCGGTCGGGAAGGGGCGTGAGGAGGGGAGAGGGGGCAGACGGGGGAGCGGTAACAAACACCAGCCTATGTACTAAGTGAGTTGTCTTACTTACGGTAACTGCAATGATCCTATTATATCTATGCTTATAATTATACAGAAATTCGTACACTCGTAATGACCCTCAAATCTCTCGAACGTTTGTAACATATTAGTTCAAGGTTGTAAAGAAATTAACACTAAACAATTTAATAAAGAAATCACAGTTTATAGCAAACATCAATCACAAAAAGTGTACTTGGTGGAAACGAAAATTGAAATTGAGTGTACACCTTTCTAGAGCTAGCTTAGCTTGGTGACAGCTGTGCACTAGAGCCGTGCTAGCGAGTATGCAGCAGGCGAGGGTCACGCGGCAGATCGGCAGATCGGGCGGAAGGGGCGGGTGAGGTGAGGGGCGGGGAGGGTGGGTGGGGGGGGGTCCAGCGGCGGACTGGCTGCACAGAGTAACATCGGTAGCACGAGGCGGCGGCGCCTACACGTCCGCGTACTTGGCCAGCTTCTCGCGCAGGATGTGGTTCTCCTTCTTGAGCAGCTCCACCTCTTGCCGCAGCCCCATATTCTGCAACACACACCGATCTTCCTACATATTTCATCTTCAAACCATCTCTGTTAAATTTTTGTTGCGTCGATGCATCATCTAGAGCTAGTATATAAAAATCTCGTGTCAAAGTTTTTGTAATCGAACTCCTCCGAAACGGCTCCACCGATTTTTATGATTTTTTTGTGTTTACTTAGTTGGCAGGTCCGAGAACAGGTCGTAGGCTATTTAATATGGAAAAACAATGTTTTATTTTATTTTATTTTATTGGGGATAATAAACGGTTATACAATATCAACATGATTGACAAGTAAAGGTAAGTGTTTGCCGACTCAACTAGTAATATTATACGTAGATACATCCATTGAATAAGTCTTTTGTCCACGTCCACAAAAAACAATCACCAGTCCCTAGATTGGACTTAAGGCATCCTAATACCTGGTGCACAGACCTAGCGAAAACCTGAAGAAAATTGTAATCAGCGGGAAACGACCCTTCGTCGTCTGTGCTGTCGAGAAGCGACTGAGCTAGAGCGACGAGGCAGCTGTAGGAGCTACTGACCTCTTTCTCGAGGTAGCCGGCGCGCAGGGCGATTTGGTTCTCCTTCATGCGGCGCGCGTCGCGCGAGCGTTTGGCCGCCATGTTGTTCTTCCGCCGGCGCGCCCAGTACTTGTCATCCTTCAGGTCGTCGGGCACGAACTGTGTGCAAACAGAGGGTCACTACCGCGCGCTAGCGCCCACGGCGAGTGCCGGCGCCGGCGGCGGAGGCAAATATATGAACCGACCACCATCTGTTCGTATCTGTCTATTCCTCTATGTACAGTCTTTATGTCACCGGATATCTACTTGTCGAGGGCTGCATAAAGCAACGAGGGCAGAATTGTAACGTTTACGAGTACCTCCTGCTACACGTGACGTTCAGGGTGAAACAATCGCTCGCTGCCGCGGACCGGGTGGGGGGGGGGGGTGAGGGGGGGGGGGGGGGGTTTTCTCTATCGTGCTACTTTTGTTCGCTGATTGTAATTTGCTTTTGGCTTGTTGCAGATTCCCTCGCTAACAGAGGTGTACAGCATGAAAGAGAAATTTTGACCCTGGATTAGTTTACGTTGGATATTTCAATGAAAGCCTTTGCTGTTCATTGTCTATCTCAAATGGCTATTAACACAGGTTTTTCTCGCGTCAGCGCCTAGGCCGTGCTAGTGCCGTCGGAGCGTACCCGCAGCTCAGCACAAATTGCTCATCCAAGGCACCTCAGGATATTGGTCCGGCTATGATATTGTCCGCACTGGTACCACATATACTAGATACCTGCGTGACATAGCTATTTCCTTCTATCTGGAAGTTAAACTTGCTACTAATCAGATACGTCTATATAATGAGGGTAAGAGTAAGCGGCTGAGCGTCCAGACCTTCTCATGTGACAAGTGGCAAGCCTATCGCCACGATTATGTTAGCAGCCGCACGTAACATAACCGTCAGTATGTTTTGTTTCATATCACATTTAATTGGCACTGAAATACCAATGCGAAATGCGGTAGAGCAAATTTTAGTATCAGCCTTTGCAAAATAACGTTTACTTTAGATGTACCCTAGCGAAGTGAGAACAGGCAGCATCCGTCAGAGCAGAGTCTACCTGACGCGAGCGCGGCCCGCCTCGCAGGCTCAAGCGAGGCTGCAGCGCCGAATGCTCGGGACGGCTCGAGACGAGACGTTATACCGTCTACCGTATGGGGCTCGCGTACAAGTGCTACTCGCTGCAAATATTCACAGAACACTTCAGCATTATAGTAAATCTGTTCATGTCTTGAACATAATTTGAGCTGAATTCACTTGCTGACCTTTTATTTTGCGTATCGTGTGCAATTATGCATCTACATGTGTACAGCGGCGGTCGGCAGGCGATCTTCCTATTAGAATCTGTGACAAGCTCTGACGGAGCAAGTGCCGGTGCCGGTGCCGGTGCCGGTGCCGGTG
The DNA here is from genome assembly GCA_947310995.1 of Yponomeuta cagnagella. Classification (NCBI taxonomy): domain Eukaryota; kingdom Metazoa; phylum Arthropoda; class Insecta; order Lepidoptera; family Yponomeutidae; genus Yponomeuta; species Yponomeuta cagnagella. The sequence goes on along the minus strand of OX371268.1, from coordinate 23,038,982 downwards.
GCTGTCTGGGCTGAGTGCGCACAGCAGTCCGCGCTGGGCACCGACTGGCGCGGGCGCCGCGGTCGACACATAGATGCACCTTTCACCGTGTGCCAAGCGGCACAGAAGGTACAATAAGGGCGTAGAACATCCCGTAACCATAAACTTACAAATACAGGGTTCACAAGGACCTTTAACATACGCAATTCCTGAAACACGTCAATTAGAATTTTGTTCTAGTTTTGAATTCAAATTTAAATTAACGTGAAAATTGACCAGAAAATTGCAAATATTAAAATAAAATCATAAAATATTTTTTATGCCACACCTGGCCAAAAAGCGGGGATTTCCCTTACGCGTAGCGTGCGTTTGAGCGACACTTTGAGGCCAAGTGACGACATAAAATTGTGTACACAACACGGACTGTAAAATAGAAAGCCCTCTATCGCATATTTATGACCCTCGCCTGCGGCTCGGGCCTTAAACTTCTGCGATATCGGCCTTTCTTTATTTTACGTCCCTATTTGTAAAACCAACTATTTTCGGGATTTCAAAATATGCGAAAAAATAAGTTTATTTAACATTAACAATATTTATTTAATTTAATTCCAAATGGTTTCTGATAAGGGTAGGTAACTTTAGGCTCATAAAAAAGTAATAAACGAGATACTTAACTCAAATATTTATGAACGCTTTGTACATTATAAGGCGTTACGAGCACCGTGTGAAGTTATAGTTTGAGTCCGATTTGTAACGCTCGTTTTTGTTTCACGTAACTAGAATTAGTATTCGAGGGATTATATTATGAAAAGTATTAGTCGTCCGTGTGGCGTCGGATTAAGAATAGCGTCACTCCATTTCCTTCCGTGGATGTCGTAGAAGGCGACTAAGGAAATCAATTACCAGGAGACGGGCAGCAGCATCTTCTTGAGATTCCAACCGCATACTACGATCGCCAACCCGCCTACCAAGCGTGGCGATTATGGCAACCCCTGATAGTTATGTAAACCACGAAGGAGGCTTATGTCCTGCAGTGGGCGTCAAACGGCTGATGATATTGATTAGTCACAGGGACAACCAAATTACCACGATTTATGTGTCTCCAATGGGAACATGATTTTTTTTTGCGCAAGTTCTCCACCGTTTTTATCAGCTTTTACCGTTTATCCACTTTGTAGTGGTGCTATTTGATCGAGAATGCTTAAGCTACATAATAATAATAATATGTTAAATAGCATAGGCATTCTTATTTACTTTTATAGCTCCATAGGACAATTATTAACGGGAACCAACGACATTAGTAATGACAAAATTATGTGATATATTGTTTTCAGTTTACTTTATTTAATAACTTAACAATGGTCATGATAATAAATGGTTTTATGAGCTACTACCATGATATTAATAAAAAAGACAATCTGAGAAAATCATTCACGGGCCAAAAGTTGTTTCTATAACATATTCTAATCGACGTATTGCAGGAATTGCGCATTTTACAGGTAACGGGGGCACGATAACGTTATAAATAATAAGGTGCCGTATAGTAAATGTTCATATGATTCATTAATTTTATTGGAATCCACCCTACAGTTCGACAAAAGATAAGTGACAAGAGCAAAGAATGATTGGAGAAGTATATATCGTCTGCGATGTACATGTACAACCTTTATGTGGACTCTACAAACTGAGACAGAGTTTTTTATAAGTGTTTATATTACCATTGACTATAAAAGAGGTCACAAAATTGAAATGGTTAATTGATTTACCGTTGTTGCCTTCAAATAAGTGGTAACTCTCTGCCTCAGGACCTCAGACTACGTCAGGTGTATGGGATCTGAGTCCGACATTTAACGCATCACTTATATTGTGAAAAGTGATAATCACTGACAATGAATTATTCTAAGTAGGTACGTAATTTGTACAACCATAATGTACAATGTGGCTCATTAAAAAGTGCAACTTCAGTTTAGGATCATCATGCACGCGTATAGTTTTATAATTGCCGACTCTGTCGATCGAATCAAACTCAACTACGTTAAAAAACAGGACATGATGATTTGTACAAAATTGTCGATTGAAGTGAATCACAAAATATTTATGGCATCAACATCGTTGTAAATTATGATGAAAACACATTTTCATGAGCCACTGAATGTACGCGTGTTAGGATATATTTAGTGGAACTGCTATTTGATATCTTTTCTACTGTAGTGAAGTACCACTTTGATGCACTTAAGTGATCTCCATGTTTATTAGTTAGGGCCTTTTCACATGCATACGGTTGCCGGCTGTACGGCTCGGCGCGCCGCCGCCGTGTCGTGCTAGCTCTTTCACACGTACCCGGCGGCGCCCGGCGTACTACACTCAAATCGTCGTTTAATATTCATTCTTCGAAATGGCTGTTTACTCCTATGCACACTGCTTTCCACGCTTGCTTTATCTCATTCCTGTTTTTAGAAGCCTTGGATGATGGTCTTATGGCATATTATTATGGTAGGCCGCACCTCTCCTACTTAACTGAAATCGACATATCTACGTCAATTTGGTTTTCGTTGGACAATCTGCTTAAAACAGCCGTGCCACTGTGATGTTAGCGGTGGAATGGCATTCCCCGCGCTCGTCGTGCCGTTTTGCGCTCGTGTCATGTTAACGAGTATTACTGCTACGACCGAAACCGTGTTTATAGTGGATAAGCACGTATGCATGCGAAAAGGGCCTTTAGTGGCAGTTGCCGCGGTTAGTTGACAGCGTGAGTCGGCTCAGCAGTGAGAGTTAGTGGGTTCTCGACGCGGCGCAGCGCGGCGGCAAGCGGCAAGCGGCAGCGGCAGGCGGCTGGCGGCTGGTGGCCGGCGGCGCGTGCCGCCGCGCTGCGCTCGCCGGGGGAGGGCCCGCGCCCAGCAGCATGCCGGTAGTAATGATCAGCGCACTAACATCATTTACCTGTTTCCGGGACTTCTTGATCATGGGCTGCGGCTTAAGCTCCTCGTCGGAGAAGGCGCGCGTGCGCGGGTCGAAGTCGCGCCCCGACGACGCCATGGAGAACGCTGGAACACAAAGCCACTCTACTCACTCACCTATACACACAACTATATTGTACTCATGTTCACTTCGAATTCAGTATGGGTGTTATAAGTGTCTACGTTCCGAGATCCCTTCATTTTGTCCTGCACGGCTACGTTTTTTTTAGTTTCGAGTCTAATTGGTTCCGATTTGGCCAACAATCCCTAACTTTTAAAGGCTACCCAACCGTTTTCAGGAGCTAGCAAACGGTTATTTCGCCTTCACCAAACTTTAAACCTCACTATTTCAGAGCGCTGATAACAGCTAGGTACTAACGTTAAGAGTCAAGCCATTAAAAACGTAACTTTTAAAAAAACCAAGTTTCGCAACTCAGTTCTTCTACCAACTTGTGAGATCCACGTAATACCAAGTCGGTTAATTTATTTAATAATGGATTGACTTGGCATCGGTCAGTGAGTGACAAAATTAAGAACTTTGACTAGTTTTATTTCTTAAACTACTTGTTCGAATTGTATGACATTTGAAATATACCGTGTTTATACAATTCCTGCTTGGTTACTGAAAATTCAAGCTTCTAGTTTTATCCACAACGAAGTTATAGAGGGTCGAAATTGGCCTCAACTGCTTCGAGAAAAGGATGGTACGGCCGTACCGCTTTTTTGCTTGACTTGGCGGGGGCACTGCCGTGCCCCCAGCATTGATTTATGTGAAGGAATCGTAGTATTCAATCTTTGAATTCCTGGAAAGTCCAAAGATTTGTGATCATAAAACGAACGATCTCGTCATTAAAGTAAGCAAACGATAGGAGATAGAAAAAGCAATATTATTGTATAATTATAATACATTATCTTTGCATAGAAAAAAATACACCTGCATTAAGTATACACAATTTGTATGAAACTCGTGTTTCAATGAAAGCAGACTTTTTTCTTACAAGGTGAAGTTTTAGTGTAATGTGTGTCATGTCACTACAAATGGTCAACAAATAATAATAATAACTTGTACTCTCGAACTGGCATGGCATAAGCAGCATGCCGGCGAGCGTCGCGCGTTTTATCGCAAAAATGTCCGAATTCTACAATTATTAATGTAGGTACTGGAAAGTGGCGACTGTTGCCATCGGTGTACCTACCTATGCACTGCGTACGTAGGTAGGTACCTGTAGGCTGTGGGTTTTGCACAAATTGTGCTTTTTCTCAAAGTTTTCTTGTGCTGTTCGAAAAAAACGCTGCAGACGACATTTTTTTTTTATATTTTTTCTGCAGTAATTAATATAAAAAACTATTGCTTTATCCTATTGTTGTCCTATTATTTTCACTCAAATGGTCGAAATTCCTGGAGAGTGATTAATACCTCTGTAGTTGAATAGTACATGGCTCGTAGTAGGGAGTTGCGAGAGGGTTTTATTCAACAATAATTAAAGCTTATTTCAGCTACATCATCCAAAAGCGCGGGAGGGGAGGTCATCTAGTTTTGATGGTTCATATTTAAAAAAGCAAAAAAGTTATAAAAATATTATCACACAGATCGATGGACGTTTCAATAGTTTAGACAACACTCATTTTAGATGAACTTCAAAATAATTAAGTTCTATTAATGAAAATGAACAATTTATATATTGAGAAAATTTCTGGTATTCCGAATTTAAGCTATATACCTGCATTTATTGTGATTTTCTATAAAACCAATTTAAGTTAGGGATGACACAACAGGGGATCATTCATTAGTGCATACTTGCGCCTAAATTACTCGTTGGTAACACCGAGGCAGTAAACTGCTTAGGAGTCAATGATAAAACGGGAAAGATTATTCATGTGTCGGTTGTTATTTTTTAATAATTACTTTATAATCTATTATTTTAATAAATGTTTAATTTAACTAATGGAAAAAAGGAAAAACTAATGTTTTTTTTTACATTAGTACGGGTATTCGTGTCATGGAGGTCCGTGGCTGGTAGTGGAACAGCATCTCGGAATACGAACGGATGTTGAAAAAAAAGTAAGAAAGCAAAAACTTTGTGTGGAGCATGAACATGAACAAATTGGACATGAAAGTATTTGTGGTGAAAGTATTTGACGATGGTGCAGGGACTTGTGGAGTATACAAAGTAAGTATATTATACTGACTGGAGTCGGCGGGCGAGAGCGGCGGGTTGATGGTGTCGGGGCTCATGCACTCGGAGGGCGAGGGCGAGCGCTCGCGCTTGGTGAGCGGCGCGGGCAGCAGCGCGCCGGCGCCGAACGCGCCGCCCAGCGTCTCGCCCGGCATGCCGTTCTCCGACAGGAACTCGTCCAGGTCCACATACTGCAACAGCACGTCCACACCTCATTGCAGCGCGCGTCGCGCGGATCCGCCGGGGAGCCGCCGCAGCGCGCGCGCAAGCACTCTCGCAACCAGCATTACCACTTAATAACAATCGCCAGCGAAACAGATCGTGTTTATTGCAGCTGTGTACTCACATACTTTTTTAAACAACATAATTAATGCAATATGACAATATAAAAAATTGTAAAATATTATGGTACCAAAAGGAACACGTAAAGTACTTGTGTATGTACATATTGTAGTGATACGCGGCACAAATCACCAAGTGAATGGAAGGCGGGGGATAGGCAGATATTTGGGGCTTGGGAAGGCTGGGGACACGACACACTCACGCAGTAAAGTGTCGAGTACTGACTTCGTGTACCTTGAGATCGGGGTCGTAGGGCAGCGTCTTGTCCCACAGGTTGGGCCCGAGGAAGGCGGCCTGCGCCTCCCACAGCTCGCTCTCATCCTTCTTGTCGTCCGGTGCCTCCTTGCTGTTGACCGACTTGCCTGCAACAACAACACGGGCCATCAGCCCTGCGCTGGCCGGGGCCGCTAGCCCGAGGCCGAGGCCGAAGGCCACGACGGTGCTACCGGCCACGGCCGCAGCGCACGACAATTCGCTCAGCAATACCACGCACACGTCAGAGCTCAGAGCATTCGCACGGCAGGACTTAACAAATCGACTATTTAATTACCGTTTAGGTTTTGCGACCTTACCTATGTTCTACGTACAAATATTATACAGTACAATCAGAGGCCTAATTATGCGCACCAAATTCTGTCAGAACCCTCACGTTTGCGATAGTAATTAGTATGGAATTTGACAGTTAAAAGGTTGGAACCGTTCAGGATTTGGTGCACGTATTATTGGAGCAGAAGACAAAATAAAATGCATGATAGATTGGGTGTTGCATTGAATCATATTGGACGGACAAGGCCCCAAACCACCGCCGCCGTGTGCCGTGGAGTGCAATACATGAATGCAAGCGTGGCGGCGGGTAAAGGCACATGCAGTTACTCTAGTCGACGCACGTCCACTGTCCAGGCTCAATCAAATCACTTTGTGTTCGGCCCACACCCCGCGCCTCACGCCCGCAGGCCTTCTGGAATACAGAGTTATTATCGTTCGAATTCGTTTTTTCAGCGGTGCAAAATATCACAAACTGTTATCGGATTTACTGACCCTCACTTCATTATCTCACGTAACTTAATGACTGACTGTGGACTGATAGTGCGTTGCCATATCACGGCAGAGCAGACAGAGCTGTTAGAGGAGGACGGGGCTAATAGACATAGGCATAATTTATTGATAATATTAATTACAAGCTAATACCTTTCAAGTATTTTTATAATGTTGTATACATATAATGTTGTATACATATAATATACCTATACAACTTGTTTTACTAATCAGCATAATCATATAATAATGTTTTGTAGAATGATTTGACGAATCGAAATCCAAATTCTAGGGATATTTCCGAAAAGACGAAAAATTAGACATTACTCAATGTTACTCTGCAAAGATAGGGTTTTTGCAAATACGCGAGTTGCCTTAGTAAGATTGCGAATCAATAATCGTTGACTGTTATGAAATAAGAACACTGATTGGCCGGAGCACCCAGAACACCATTGGTTGACGACTTGACGTTTTAAATGTCAATCCATTTTCGCAAGTTGTTTTATTAACTAAAAATACAATCACCAACTTTGTGATTGTGTTTTTGTAAGCGATTCAGCAGTAATGAGTATGATTGGACTTGAAAATAGCGGCACTCAACAGAATCCGAAACCAATTTTGAGGTTACGTCCTATAAAGAATGATTAGACATAGAACTAAAAAAAAGTTTTACGTTAATAGAGAGGACGGAACTACTAAACAAGAATAGACTAAAGAATGGATAAATTCATGTGATTGCTTCAATAGAAGGCGACTGTAATAAAATAACCGAAAACAGTCAACAGTGTAGTTTCCAAATAAAAACGACGCGATGAGCGTAGAAAAAATGAAAAGCCCCCCCGCTATGCAAGTACCCTCAACTTATTAGTACAATGATATTATTCTTCAAGCCCACATCAACTGGACATGGAGATCGAGACAAAATGATAGATAGCCTTAAACAGAAATATTTGTTGCCGGTCCCAATTATAGCAACGTTTCTCAACTTGTGCAAATCCTATTTGAATAATAAAAAAAATTCAAGACTAGGAATTGTTTTAAACCGTCATTTAAGTTTTTAACTTAAGCACCAATTTACAAAATAAGGCTGATAATTATTTAAGTTTATCTAAAGAGGAATATCACAGTAGTTACATACATACATACCTACTACTACTAGGGTAGAGTCGTAAACTTTCTGTGATTGATATTTACCCATTAATGTTTGTATTTCAACTGAAATGTTCAATCATTTTTTACCTTGTGTAAAATAAAAACTAGGAACCAATCAGAATAATAGTAAACCAGCGAGCAGAAGTCAAGCCAATCAAAGTTAAAGATATTGAAAGTTACTAAGGCGACTCGCATTTTTGCAAAAACTTCGCGTTGTTTGGGCGCGTTTATCGGCCAATCAGTGTCCTGATTCTAAAATAGCTAATGATTATTTTTCCAAACTTACTAAGCCGACTCGCATGTTTGCAAAAAACCTACTTTTTTTCGGAAAGATTGAGAAATTTCGTGACCACTTTGACCAACTTTCCGTGTTTTCGCAATATTCGTAGAATCTTCGAGAAAATTCGATTTACCTAATCAGTTGATTCACCATATTAATTAACCTATTCTCAGACCTACCAGATATACACAAAAGAAAACATTTAAATAGACAAAAATATCCCCATGAATAAAATCAGACGCAAAAAGTAAAACTTTGTACATCGATATACTTTTCGCCTGAATGGATGGATGACTTTAATTTATAGAATTCTAAAGGACCCGATCGAGCCACCAACATAACAATGATTTTTAATTGTTCCTTTCAAGGTCATAATCTAACAGGTTAAATAATATATTGAAAATAGAATTTAAATTTTAGTTGCTACTCCTCGCCCTGTCCTCTTCTACTTATTTTTAATGAAAAAAGGAGACGAACAACAGTTACTGTCTATACGGAGCGAGTGTCAATAGACTTTGTAAGAAAGCCCAAAAACTTACACCAAGATCGTGTAATATTTAATGACAATGTATTAAGCAGCAAGCGTTTGTGAACTGGGGCAGTGTTGCATGCGTGAGGGCGGGCGGCCGCGTGAGCTGGGCGGGCGGCGAGCGACGTCGGGCGTCGGGCGGCGGGGGGCGGGGGGCGGGGGGCGGCGCACGTGCCGCCTCACGCGGCGCAGCACGGGCCGCCGCCGCTGCCGCCGCCGTCACCGACACCCGCCACGCTACGAAACCTTTTCCCACATAATAAGTAAGATTGAAATATTGAAGTATAACAGTCGTTTCCTCGTCATTTTAGAACACAATACTTATGTCACTTTTTTCTCCTCGTTATTTAAGAGGTAAACGCTCTCAGATATAAAAAACACAACAAAGTCTGATTGACTACAGATGAAAAATTGGCGCCCTATTGTTGTTTGATTGTACAGAACATATGCTGAGAGTTTACCATCCAGCTCCTATTAAGTCCATCTCTGACACCGCCGCCGTCACAGTAATTAGTTGAATCATAATACGCAAACGTTAGTATGACGAGTGATCTGCTTCGCCGCGTGACTGGCGCGCTTACTCTATTTATTTATTGATTTGTTTGAAGATAGTACAAAAACCGGTAAACTGCGTTTCGGTCGCTCATCGACGGCGACGGTTCTGTACCACGATACATACATAGTGTTATGATTAACATGCATTTGATCAAAATATGTTTTCTTTCAGTCACCTCGGGACCCTTCGCGCGGGTGCGAGTCACACTTGACCGGTTTCTTTAATTATTTTACTGCAGGGACACTTTGACACAACTTGTGTGTTTAAATACACTTACAAGAGTCAAACTTTATGTAAGTAACTGGTGGATAGTATACGGTAGATTTCAATACATACGAAGAAAAAAGCGCCCTTTTTACTTTCCATATATTTTTTATTATTTGTGGGGCAAACAATATGCTATGAGAACACATATTCTTTATTGCAGTCCCGATGGCAAAATTCGCATATGGAACCCTCAAAATTAAGGCTTTATGTGAATAATGCAAATAAATCGCCTATTATTGTACTACATATAGTTAAATTTTGTTATGGTAGTAGGGAGGGTGACAGGCATTGATTGGTTCTGCTTATGCATTTTAAGAGAATCCGGTTAACAATTATTAACGGAAAATTACAGTTTTTATTATACGTACTAAACTCGTGACATAGATACGACCATGTCTGTGTGTCTTTCCAAGGCGACGGAGCTCCCAAACGGAAGAACCGATTTAAATTTTTGTTATTCAAAGTTAATTTAATCGGGATGGTTTTCATAAGATTTCGCAGAACGAGTAAAACTGAAATGCTGTTCGTTGATAGGCTCATCACCTGAGAACGTCGAGGCCAATTTGGATATTTTTTTCAAAAGTTCATGTATATTCGACAGGTGTCGGTCGGCTTGCAGTTGATCAGTTTTTATTATCCTCATTATTGTCAAGCAACCTATTTCCCATAAAAAAACACAAGCTTTCTCTTAAATAGAAGGTAGAGGCATAGCTACCCAAAAATGTCTAATTATCAACTAAATAAGTAACTTAAATAATTTATTTCCACGACATATCTACCGCCTACTCAAACGCAACTTGAGACGTGAGATGAGGTAGAGTATTGCATTACGCTTCGACTGCCCTTAACCATTTCGGAACACGTGCTACCGACAGTAAGAAGCCCAGCTCGCAATTAAAGGCAATTGAAATAGGTTATCGTTGATATGATGACGAGTCTCTGTGTGTGTACAGTTCTCTACTGACACAATGACTGCGCCGCTTCCCGCTGAAAAACGCATCGCGTGCGCGCGCGCAGCAGCGGTGCGGCTGCGGGCGCGGGCAGGGGCGCGGGAAGCAGGAAGTTACCTAGTTGCTGTGTTACGTGCGCGCGCGCCTTCCTCGAGCAAGTTCCGCGGCGGCGGCGGCGGCGGCGGCGGCACTCTCACTTTCCCCAAAGAGGTCAGTAGAAAGCAGCGAGGCAGCGCCCGCTCGGCTACCATCACATCGCTCCAGCGCTGTGGGGCCCTATCCCGCCCCACCGCCACCGCGATATAGGGGAAAGTTGCATAATTGCGCAACGGTAGTGCTTCCTCCTCACGGGGAATATAGGTGATGAGAACCTCGGGGTGGGGGGCGCGGGCGGAGGGAGCGGGAAGTAGCCGCGGCTGTTGCGTAACGGAGAAAGCACCGTTTTCCGACGCGCGCGCATTTTCGTAAATTTGTGAAACGAGCGAAAGTGAATAAGAAAGTGAACGCGCGCCGTCGCTGTCAGCTGATATTGCTTGCTTGTGCAATGTGCAGCCGCCCACAAGCTATCAGTAGTATGGAAATGATTGAGAAACGTGACGTTTGATTTAAATCGATCATTCTATGATCATCCTGGTGTACATACAACAAAGAATATACTATCTATCTATCTATCATCTATGTAAAGTATACCACAACAGGGTACAGTCGCTGCCGGCGGTGCGATGCATCGGGTGACGTCACGCAGCAGTTGCACAACGTTATTGCACCTGAGGGGTACGGGCGGGAGGGGCGGGAGGGGGCAGGAGAACCGGAAAAGTAAAAGTGATGCGGAACTGCTGACGGAAGATTACTTTTACTCTCGGGCGGTGTCGGTGCGGAGCGCGCGGGTGAGGAGGGAAAGGTGGGGGGGGGGGGCTGGCTGCGTGCGCGTGCGCCAGCGGCGACCGAAGGCGGAGGGGGTATAGTGTAGCCTCACACAGCCGCTTTGAGAACACGACGTTTGCATTAATAACTTAAAACCTGTCTAATAAAGCAGAAAAACTAGGCACGAAGGTGAGACGACGCAATGCGCGCCTCGCTTTAACTTATATTGTTAGAGTTGCTTCAATTTAAACTCAACAATAAGAAGTTGTTTAAATTTTTTTAACAAAGAATCTACTCATAAGCTCCAGAAGAAACCACTCCTACAGACATTCGGGATAGAATCTAGCGATTAGCTCAGCAAAGTAAATATTCTTTGGAACGGCTGACTCATGCCAATTCAAGTGTTGTATCAAATACTATTCAAAATTTCTTTGTTTACTTCTTCCACGAGCACGATGGGATTTGTACCCCTCTGCGAAAGCAAAGAAGAGTTTTACCGTGCCTTGCCCTGAGTGTACCTGAGTTCACCTCTTAAAAATATTCTAGGTTCTAAGTTTTAGCTGCTTCCTGAGGCTACTTTATCTTACTCCAAAAACCAGTAAAAACTGAAGAATCACGGAAGTGCGCGTGTTTCGGTAATCGGCAAAAAACCAAAGTTGAAGATGTAGTAGACACGAGTCACAAAGCTAAAATAGAGATTGGCGACGCATTTGGTTAGAAGGAAAGACGACCGTAAGAATAAGGTAGCCACTGAATGGTGGCCAAGTACGGCTCGGTAGGCCAAATACATTGTGAAGGCGACTGTGAAACTCTGGACTAGACTAGCAAAGGACCGGATTTGTCAACGTAAGAGAGAAGAGGGCTCAGTTTAAGGGCTCATTAGACACATAGATGCAATTGGATCTAATGAACAGCCGATCTATCAGTCGATAAATTCGGTCATCGATGTGTTGTTATTCGATTTGGCGTAGGGGACCCGAGTACAAAAGTGAATTAAACTATTCAGTCTTCACAATAAAAACTGAAAAAGTAGTCCGGACTCTTATCTCTTGTCTTGTGTAGAGCGGAGTAGCTGCAGGGCGGCGGACGCGCTGGCGCGTCACATCTCGCGCGAAAAGTAAAAGTGCTCGCGGAAGAAAGCATGGCCCGCGGTGCGGCAGGGGCAGGGCGGGGCGGGGCGCGGGCCGGAGGGGAGAAAGTTGCGAAAAGGTCGTCACTTTTGCTCAAATATTCCGAGTGAAAGTGCGCGGACACGCTCGAATTCAGAGGAATGATACCGAGCGGGCCTGCGCCGGCGCTATGTCAGCAAGTCAGCAGCCGCGGACCGCGGACCGCGGCCAGGCCTTGCGGGCTGGAGGCTGCTCCGCCCGCCCCACTTCACTATCAATGGGACACTACAGCGTGAATTCGGAGCTTCGCCGACAAGGCCACGAATTAGATGACTGAAAATTCGATTATCATGAAATTTTAAGTACTAGCTGTCCCGGCGAACTTCGTACCGCCACAGAATCTGTTTATACGATTCTTGCACAACTCCATCTGTTTTTAAAACACAACGTTCGCTCGCACAACACCATCTACTTTAAACTTAAAATAAATATTACATAAGCAGCCTATATCACTGTAGGGCACAGGGCTTCTCTCAGAGAGATAAAATAAATGTTATCCCACGGGAACGTATAACCGGGATATCAAGTATGCTTTGTCTCAATTCAGGTCTTTGTCTATCTGTACGCCATCATTTAAAATCGTTCAGCCGTTATTGGGATACCGCCGTTTAGCCAAAGTATTTTTCGCCAAATTTTACTTCCCAATAAACTTATGGCATCAGTTTCATTTCCCAAATGAAACTTTAGCAAGTTTTCATTTCGCATTTTATTCATTTGGTCAAATTATCATTTCGCATAATTTTACTGCGTCAAGTTTTATTAAGACAAAAGTGTGTTAGGTTAGAACTGCGACCCCCACAGACACGAACTGTTACCAGAAAAGTGGGTTAGGTTAGAACTGCGACCCCCACAGACACCTACTGTTACCAGAAAAGTGGGTTAGGTTAGGTTAGAACTGTGACCCCCCACAGACACCAACTGTTACCAGAAAAGTGGGTTAGGTTAGGTTAGAACTGCGACCCCCACAGACACCTACTGTTACCAGAAAAGTGGGTTAGGTTAGGTTAGGTTAGAACTGTGACCCCCCACAGACACCAACTGTTACCAGAAAAGTGGGTTAAGTTAGATTAGAACTGCGACCCCACAAATTTGACCAAGTATTTATTTGGTAAACAATAACTTGCCATAATAACTTTTGCTAACTGTTTATTTGCTTTAAGTTGTTTTGAGAAATGTTTTTTTGCCAAGTGATAATTTGCGGAAAATAGTTTGGGAAGTAATACTTTGGGAAACGATTTTTGGCAATACATTAGTAAACCGCCGTTATTGCATGATTGAGTAACAAACATCCAAACCTCCAAACTTCTTCACTCACTTTCACATTTATAATATTAAGTAGGATATTAGTAGGATACCAAAAAGTGCATACATATTTCACATAAAAGTTTAAAAAACAAAAGATAAGAAAGACGAGGTCTTTGGAGGTTATGAAAATTTCAAAAAATATGCTATTGTACCCCCTAACCTAACCTAACTGTAATCTGAAAATATCCCCACAAAAAGTAAAAAGAAGTATGTAATTACTCAGTAACCGTCGACAGCACATCAACATGTACCTACATAGATGCTAATCACTAATCAGACAGGTAACGATGACTTTGGAACAAAAATGTAAACTCGACCTGTTATTAAGAGAAATTTTGTCAGACTCAGATTTTCGGTCAAATTCTGAGCGTTTTATAAAAAGTATGTTATAAAAGTTTATTTTACGAGATAACTCAAATCATAATAAAATCTTCATATACCTATGAGGCGCCAGTCACAACTCGACGTAATTGTTTGCGCCCGATTTGTATGGAGCATTTTGTAATTTTACTAGACATCTAGTAGAATTACTGTAATGTTCGATATTTGCGTTCAATGTCTCGAGCACCCTCGTTGTGATATTGGACATATGCACTAAAACAAATCTGACTAGGCGAACCATTACATAGGTTTAACATTTGATTTTCTCGATATACCATAAAGGCATGATGGTCATCATCGTAATACCTCTGCCATCACCAAACCAGCGGCAGTACCGCTCGGGCAGCACGTCGGCAGCACGTCCGCTGCCCGAGCTGCCTGCGGCCCGGCCGGCCCCCCAAGCCTCGGCGTTCACTCGCTCAGTTCCGCAGTGTTCATTCTAGTTGTTCGTTATCCACATATGGAAACAGAGGGTACTACGGCTTCTGCAAAACCTTTCACTCTACGATTAGACTTTGAAAATTACGAAACTATAGATCGAATGTATTCCATAAGTGTGTAGGTAACAACAACAACTAACACTGCTCGTACTGATTGTACGTCAAAAGTAAAAAAACATATCACGTAGATAGATAGAGAACACTTTACTGTACATAAAAAAGGAAATTGCACAGATATTTCTTAACGTAAGCGTACAGACGGCGGCCTTATCACTAAAAGCGATCTCTGCCAGACAACCGTCACATACCCACCCATACCGACATATTTTAATGCTTACTACAGGGAGGACAGTGTGAATATCAACAAGGCAAATCGACAAAAAAGCTTTATGAATGAACATGAAAATGTTTATTGGTCTTCTACGAGTACATAGGGTTTATAGAGTTAAGGCGTGTACAGTTAGAAGCTTGGCTCTACATGAGATCTGATAACTTATTGACAGTGCGAGGAATATTTGTATTATATTATTCTCCTGCAATATGTAGTTTATTATTAATTGTAACATGGAGTCCCTATATATCAGTTTTCAGACCTTTATACAAACTTCCATTCCCTAGTTTAAGGAGTTGGGGGGTAGAAGTTGCAAGTTTTAGATTTTTCTGTTTGTGTACTATTACTATGTTATAGGTATACCTAATTTCAGCTTTCTAGAACTTTAGGAAGTACCCTATGAATTTTGATGATAATCAGTGAGTCAGTGACGAAATGGAGGTTTTTTAAAATATCAATAAAATCTAAAGTATTAGAGCTATGATGACAATTGAAACTTTATATGTTTGATAAATCTACTATTGGCATCATATCCCAAGAACTTTGTTTACGGATGAAGTAGCATCCGGTTCCTTGGAGTCTTTACAATAGGACTATCCTATATGTCAGTAAAAAAACCTTCGGAATATTGCTGCCACTACGATTATACATACGATTCAGAAAGGACGCACACTTTTGTCTTAAGATACGCACCACTGCAAACATACTGGCGGCACTGCAGTATCGCGGTATGTAGTCACACGGAAACTTTAAAACTGTAGGTAGCCAACACAATGTAAATACTAGAAATAGACATAAACTTTCGTTCCCAAAATTTACGCTGGCAAAGGTTAATACATCCTTTATGGGGCATTGTATACGTTTTTACAATAAGATCCCTGAGGACATAATAAGCTTGCCAGAAACGCGGTTAAAAAAATGTGTAAAGCACACTGTGCCAAAAAAGCTACTATAAAATTAAAGATTATTTACATGACAATGATGTCTGGAATTAAAGCCAGTTCAATGCATGAGTTCCAGGTTCTAGAATATTTATATAAATTCTGTAAATTAAGGACTTGAAAAGACTAAGTTTGGAGTCTTTTTGTCCATTTTGTCTCCAAAATGATCTAGATTTTTAAATGGACACCTAGTTTGACTTGTAACGTTCATTAAGTCGCAGTTTCTGTGCTACTTTGAATTAAAAAAAAAAATATTTGATTTGATTTGAAACGGCTTAAGAATATAAAGCAACCTACGAGTTTGTATAGGCGCGATCGCGAATTCGAAGTGTTGAACTGTCAACACCAAAATTCAAAAAACCAAATGAGAAATCGTTAGATTTTGAGGGAATGTTCTTTTCATTATGATAAACAGTCACAATAACATTATGTGAATATTCGTGATTACCTACATTTGGTTAGAAACTTTGAATACAAATTCAAAGTGCGGAAAGTCCCTTAGCGTCAAAAAATGTTTTCTACTACGTTAAATGTCTATTACTCAATTTGCCTAAACAAGTGAAAGAGCAGTTGAGTTAGACGGCGGCGAACGTTTACGTTTTTTTTTTTTAAATTATTCCACATGTTTCTAAATCATGGTCAGAATATCCTCTCAAAAGTCACCTATAGGTGTGACACTGCATAAAGAGATCCGAAATTATCTGGAACAGAAAAGTACAATTTGCGACTTCAACATGATGCTCTATTACAATAATTGTCACATTCTGACATTTTGACGCCACAAACGCGTGACTCGTACCATCGTACTCTTGGAGCGCATAAACATGACAACACTTGCTAGCCAAAGTTCAGAGAAAGACTCGTTCTTGATGGCTCAAAAATGTCATCTAGCACTGGTGCCGGCATTTATGGAGGACTTCTAAGGTAGTTTCGGGGATACGGGGAAAGTTGCTAAGGTGTTTCAAACAGAAACATATGCAAATTATGACCTGTACTCAGGAAAGGGCCATGGGCGCTTGCCAATGAAAGTAATTGTGTAAAATATTATTACGTCTTATTCGCATTGAATTCGAATAAGTAACGTTAATCCTGCATTACACACAAAGAAGCAGCATTTCAGTGTTTTGGGTTTTGTACACAAATAAGGTAAGGTATACCACTATATGTCTACGACGTCTATCTATCTATTTGACTGTCTTATAAAGGACTTTATCTCTTGAATCTTGTCGGTTTATAGTATGCCAGTTCGACCGAAAATATTTTTTAAGCCTGACTGCACTTCCGAGTTTTATATTTCGTTCTGGAAATCGCAGGAAAACGACATTTTAGTTTCAAGTTTAACCAAAAACCACTGAAACCAAAATATATATTTTATACATTTATTTGTTCATTCTTTGTTAAATCAAGACTAACAAGATAAGTTAGGGGTTCATGCTCCTCCTTATTCTGTGCTGTGCCTTATTCCTATAGTGTGCTGAGTTTAAGAGGGGAAGAAAATCCACTAATGACGACTCGCGCTCAGGGCGCCCTACAACTGCTGTAACCGAAGGAATAATAAAAATATAGAAAAAATTGTTTTGGCGGATCGTCGTACTACTGTTGCTTTTATAGCTTAAGAACTAAACATTTCAATAGGGAGTGTTCATAACATAATAGGTACATGACCATTTGGGAATGAAAAAGAGGGGGGACGCCCTACTCTAACAGAAACTTGCACTTTAAAGCCTAATAAATCGCAAACGGATCCCCAAATTGAAAAATGGTTTTCCTACACCCATAATATTTTTGAACGACCACTTCAACGAAATCCTACACTATGGGGTAAATGAAAAAAAAAAACACCTTAACTTACCTACGTGTAGAGGAGGTACACTAAAACATTTTTTTAAATATTTTATCTACACTCATATCATAATCTTCAAATTAAGAATTCAAAGGTAAACACATATTGACAGGCTTTAAACAATACATAACTTTAAAGAAAATAAAAAAAAAGTGTAATATAAAGTTACATTAAAGGTCAGATTTTTCACTTTATGTTACAGTTATTTTTTTTAAAGTGTTGCTGTGATCACGGAACAAAACTTAAGTTTTTTTTTTAATGTCAAAAGTTGACTCTATAAAAAACCTAATTTCACTTTCGTGGTACCAAAAGTGCAACTAAAAATACCTAAAATTGCGCGCGCAAAACTGAGTGCAGACGATTGAATGTCAAGATAGGTACTTTTGTCGAAATTGACCCATTTTGTTTCAAAAATAACCGTAGATTTATGTATAGTACAAAGCTTGTCAAACGTGTTTTCCTTTGATTCCTTACTTTGAAGATTAAGACATGAGTGTAGATAAAGTAGTGTATGAGACTGCACATAACTCGCCAAGGCTCGTTTTTTAAAATCTCGCTCGTGTTTTAATAACCCTCATTATGTGACAGTGTCTCTATTATTCTACCGTTTTGTCGGTGTAATTAATAAATATATGTATGCTAAATTCCAAATTTTTAATACTAACGGTGTTTGAGCTAGGCCGCGGACAGACAAACAGACAGGCGAAACTATAAGGGTTGGTTGTTGACTCCGGAACCAATAAAACCATACAAATATTTTTTTTTTATATAAGGTTTATAAATATGATAAATCAATTTACTCTAATAATAACAAAACTTATAAAATTTATGTCTTCCATTGAATTCAAAACATTTTCTAATAAGAACACAAAACTTTTTACAAATTTTCTCAAATATTTATAAATGCTTCAAACATTATAAGGTGTCAGTTGCAACTTGTGACGTCACAGTTTACGCCCGATTTGTATAGAGCGTTTTAGTACCACGTGACTAGAGTTACTTCCATTGAGGTAAGGTTCGACCTTGGTTCGACCGAGATCTGGCCATTCTCGGCCAAACATTGTATCTCGATATCCGACATCGACAAAAGTCTCGGCTATCGCCTAGATAATTGATAATATTACAAAAAATGTAAGTCTGAGTGTACTGTGCCCTACTGGAGTTGTTATGTTGTGGTTGGATGTTCGAAATGTTAGGGTTGTTCAATGAATGACGCGTATAGATGCGTAAGAACGTTTCATTTAAACATAAACATAAACATTTACATACAGGCACATACATTGCTTCCGGCTCCACACTAGGATACCCTGTGTCGTGGGAACCAGAAACAACGACATCACAAACATGTAAACATCCAAGACCTGGGTTTTTTTTTTGTCCTCAGCCGGGATTCGAACCCGGGACCTGTCGCATGGCATGCAGATGCACTACCGCTGCGCCACGAGGTCGTTTCATTTCACTGAATTGTGTTAACAAAATTGCTACAGTCACCAAAATAAGTGTATAGAAAAAAGTGTATAGACCTATTTGTGCTTGCTCGTACACTGAGAAAAAACTCAAAGAACAGAAGTTGTTAAAGAACAGAAACTCTCGGCATTGTCTTATAAAAAAAGTTACTTTTTTATTCGAGAAAGAAGGTAATTTTGAGAGCCTGGGCCGACTATTTTAATTCTGGCTGCTTAAATCAATGTTTAAAGTGAAAAAGGAGAATCTAACTCTACGAAACCGGAAGTACGTCGTTGCATGGAAGTACGTCATAAACTGAGATCCAAGGAGCTATCAGTTTGTAGACAAAACTAAAAAGAATCATAATCTGTGCAAACGTGCAAAAGAGGTTATGTTGGTTTTTTTTATAGAATACCGAGATGTCACCATCTTGGCGTATTTTATTAAAAAATTATGAAACCTATACTTCTATCCCCTGCATTTGAATGACTCTTCAGAAACTCAAACTAGCCAATCACTCAGGTAATTGACAAACGTGACCACCAACTTAGAACTGACTTACTAGCTGAGTGCCCACGAAACAGATTGCTATCTAGTGTGGGTGCTACGGTACCATTCGCTAACGGTGAAGGAAAACATCGTGAGGCAACCTGAGTGTTTATATACGTCTCTGTAGGTAACAGGCCTTCTCTCAGGGAGAAAGTATGGGCTTAATCACACGCGTGCCCACCGCGGATTGGCTATTTCAAGCGCTGAGGTATGTGAATAGCTCAGACACTCAGGTTTCCCCACGACCTTTTCATTCACAGTTAGCGAGTGGTATTGCTACTATAACTTCACAAATGTACATATTAATAACTTAGAAAACAAAGTCATAGATATATGCCCGTATTGGGAATCGAACCTGGGTCTCTCGCTTATGAGTCCAATGATCTACCTACTAGGCTACAACAGCTGTTAACTTTGATTTTAAAATTTTTAATATTAAAGCAGATATTGAAATTATAGTTTGATGTAGGCAAAAATACTTATGTCAAATATACTTAAATTTAAGTATTAATGCATGAACGTAATTTTTTTTTACATTGAAATAAATAATTTTCAATTTTTTTTAGTTTCTTTCATTCATGTGTGAAACGAAAGTTAGAAGGTCGAATGAAAGTCATACACTTATTCACAAAAATACAAGAAATCAGTGAATATTATTAATCTATGATTGTAGCATTATATTTGTTGAACTTCTACCTTTAGAATGACGTATCATTCCTTTAAGACCGAACTATTGTCAATATGTCAATATTAAGAACAATGCCAATCAAGTGTTTCAGGATTACGCATTTGGAAATAGCCCTTCATAACGCTCGTCCGTTTCCCTAATACAATAAGGAAAATATGGCGGGCGGGACCAGTTGCAAGAGCTATCTATGTTCATTACTTTTTATATCAAATCGGGCTCAATGTTATTCCCGATTAGATATTGCAGTGAGTGGTTACTTTACTACAACATAACAAATTATATCACCTTTCTACATAAACGCAAGTGGTCTCATCATCAAAGAGCAAAATTGGTAAAATGTACAATGAGCTGACGGACTAGATCTCGTTGATATTGTTTACTGAATTCTATCTAGTTCGTATGAAACTGTTCGTATAAAACTTAAGACGAATAATACCAATTTTGGGGATAGAATACGAATTACCGATTTTTTTGAGTTCCGTAGCCGAAGGGTGCCAAACGGGACCCTATTACTCTGCCTCCGCTGTCTGTCTGTCAGTCTGTCCGACCTTTAAAGGGCTCTATCTTTGAAACCGTAATAGATTCCCAGTTGATATTTTCACAGAATATGTTTTACTATGGCGGATTAACTATAAAATAATAAAAAATAAGAGGGGTCTTCATACAACAAACGTATTTTTCGCCGTGTTGGCATCAAACTTTGCGTGATTGCGGGACTTATTACACATTCTAACAAAAAAAAAACGGCCAAGCGCGAGTGCGGAACCCTCGGTGCGCGAGTCCGACTCGCACTTGGCCAGTTTTTATGATCTCTTGATTCTCGATCTCGACCGGAATAAAAATGTCAGTCTGGATCGGAGCTTACATCGAGGATACTACATAAATGCGACGTCGGCTGGGGATTGTGGCGAGCACCGCCGCCCGCCGCCCGCCGCGTGGGTCGCAGCCTGCTCATCGTAGGGCTTCGCTAACGAGATTACGTCGCCGGGGCTCCGGGGCGCCGGGGCTCCGGAGCTCCCGAGCTCCGGGGTTCCGGGGCTCTGGGGCGCGGCACGTGTCGCCAGCGCTTCTTTGTCCCTATGCTCAGGTGTAAGTCAGCACATGACATGGTCCGACAGGCACGTACTGCTTATTTCGGAGTCCGAAGATTCGTAGACACCTAGAACGATATCACCTTGATCCATATTCCTACTGACTATGTAAATAAGTAGCCAGTTACTACCACGCGTGTCGCAATAAAACTACATCGATTCATTTTTAATTTCCTTGGAAGTGTTAACGTGTGTGTATGCATATATACAACAAACATTAGCTATTTATTATAACGTGTGTTGGTCGGAGGCAGCGCCGGCTTAGTGATCTACACGCAAGGCGCGGAACCCGTCAGCTGACCGGTCGCCGGCTAACTACTGCCATTTCGCTGGCACAACACGAAACATAATATAAGTACGTATTAGCCAGTCATTTTAGCATTTTTTGCAGATTATCCTGTACAAATTAGCGAAGATTTCGGAATATTTCAACGACTTTACGATGAAGAACACGCAAAAAAAATTGAATCTTTAAATCAAATTAAATAAAATAAGAAAAAAATTTTAACGCAAAGATATTCCACTCTGTTTACTGAATGTCAATACGTATACGATGTAATCTGCTGCCTTCGGGCCGTATTTGTAGTTCGCACGACTGTCTGAACTTTACAGAAAACGCCATTAAATCGTAAGTTATTGTCTTAATTAACGCCAATTACTTAATAAATTAAGTTATTGTGGATTCGCTATCGTGATATTTTTTTTACTTTAGTAAGTTCAGTTAACGTAAATCTAACTAATATAACCTCTAGGTGATTTAGGTCAACTGGATCAAATGAAAAATGTTCCTGAACTGGGCAATCAAAAATATGGTAACGAACGTAATCAGCAAATACATACCACGTTATGACGTTGTGCAGTGCAATGCAGATCATAGCCGGAACACTCTAAATGCGGCGAGATTCGCGCTTGACCGTTTTTTGAAATGTGTACAGGTTTTTGTGACCTTATCGAGAAAGTTACGTAACTGATTCATAGCTGCTTGATTCGACACAACAAAGATAAAGACGAGAGACGCGGGCAGCGGGCAGCGGGCAGCGGGCAGCGCAGGCACGCAGCAGCCCATTAGATTATCACTCGCATTTACGTCACACAATGCAATAACGAGCCACGGAATATCGAGAACCGATATACAAACTCGTTTCTGTGATTGCGCCACACTTGTGGAATCCGTCAAAAAAGTGTCGCTCAAGTTGGAGCGGTGTGGAGCGGAGGCGGCGGCGGCGGCGGCGCGGGCGGCTGGAGAAAGGCCGCGGTAGGCCCGAAACAAAGAGCTTTCGATTGGCCGAAACTACGTCCGGTATCGGATCGACACTTTCTCTAGCGCGGGCGGGCGCGGGCACGGGCGCGAGGTGCCGCGAGTGAAAGCGCGCACTGACCGTTGACGAAGACGTGCTGCCTCCAGATGTGGTACTGGCTCCAGCGGTCGTCGTCGGGCGGCAGCTGGTGCTGCAGCTGCGGCAGCGAGGGCAGCGGCTGGTGAGGCAGCGGCTGGTGCGGCGGCAGCAGCGGCGGCGGCGCCGGCGGCTGCATGGGCGGCAGGTGCGGGTACTCCATGGGCGCGTCAGTGGGCGCGCATCACGTGCGTGCGGGCGCGGCGGCGGGCCAGGCGCGACAGAGCCGCGGCGCGAGCGCGCCGTCCGCTTGCCCCCCTCCAGCCGCTCACGTACGTAGCTCTCTCTCCGCGCGCCCCGCCGCCCGCCGCCCGCCGCCCACCGCCCGCACCCCGCGCCCCGCGCCCCGCGCCACGTGAGGCACAACAACAAACCAGCAGCCCTCGCTTCTCCGGAGGTGTTGCACCAACGCTGCCAGGTCGCAGGCGGCGCTGGCTTCAGCAACGGAGTCGCGTCACGCACGTAATCAATGTTATACAGTTCAGCGTTTTGGTTATCAACGACATTATCGGGCTATGATGATCCTCGTATTGACATACATACATAAGCAGCCTAATGTACGTCCCACTATTGGGCACAGGCATTCTCTCAGGGAGAGAGATTTACATACAATTAACAGGTCTTTCCTAACAATACTCGCGAAACGATTAATTGAACAACCTAGACTTACGTAGTACGTATTATTGAAAGGTATAAACGGCGTACAGTAAAATGTATAATACACAACGGGTACATGTGCAGTATTCCGCTGATCCCCACCAATAAGCCCATTAGTCTAACTAGGCGTCACGCGGCGGAGTCGACTAGAAACTATCCTAGATTATGCATTTAAATAAAGCAAAAGTTAGACTCTGTGCCCATTGGTAGGTATATCGATTTACACGCGTTGGCGGATTGGCGATTTCAAGCGGACACGGTATTATGCAAATCTCAGACTCTCGAGAGTGTGCAGTAGCAATACCCCTACCAACGGTGAAGGATTCCAAACCTCATTTGGTAGCCAATAACTAAGCGGGGCCTACCTAACACGGGGAAACGCTTAGATATGAAAAAAATATCGAAATCGTATAAGAAATTACCAAGTTACAGCGATTTTAATGCAAAGGTTCCAAAAACGGGCGCGAACTGGCGCCATGCGCTCGCTTGACACGTCACAGGTTCGGACGAGCCGCGCGCTCGGTGCCGCCGCGCCGCCGCGCCGCGCACACAGCATCTCGGGTGATCTCGATCTGTCTCAGTGAATTGATGTGTGCGCGTGTCGTTTTAAGGATGTGAAGGTGATAATGCCACCATACAAATATTGTATTACACCAAAAGGCAAGAATAAGACCGTGACTGCGTCCGAAAAACTATTTGTTTAATCCACAAGACGAAAAAGTTTCAAAGAAATGGTTTAACGTTATTGTGTTACCCTATTCTAGGACGTGCCCATTCTTATTGCATAACCCGAAAGACTTTATAATTTAAAATCGTTGACGAGAACACCCGGGTGCGGTTATATGATGTTTAGTTAAAAATAATATGAGTACTTGAAGATCGGCCTCTTTTTGCAACGGAACAGAAAAAAATTCCTTGGTAAATATTTGGCATACTAGTTGGCAAATTGATTTACGTTCCTAAAAAACATAGGTAGGTACTTAGCCTTATTTTGTGCACTCGTCTGGCGCGACACAGATCTGTGCCCAACTTAGTATAGGTAGACCACCTATACGTTCCATTCCGCGAGGGCAGTTCAGAGGTTAAGTGCAGTGTAAATAAAAACTTAGAAACACTCCCAAAGTTCCAGCAATTTAGGTTTTTAGTCATTTTCTCGAAGATCATATCATAGTAGGACGCGATGTATTTATTTTAATGCACAAATCGCACTGAAAACAGCGGGATATTCGAGAAAAAAATAAAACTAAAAAAATATGCTTACATCTCCGTTTCTGGGGTAGGTATATCTTTGTTATGATAAAAATTGGGGCTAAATAACTATTTTTAAATTAAAACATATGATTTCAACATTTAACAAAATATAATATGAGGCGTGAGGAAGCACCTGCGGGCGTGTGGAGTCGGACGTGGCTGTGTGCCATACATAATTGTATGGTACCCGGCTGCCTTCAATTCTATGCCTTATAGTAATATAATATTAAACGGGTCTAACCGCGATTATTCATTAGGTAAAATTTAATTGCCTTTGAGCATCGCGAGTCATTAAAAAAATTCTATATGCCTCACAGGATTGTTTTGTTTTGTAGATTTTCGAGATTTTGTTAGTTTATCTACTTGTTTACTCTCTGTCTGAATAAATGTTTTCTTTCTTTCTTTGAATATTTGTAAAGGTAACTTGAGCTAATTAGATATTGTGGTCTACTTTGGGCCAACTTTGGGAAATAAAAAAACGCATCCAACTATGTAGGTCGATCTTTGAAATAACAAAACAAAAAACCCAAATTACCGGAACTCTGGGGATGGTACGAAGTTTCTTTTTGTACGTAAAAATGAGAAACACAAATAAATTTTGAGCAAGGAATATTTTTTCAGTTTCACGTGAAGTAGAAAGTCCTATTTTTAAGCATTCATACCTTCTTAACAAACCTATTTGGTACTCGGGTGTCACGTCCAGCGGTGGTAGCCTAGTGGGTAGAACCTCGGACTCGGAAGTGGGAGACCCAGGTTCGATGCCCGGTGCGGGCATGTACCCATGACTTGGTTTTCTAAGTTATGTACATTTGTGAAGTTGTAGTAGCAATACCACTCGCTAATGGTGAAGGAAAAACTCGTGAGGAAACCTGGGTGTCTGAGCTATTCACATATCTCAGCGCTTGAAATCGCCAATCCGCGGTGGGCACGCGTGGTGATTAAGCCCATACTCTCTCCCTGAGAGAAGGCCTGTGCCCTACAGTGGGACGTATATAGGCTGCTTATGTATGTGTCACGTTCAATATTTGAAATGATAAATCTTTCGGTTCATGCAAAAAAATGTGCACTTCCAAAAATCGGGTATCAAAACACACTGGCGTCGGTCGGCCCCCTTGTTCGGTCGAATCCTGTGACGTCACAATAGCGTTCAAGCCTCGCCGGGCGCGGTTTAAAACAGCCAAATTTGAATCTTCCCTAATTTTGACATTTCTAGATGGAATTCAGTGATTTACTTGCTTACTGAATATATACTTTAAATTATATACTCCAACCGCCATAGCACTTAGGAATCCAATATTTGAATGTCTGAATGATAGAGTCTCGCAGGATCTATTCAGCAATCGCTACCATCGATATGTGCGACTATGTTTATCCGACTGCGGAAGCGAAAGAGGATGATGTTTTTGCGCGTATGTATTAGTAAGAGTGTGCGCCACCGTGCACCGCCACGATGTTCCGGCCGTACACCGCCATGCGCCATGGTGTTCTCGCCGGGCGCCGGGCGCCGTGCGCCGGGCGTCAAATCGGCGTGATTTTTTGTTTTTGACTAAAATTTTAAGATTTAGGCAATACGTACTTGGAAACAGTTTCGTCAGTATCAAACCACTTTTTTTACTCACAATTTTTTAACCGGCACGTCGGATAACATTGGGCGCCAAATTTATATATTTTGCGCTTTACGAGTTTATTTTGTGCTAAACTTAATATTAACAAAGCGGTGGTACCGCATCGGTAGAACGCCGGCCCCACCTTCAGGAGGTCGTGGATTCGAACCGCGGCGCATGTACCAATGACTTTGTTTTGTAAGTTACGTACATTGGTGAATTTGTGAAAGAAAACATCGCGAGGAAACCTGATTGTCGTAGGTGTTTACCACAGAGTCCACTGATATAGACCTGTGGTGTTTACATACTTCACCGCTTCAAATTGACAATCTGAGGTGGGCACCTTATAATTAGCCCGTACTCTCTCTCCGAGTGCTCGTGCCCTACAGTGGGACGTATATAAATATAGGCTGCATTATTAATATTAGTTAGTCTGGGACTAAATGATTAGAACATAACATAACATAAACTCACGCCTGTATCCCAGAGGGGTAGGCAGAGACCAGGGACTGCCACATGCTACGATCCTGACCGATCACTTTCGCTTCCTCAACATTCCCAAAATGATTAGAGTCGGCGCAAAATAATTTCTTGCGCTAACGTATAGGTCAATTAAAATTCTCAATATAAATTTTTGATTTCTCTTACAAATTAACCGAGTCACGTTTTAAGATTTTATATACACTTAACGATATTTTTTTAATGCACAAAAACGGGTTTTCATTTTCGAATATAACTTTATCATCCATATTTTTTACACTTGGAGCGATAACTTTTATGAAAATTGGAAAAAAAGCATTGACAATTTAAGATTATTGCTTATTGAAGAATCGGTTTTTTGTGGTTTTTAAAAAAATAGCACAGGATATCCTATCATAGGACCAGGACAAGTGATTATGTTGTGTGGAAGTAATTATTATTATTATTTTATTGCTAGCTGACTCGGCAAAAGTTGTTTTGCCACATTAATTAGCCTACGACCTATTCTGAGACCTACCGCTAAAAATCGGTAAAGCCGTTTCGGAGTAATTCGATAACAAACACTGTGCACAACGCGAGTGCCACGGAAGGGGTCACAAAACCGCATTACCCGGTTTTGACGCCATTTTTCATTCGCGATCCCTGATGTTGAATTCTGTATAAAAGTACTTATATGAAGCTTAGTATTTTGTAATGTTAACACGTGCACTAGACATAATATAAACTGAATTTGCAAATTCAGTTTTTATAACTTATATGAAGCGTTACATCGATAAATTTATTTCAGAATCGACACAGCGATCCCTATAATCCGTGATTTTAGATTTGAACGAAATCAGAGCAAAGTAAGAGACTTTATATTTGCAACCCAAACAAAAGATTCGATGAATTCCAGCCTCCAGAGCAGGCCAGGTTTCAAAAAGACTATAGCAATATAGACCACATACACACAGTGCGGCAGATAATATAGAAAACCGAGGAGTACAATCGCCCTCTGTGTTTGAGGTCTCTGAAAACTCCATCAAAACTTGAGCTGTTTTGAAATTGCTGCAGTGATGACATACAGATTAGCGGTAGATGGAGCCGATGGGGTACCTGTGTAATGCTGAAGCAATGACCGTCCAAATCCGAGACCAGAAAAGAAACTTATCCGACTGCAACGAGGTGTGATAAAGATAAAGATTCATTTATTCGCATAAACATGTGTCAATAGTACAGTGGCATGCATTACTATGTACAACATGTTTTGCCAGAAGGTGACGTGCAAATAAGAGAGTTTCGCCATCACAGTAATTATTAATCAGTCATAAAAAGGTTATAAAAGTATGTCAAGCCAAAAATTACACTTTATTATTATGATCAAATTGGGTCAAAAAGTAGACAGGCACATGTCTTTAATGTAATGGTCAGTAAATTAAAAGAAAAATTAATTACAATGTGTCATTTAGAAATTCATTAAGATTGTAATAACATTTGTCAATAAGCAGTTTTTTGAACCGTGTCTTAAATACATTTGTGTTTAATTGTTTGTAGATTGTCGGAATTTTATTATATATTATAGGAGCCATACATACAATGCTTTTGCCCACTAAGGCTGTTTTTGCGCGATGAAGACGTAATTTACTTTCATCACGTCTATTTCTCATTACAGTTGCACACAAACGTGGAAACAACTCAGGGTGTTTTTTTACGAACATAGCTACCTCAAATATATATAGTGCCGGAAGTGTCAGGATGCGGTATTTCATAAATAGATGCCTGCAGGTCTCGGAGGGTTTAATATGAAACATCGCGCGAATGCAACATAAAAAAAACATAAACATTTACATACAGGCACATACATTGCTTCTGGCTCTACACTAGGATACCCTGTGTCGTGGGAACCAGAAACAACGACATCACAAACATGTAAACATCCAAGACCTGGGGTTTTTTTTGTCTCCAGCCGGGATTCGAATCCGGGACCTCTTGCATGGTATGCAGATGCACTACCGCTGCGCCACGAGGTCGCCTTGGACAAGACTAAGGTCACGTTTAGCGATAGAATCGTGCTGTAACCGGTCTTTGTCGGTGAGGTGACTGTCAAAGCTTTCCAGGAATATGTCTAATTAAGGCAGACTATCAAACTGGGCAGAGGCAACTTTGAGCAAGAGGCTGTCAGAAGCATCTAACTGGGTTGAGCTGCCTTCGGAAAATTGCGAAGGGTTTTCTTCTCGGCACCTCTATTCCTCAGAGCCTAAAGACAAAAGTCTTCATCCAGTGTGTTCTTTAAGAAACTGCCCGGTAGGACTAGTCCACCGATTTAAAATCACTCAGCGACCTATTAACTGGAGCATAGCCCGATTGTTACCACGCTGAGCGAACTCTAATCGGAGTCTGAACTGAGACAATTCTCCAATGAATTAAGGTAATTGAAATAGCCTGTTGTTGAAGTGGCAGTAGGCTGGACACATCTGCAGAAGGAGTCGAAAAATCGTAAAACCTATTGCTGTGATTTTAGTTCCATTAATTCTGATCCGGTTCAAAACCAGTGTTTTTACCACCGGGCAGTCAGGTAACTTAATAATAATAAATGAAATCATGATAAAATCAAGATCACCGAATAATCCGGAAAACCGGTGTTGACGCCAATCGGCTATCAAAAAACCGGGTTTCTTCAATAACTCCGGTTTTGCGATCCTTAGTCATGGACTATATGATGTTACGACAAAACAAGCGATGTTGGAAAAATGTATCAAATCAAATTAGGCAACCATTTACTAGGTAACTGCTCTTGCAGTTTCTATCGAATTTTCAAGCTGAGCAGGCAAGAACAAATTCACGCACCTACGAGAAATAAAACAAACGAGATGTCCCTCCTTATTGTTGAAAAGTTTACATACTCATCTAGATAAGTCATAATGAAAACGTAGGCCTTGTAAGCCTTTTAGGCAATCAAGTTTTATGATTTTTGGAGTTCCTTACCCGAAGGGTGCCAAACGGGACCATATTACTAAGACTTCCGTCTGTCTGTCTGTATCTCATGAACCGTGATTGCTAGGCAGTTGAAATTTTCACAGATCATGTATTTCTGATGCCGCTATAGCAACAAATACTAAAAACCGAATAAAATAAATATTTAAGGGAGGCTCCCATACAACAAACGTAACATTTTGCCGTTTTTGGCTCGATATTAATAACGACAACTGGTAGACGCTTGAAATATTCACAGAATATTTAGTTCTATATTAGCTTAAAAATAAATAATTTAATTAAAATAAAATAAATATCTGAGGGGGGCTCCGATATATATATATATGTTCACTGGCGACCCCTCCGGAATATGTAGTAGCTGTGTGTGTATACTTAATAGGAAGACACTTAATAAATAACACAGATATATTGGCATATAACTAATAAATGGTAGAACAACATGTAAGTGGTACTTGAGCCACGTTTATGAAAGTGGTGGGAGTCGGACTAAGTCTAACCAACTTAGTTGTTACATTTTGTCAAGTTTTATAGCATTTCTGAGCCTAAATTGCATGTTGTGTTCACAATAGAAAGTACATCATTGCTGAACTTTACTGAACTTTTGTGTAACATTCTGTCTTGTGAACCATACAAAAAAAAACATATAAAGGACCAGTGTTGCCAGATGGGGCGATTGGAGATGCGGTAGCAGTGCTTAAAAATCGCGAATTAAAAAAGCGGGATTCCATATTTTAATTCTGCATAGATCTTACATAGGTACTTACTCACTTCAAGCGGTTATTGCTTTTTGATTCTTTATTCAAGGCAACTTACAAATTATTGAATAAAAAACGCTTATGCAGTTAAAAGAATCCAGGAACTAATTGATGTCATCACAACTGCTAGGCTTGTTTATTTTAGTTACTTCCATAGTATTATGTGTTAGGTATACTACTGTGGGATCAGGCAGCAGACATTGAGACCATCTTCGTCCTGCAGAAGAGAGCGATCAGATTCTAGGCAGTTCGAGATTCGTTAAGCAATTTCTTTAAAGAAGCTAACATCCTAACAGTAACTAGTCAGTATATCTATGAAAATAATCTATACAACATTAGATACAAAGATCGAAAAAAAACGACAAAAAATCACGTTTTTGTGTGGGAGCCACCCTTAAATACTTATTTTAATTAATTATTTCTTTTTGAAGCGAATATAGCACTAAACATTCTGTTAATATTTCAAGCGTCAACCTGTTGCCTGTATTAATATCGAGCAAAAAACGGCAAAAAAAAATACGGTTGGTGTATTGGAGCCCCCCTTAAATATTAGTTTTATTCTGTTTTTAGTATTTCTTGCGGCAACCGAAATACATCATTTGTATAAAATTTCAACTGCCTATCTGTCACGGTTCATGAGATACAGCCTGGTGACAGACAGACAGACGGACAGTGTCTTAAAAGCGGTGTATCTGGCAACGCTACAAAGGACGTCGCATCCCGCGCTGATAAGTAGAGCTCGAGGTACAGCGGGTGCGGCGGCGGCGGTTACAGGCCGTGTTTCAGGTGAAGTAGGTGCATTGGCGTGTGTAATCGATTCGATTGTCGCGGAACATCTGGCGCGATTGTTCGCCGCGCAGCCTCCGATAACGCGCACAATACGCGCAGATGTGCGCTGACTCACGCGCGCGGGGCGGCTACTCGCACACCACATCTAGCGCACTCTCTTCGAACAATGCCGCATGCGGGAGCAGACTCCGCTCCCCAATATACAATTCCTTAATAAAATTATACCCTGAAAAAATATTCCTTGAATTATTCCTGGTAGAAAACTTTGAGTGTCAGTTTTAGTTCACTTAAAATGTCTTTAAAAATAGCAACTTCCTGATTCGTTGACGTAGAGCCCAACTTATGTGGTCAACAAAGAATCATTCAGAGTCTGGCTCACAAAAGTTAGAGTCTGAAATACCCAACGGCTCAAGGTGAGACATTACGAACTTTATAGGGCGCTTATACTCGGGCGGCACGTGTACCAACTCAACTGCAGCCGTCGCGTCAACGCTCGTCGAAGGTTTCTGCTT
The DNA here is from genome assembly GCA_947310995.1 of Yponomeuta cagnagella. Lineage (NCBI taxonomy): Eukaryota > Metazoa > Arthropoda > Insecta > Lepidoptera > Yponomeutidae > Yponomeuta > Yponomeuta cagnagella. Next base: position 23,007,295 of record OX371268.1, on the reverse strand, counting down.
ATTTTTGGAATTTTCTAAGTTTCTCCACAGAAACTTGGAAAAGTCCGAAATAACTCTCTGTTGTTGTTCACCCACGAAGTTTATTAGTTATGAGGATTAACCAATAAACAACCAATATACGCATACATACGTAGCCGTTCGCTACTCACCCGAAGCCATGACCACGGTCGTAAGGCTGAGCAGAGCACACACACTAAAACACACGCACACACGCACACGCACACGCACGCACACTCACACGCACACGCACACGCACAAACACAAGCAAAAACACAACCGCACACACACACACACACACATACACACATATACCCTCTCATAAATATTTTATATTTCTGTATAAAAAATAATTAGCTACCTTTCAGCTGACACGATGCGGGAAAACGCAGTTGGTTGAAGGGGAGGTTGGGTGGCGGTTTGGCTCTCGCTCATACAATATAGAATTCAGTATTGTGTGAGGGAGAGGTGGGTGGGTTGTCCGGTCTCTTTCTTTGATTAGCGGTGGTATATACTTTTTTATTACCTACCTATCGTATAATATATAAATATATATATATATTTTTGTTTTGTGAATGTGTACGTAAATAGTATAAACTTCGAACTTCATGTTATATATAAATTTAGATTAAGTAAGCAATTAAAAACTGTACCTTGTCAGGCATCTAGTAGTCAAAATTGTTTGTTCTCTAGTCTTTAAGATTTTACACTTGTTCCTTGTGCTAATAAGAAACCTATTCTCTAGTAATTCCGTGGAAATCTATAACTGGCCTTACTCTAAGTACCTTTGTATGTAATATATTGTTTAGTTTCGCTGTTGATTTCCCTATCAAAAAAAAAAAAAATAAAAGAAAAAATGAAGAAATAGGATAGAAATAAAATGGCTATGAACTTCCCGCATAATTTAATTGAGCCGGCCGGCCAAGTGCGGGTCGGACTGGCGCACGAAGGGTTCCGTACCATTATCTATACAACATTAGACACAAAGATCGAAAAAAACGCCAAAAAATCACGCTTGTTGTATGGGAGCCCCCCTCATATATTTATTTTATTTTAATTTAATTATTTATTTTTGAAGCATATATAGAACTAAATATTTTGTGAATATTTTAAGCGTCTACCTGTTGCCGTTATTAATATCGGGCAAAAAATGGCAAAAAAATTACGTTTCTTATATGGGAGCCCCCCTTAAATATTTATTTTATTCTGCATCACACGCTCGGGTCTAAAGTGGGTCCTTGTCGGGGTGTCGCCGTCGACGGAATCGTTGTGGAGGACATCATCATCATCACGAGTATAGGTTTTTTTGTGACCTGTCCAAGGTATTTGTTTGCGTGGACTATGGGACACTTTTATTAAAATTAGAACATTTTGGAGTAAAGGGGAAAGGTTTAGAACATACACACATCAAAAAAAGTTATAAAAAAAATACCCTGTTTGAAATTAAAATATAAAACTATTTTTTATTATTTATTTTAAAAAAATTGAGCCATTAATCATAATGTAATTGTGATAGAAATTTCATAGAAAGAAAAATACTGTTTAATTAAACTTAAACAACAATTTATGTTCTTTTATGTTCTAATAATAAAAAAGGTTAAATTCAATATAAAATAACCCCTCCCCTGGCTCGAACACATGCGGAGATCCTCCTGGGCATGCTGAGGATCAAGTTATCCAGCATTTCCTGGGGTAACCTATCCCATTCTTCTATAGCGGCTTCCCTGAGCTCTGGAACTGTCTGGGTACGTGGCTCACGGTTCCATACAGCTCGTTTAAGAGCATCCCACGCCTGCTCTATTGGGTTTAAGTCGGGCGAGCCGGCAGGCCAGTCTAAACGTGTTATATCGTATTCTTGAAGAGCAGCATTGACTCGTTGAGCTCGATGTGCGGGCGCATTATCATCGACCAGTACAAATTGGTGCCCATGGTTTACTCGGAATGGTCTGACGATATCATCAATAACAACTGCTTTGTACATGTCTGCTGTCATGTAGCCCCGATACGGGATCAAAGGCGTTCTAGCTCCAATCATAATGCCACCCCAAAAGGACACCGATTTTCTGCCTTGCTGAACTGTTCCAGTGGCAGTTCTTTGTCTTTCACGGTCGCCTGGTCTTCTCCAGACACGGACACGTCGGTTATCTGGATGAGTGCTGATTCGGGATTCGTCAACGAAGAGACAGTTTTGCCAAATGTTTTCTTCCTCACCTTCTTCATTTTGCCGAAGTCTAGCCCACTGTAATCTTCGTTGTTGACGTTGCCGGGAATTGAGCGGAGCTCGCCAAGACCTCCGTGCTCGTAATCCAGCGTGGTGCAAGCAATTGCGAACGGTCTGCGTGCTAACTTCAAGCCCAGAGGCGGCCCTGACTTCTGCTTTTATTTTAGTGGCGTTGATTGTTGGATCACGGGCTGCCAGCAATCTAATATAGCGTTTTTGGGCAGCTGTCAAAACAGTTGGGCGACCGCTGCGGGGTCGGTCAGGTAAATTCCCCATTCCGTGGTACCTCTGCAACGTAGCCACGACACAGGATTGGGATATAGCAAGTCTGCGTGCTAGTACTCTCGTGGTGTATCCTTCTTCCCTCAAAGTTACTATTCTTGCTCGTAAAACCTCTGATAATCATCTTGGCATTTTTTCAATCACAACTTTCCGCAAAAAATATCTTGAATCGGTTATAATTGACTAAATCAGATTTCTGAATGAGCGTAAGCTAGGACTGAAAGCCTTTTAATATGAAAAAACAACTGAACGGTGATTTGCCATTTATGGTACAAATGTTTTGTCTTGTCCGAGACACGTCACTTATGTTTTATATTAAGAGAGAAGAATATAATTTTGACGATGCAATTAATGCTCTCTCGCATGTATTAGATTTTTTCACGGCAAATCTGCTTCTAAATTACAAGAAGACAAAATGTATAAAGTTTATCTTACCAACTGTAGGATTGGTTGAAAACAACATTCTCGGAAAAGCAAAACTAGAACTTGTAGAAGATACTGTATTTCTAGGCATCACAATTGACTCAAAATTACAATGGTGTCCTCATATTGTATTAAATAAAAAATTAAAACCGACTTCGAAATGCTACAGCACTAAAAAGATCTATATTATCTAATTAGAAGTATTTATACATGTAGGTATTGTAGAAGTATAATTTGAAGTCGGTGCCCAAATATATGTGCTGGTCATGAAACTGGGCACCGACTACAAATTACACTTCTACAATACCTACATGTAAAAATACTTCTAATTATTTAAATTATTTCTATCTTTTTAGTGCTGTAGTGTTTCGAAGTCGGTTTTTATTTTTTATTTAAAAAAAAATATTTTTCAGTTTTTAGTGGAGGAGCGGGAAAAAAATAAAAAGTCCCTTACAACCATAATTTACCGTACATGATTCGTTCCTTTAGAATTAAATTTTCTAAATCTCCGAAAGTCTTCACCAGAACATCACCAAATTAACTTGGGACTACTTTTACGCTATTTTATGAAACATATTACTAAAGGATGGGCCCCATTAGGGCTTATTTACTGCTGTCCATTGAAGAGTTCCGTTCTCCATCTCTGAAAGTCTTCATCCGATCTTCACCAAATTAAAATGGAACCAATGGGACGTTATATCTGTTCGAACAAAAAAAGAATTGTCGAAATCGGTTAAGATTTGACGGAGTTATGGAGGAACATAGCCAAATAAAAAAAATAAAAACGCGTCGAATTGATAACCTCCTCCTTTTTTGAAGTCGGTTAAAAACTAGCACACAGGCTTAGTTCTGCAGCATATACAGTCAAACGAATCAGAGAAGTCACTGACGTTGCAACTGCTAGGCTTGTTTATTTTAGTTACTTCCATAGTATTATGTCCTACCTTATAGTACTGTGGGGTCGGGCAGCAGACATTGAATCGATCTTCATTTTACAGAAGAGAGCGATCCGATTTATTCACAAGCTAGGTAGTAGGATTGCTTTAAAAAAACTAACATCCTAACCCCTGGTTTCTCGTATACTAACAAGCTGTTAAACTACTGTTAACAGCTATCAGTGTTTTTTTTTTGTATGCATTTTGGTCAATTGACAGCTGTTAACAGTAGATTAACAGCGTGTTAGTGTACGAGAAACTGGGGGTTTGAGTTGCAAGTCAATAGATTTATGAATGTTAATGTTAGAAAACATATCAGCAATGTTTAAAATATTGGTAGCCATCATAATATTGATACTAGGAATAAACATAAACCGATAATAAACACATTTTCATTTTCATTAATTGTCATTTCCACTTGCAAAAGTTAATACATCCTTCATGGGGCACTGTATACGGTTCTACAATAAGATTCCGTAAGATATATTTAGAGTTACCACAGACGCGGTTCAAAAAATGTGTTAAGCATACTCTGTGCTACTATAACATTAAAAAAGCCTACTATAAAATTAAGGATTATTTGGATGACACAGATATCTGGTATTTAAATAATGCTAACGGGGACGATTGTATCTAGTGTAGTGTAACTTTAAGTTGATAACTCTGTTAATTAAGCAAACCTGTTAAATGTGGAGTTTCGTGGTTTCGTTGTTAGCTTCTTCTCCGCATAATTTATTAATTGTGAAACTAACAGCTTTGACGATCATTAAGCAAACATTTTGTTTTATAGTGAATAAAATTGTTGACTTTGACTATAATTATATAATAAGACGTATATACATACCTTATACTATATACCTCATTCACAGCTAGTATCAAATTCTGGTCTGTGCCTACCTCCGGGAATAGGCGTGCGTGAGTTTATGTATGTATCTTTTCTTTACTATGTTGAAGACAAATAAACATTCTCTATTTCTATGTAGGTACCTCATTCATCAAAATTGGTCAAGCTCGAGCTATTAAGGCTGCAATGCGATATTTTTGCACCAGTTTGACTCCCGATATGTTTTTTGTATTTATTGAAATCGTAGTTAGTACTTAGTAGGTGCATTTAACGGGTCTAATCCCGATTACTTATAAGGAAAAGTAAACTTGATCCGTTAAATTTATATTTAAGTATATGGATCGTGAGAAATTAAAAAATATTTACGTAGTTAAAAAAGTTCATCACATTAATTTGGTCATCTGTCATGCAAAAAACAGCCACCCCTTTTTAGTTTTAAAATTCCACAATTGGCTCCACATTCCTTTGAATATTCACTTTTGCCAGGTGAAACACTGAAATACTGTATGAGCTGAATATAATGATCTGCCTGAATAAGTGACTAGCACGTAATAGAAGCTGGATTACAGAATGTAAGTGGGTAACAAGGCAGAAGCACGGGCGCCGGGCCCGGGGGGGGGGGGGGGGGGGTTGCGGGCCGGGGCTATCGCGCGCGAACTTGACCCGCGCAGTCCCGCGCGCTACAATCACATCGTGCCCACACAACACACACTACACACAGAAGCTCCAAAAAAGAGATCAACTAACAAACAACTCACACCAAGACAAAGATATCTCAGTTGCAAGGTAATCCATGGAAACTATAAACAGACTAGCTGACCTGGAGCTGGACCTGGCAAACGTTGTTTTGCCATATTAAGCCTCCGACCTATTCTGAGACCTACTAAATATACACAAAAGATTTCATAAAAATCGGTGAAGTCTTTTCATTAAACACTGACATGACACGAGATTTTTATATATTCTATTAGACGACTAAAATAAACAGTTGATGCAGAAATAGCCGAAAATATTCCGATCGATATTGAAACAAGTCTCGGCGCACCTTGTTAGTCTAGTCGGAGGAGGTGTAGAGGGGAGAGTGGCAGCAAAAAATAACAGCAACTTTTCCTTTCTCAAAATGACGAACACTTTCACCTTGGCCGAAACCTGCGAGAAACGCGGCCCTGATACAGTGCAGTCACTATCGTTGGCCTCGCTACTGGCGCCTGCGCCTGCGCCCGCGCCTTTATGTAACTCTGTTTACATTACAGCTTACACACGGTGCATGCGCATTATGTAGTACCTCTATCTACCTAGTGCTCCACATTCGCACCAAGTCACGGGCAAGGCGAGCCTGTTGTTTACTAACAGTCAGACACTGTGCCGCCAACGGTTATGTTACGTATCAGGTGTATGTAGGTGGGAGTTAGTATCCTTGTAAGTTAGGACACTGTGCACAGACATCACCACACATCTAGCAGTGATCCCAAGCCAGCCGCCGCCGCAGCAGCACCGCCTGGCGGCAGCGCAGCATACGCCCGCGCGCGCTTCACGGTCGCACTCATAAAAGAAAAGCATTTAAGAAACATTAACGTAGCTCACACAATTTTTATTTGGAAGTGAAATGGGATTATTAGTTTTTTACGTATTGGCAAACCTTGGATGTTGATAACCTTAGGTTCGAGGTTTGTTTACATTGATGAAGACGTAATTTATTTTCAAACATTCCGTTTTTTTCTTGGTTCCGCGAATGTTGTTTCCCGTGTTCCCTTGTGATTTGGATATTTTTGGCTAGTTTTTCGAGTCTACATGAATAGATGCAACATATGAAAGAGATTTCTGTTGTATATTTATTTAAAAGACTCTTTTTCATTTGTTTGACAACAGTTTTTTTATAGGATTAGTTTTAGATAAACATAAGAAAGTATTTATTGCCACATCAGAAAAACAAAACTTAAAACAAAGTCAGGCTTAACTAGTGATGATATAAAATAAGGCAAAAGGTTTCATTGGAACCTTAGATTTAGAAAATATCGCATATATTAACGCCGTCACTGACGACGGCGTCAATATATGCGATATTTTTTCCACTCAATATCCAACATGCAACCCGCGTCCACACACGACTGCGGTCGGATTTGGTGTAGAACAAGACATCGCGCGATATAATAATTATTATTTATAGCCGTCGTCTGTCACTTCCTTTAAAAAATAAACTTGTATTGATGTCCACACAGAATACGTCACCAAATGTAATGGGTTGTGATGGTTTACGACCCTGGCACATGTCAAAGTGACAGTTTTGTTTTATTGCATCGAATTGACAAAACCGACTGCATGCTGCGTGCGGCTGACGAATGTTGACGAAGAGAAAGGGGTTTGTCCAGATAGTGGCAAACCACGGTATCTGCCTACGTATGTGTATGTATGTATGTAGTATTTGGCTTAACATTTTGTTTGTCGCCGATTGTCATCGACGCCTCCTGCGTACTCGTAGTACGTACGGACCCCTAGCCTGAATGCTGCAATCAGCCGTGACCTCCCGCTTGCTGTACATTAAAATGGAAATTACATTATTGTACGTAAAAATGGAAATTACACAGATATTTCTTAACCTTTTCTTAATAATGGTGTGAGCGGGGATTTGTGTTTGTGCAGCAGACAAAACAGCCGCTTGGGCTATTCAAGCTTAAACCATCTCTGAAAGAGGTAAGGATCGTTCGATTTTTTTGTTTTTGTAGTGTCTTGTAATTGAATAAATGTGAATAAATGAAATGAAAATGGTTGTTTCAACTTTTTTTTTCGTGATTTGGTTTGGAAAAAACGGAACCCTTATAGGATCACTTTGTTGTCCGTCCGTCTGACTGTACAGAACCTTTATCTCAGGAACACGTGGAGGTATCGAGTTGAAATTAAAACAACTACTCAGGTCTACACGTCCCTTGAGGCTGTGAAAAAATCACTAAGTTAATGTAAAAAAAGATACGGGCGTTTATGCCGCAAAAAACGTATAAATAACTCAAGGGAATCAAAATGCCCTATACTTTCCATTTTTTTTTTTGTTATTTTGTTCTTCAGCTGAACATGGGAGACGTTAGTGCTGGGAGCTAGCCAACCCGGGAACTTGTACGTAAATGTATTTTTTCTTCGTCCTCATATAGGTAGATTGCCCATGATGAGGACCACGAACGTTTTGGCCAATAACTTTAAAACTAATAGTGCGACTTACATGCGATAAAGTGACTTGAATGTCCGCCACTGCCCCCTCAGCTTTTTCTTTATAAAAACTGACAGGAAAATTACGTATTTTTTGGTAAAATTAAATATTTAGCTTGTATTTTCCAATCCAATCAGTCGGTCCCTCAATGCTGAAGATCGAGATTCCTGTTCCCCATAAGTACTTGAATTATTTTTTATAACTTTTTAATAGTGCTACAAGCAATTGAGTGGCTTAAGACTATCCGTCACTGCGCCACTGCCCCCTGCATCTTTCCTTCTATTTAAACGGACTGGAAATTATGAGGGTTTCTTGTTAACCACGGAACCTTGAAACCTATTTTCCTACACATACAATATTTTTAAATGACAAAATCAACAATGCCCACAGTGTGGGCTACACGGGAACAAATGTTCAGCAGTACTAATCTAGGTGTAGCGGAGGTACTCTAAAAACAATTTTAAGATATTGTTTTACTGTTCTGATCACGTTCTGAGCGTGAATAATATGTATCTATGCCAAATTTCACATTTCTAGTACTAATCGTCTCGGAGCTAAAGCACAGACAGACAGGCATGATAGACGGAAGGACGGACGGACATGGCGAAACTACAAGGATTCCTTGTTGACTACGGAACCCTAAAAAGCACCTACTGTACCCTGAGCACACAACCAACTCTCAAGTAAAGCATTCTAGCTCAACTGCCAATTGCCCGCAGGCCTACTAACACTACATTTGCGCCTACATACATACGTAGCAAAAGCTTTGTTTTGTTTGTTCGTTACACTTTATTGCACAATAAAAACATTAACAAAAATAGAACTTAAATAAAAGGCTTGTGATAAAAAATTATGCTTAAATTTCTTCCAGACAGCCTACAAATTTTTAAATGTTAAAAACGAGAGCTGGGTAGGGCAGATAAAGTGGAAACCAACCCTATTGCTACCTACATTTCAATATAAAAGACTGCATATTAATATACGTACAACTTACATGGAATCAGCGTATATAAATATTTCATGTTTCATTTAAATCGGTTCAGCTGCAAAAGCGTGAAGAGGTAACAGATAGACAGACAGTCAGACACACTTTAGCATTTATTTATATTAATATATTACATATCATTATATTTTTTTGTTTTTCCCATAGTTCTTGAAGGTTTGAAAGGCCGCATGTTGCTATCCGTGTGGCGCCGGATTAAGAATAGCGTCACTCCATTTCCTTCCGTGGATGTCTTAGAAGGCGACTAAGGAAATAAATTACCAGGAGACGGGCAGCAGCGTCTTCATGAGATTTCAATAGCATACTACGATATCCAACCCGCCTGCCAAGCGTGGCGATTATGGCAAAACGCCTCATGCTTATGATAGCCATGAGGGAGGACTGTGTCCTGCAGTGAGCGTCGGGTGCCTGATGATGATGATAATAATAATAATACTAATAATAATACTAATAATAATACTTTATTCATTTATTTGCTTCTTACTAAGTAAGTTACAGAGTGAGCCTAATATAGCAAAGAGCCCTCTCATTTTTTGCAGCTGTTCTACATTGCCCAACGTCTTCCAGTGTAATATTATCCCAATGATTGTCATTTTCCAATAACCCTCTTGCTTCACATGCATGGCAATATGTTGGAAATTCTTAAGCACTGAAAGTGCATAGAAGCAGGTGTAAATTTAGAAAAAAAAGTTGCGTGGCGTGATCACAAGTATGGAGTCCACAAAATCTTCACGTGATAGCAAAAGACGGAAAAACAAAAACAAGTAGTTTACTGAAATGTATTAAATTAAATTAAATTTCGCAGTTACCAACCATTTATTGACCTGTTTACTTACATTATGGTTGTACACATTATTTAAATTTTACATCAACGCCTGCAATCTCTTTTTTTATTCAAATAGTAAGCAGATTGTTGAAAAAAGAGATTGGATAAAAAATAAGCTATCCAAACTACTCATTCCATGCAGACGAAGTCGCGGGCAAAAGCTAGTATTATTGTAGATTAGAAATAAAGTGCTTTTTCAATTTTCTTCGGAACTGTGACACAATTGGACTATCCCTGATGGCCTTCGGTAGAGAGTTCCCCCGGCGGGCAGCGCGCACAGAAAACGCGTTCAAATAGAACTCAGTATTGCACACTGGGACTTGTAATGTTCTAGTATCACACGCTCTTTGTAGGTAACACCTTGAAAAAGTAATATCTTAAGAAGAAGGCATATAAAGTACCCTGATTATTCCGTTAATATATTTATTTATGGACACTCTACTTAAACAACAAAAACGAGATTTAATTCAGTATTTTTTTATTTTATGGTTAGTAGAGTTGACAACTGGTCCACTTTTACGTTTTTGAAACAAACTTGCCTGCAACGTCACCGAGGATTGTGCAACTTGTCTACTTCAATCAAATACGACCACAATGAGGCGTAAACATATTACGATAACAACTTAAGTAACTTTATTGTATTCGAGTGAGGGTGATCAAGGTTTCGGTTTTGTCAAAATATTTCATGCAGATATATCGCCACTTCTATACGTAAATGACTTAGAGCACCCTGCCGCGGAACCCCGACCAGGGGCAAGTATTTTTACTCGTAAATATTAGATTATGCGCTTCGATCGCTGTATGCATAAAAACCCACAATTGACTAGACCAGACAGCTTAGCCACAGCTTTAGCGACATGCGTCGGCGGTGGTGGCTAGCAGGGCGCGCGCCACGCGGCGGCGGCGCGGTCACGCGGTCACGCGGCCGGCGCGCGGCCACGTGCGTCCCACCCGCAACCTGACCAGACGCTACGGTACCGGTACGGTACGGTACGGTACCGAACCGGGCAAACCAATTCTCACTCTACGGGTTTTAATGAAAAAGCCGGTTTTTGAGTACGATACGAAACTTCGTCATTTAGCTATAGTATTGAAAATCCTTTTTTGCACAATAAAAATATTTGTACATAGGTGATAAGTATTTTCTTCCAGCTAAGCTTTGGTGATAGGGATAATGTATGGGATAGTGCCGGGAGACATTTATTGGGAAAATTATTAAGACTAGTTCGTAATTTATAAACATGAAACATAAAAAACGTATAATACACCATCATCATCAGCCATTTGACGCCCACTGCAGGATATAGGCCTCCCTCATGGTTTTCCTAACAATGAGGGGTTTTGCCATAATCGCCACGCTTGGCAGGCGGGTTGGCGATCGCAGTATGCGGTTGGAATCTCAGGAAAACGCTGCTGCCCGTCTTCTGGTAATGTATTTCCTTAGTCGCCTTCTACGACATCCACGGGAGGAAATGGAGTGACGCTATTCTTAATCTAATATAATACACATAATACTTACTAAGTAAAGAAATAATGTATCATCCTACTTATACTATTACTTAATAATCAATATATAGGTATACATGCATACATAAACTCACGCTTGTATCCCAGAGGGGTAGGAAAAGCCCAGGGATGGGATAGATATAATAATGACAATAGAATTTGAAGACCCAGGTTTTTGACTATTAACCCGGCGAGGATGAGGAGGGGTCAATATTACCCTGCCAATTTTTAAACGTATGCAGTTTTTTGTCACGTCGTCGTATGTTATTGGTTGTCTCAATAGCTGTCGCTAATGATGCCCCCTGCCTGCCGTTCACCGTTCTTCAGTCGGCCGGCGAACGAGGAGAGAGTTACACGTGCGCAAACGCAGAATAGGGTAAATATGACCCTACATCATACGTGACGTAGCAATTTTGTGACATTTTCCTTTGTTATTTTTATCGATTTATTACTGTATTTTTAGGTGATATTGATCAAAATAAGTCACGAGGAGCGTCAAGCTGAGCGTATACATAGTATTATGATGGAAACGGATAGCGAAGAGAACATGTCCGACGGGAGCGATATGGAAGATCATGTGAGTGAGCGGAGTCAAGGCAGTGAACAGGATGTTTCTGTTAGTAGTGACGGCGAGGACAATTTACCAGGTGTGTCCTTATGCTAGGCATCGCAAAACGAACCATGTTTGTGTAGGTTGTCAAAAATACATTTCTCCCGAGCACACTGTTACATACTGCCAAGAATGTAGTATATCAAGGGCCGATTAATTAGTTTGTAAGGCTGATTTTTGTAACTTTTGTGATCTCAAATTGTTCATATAGTTGTTAACTAGCATTTAATCTTAATTTGAAAGAGATAAACTTTATTTTGTTATTTTTTTTTAGTTTAAAACGTTGAGTTCTGCCAAAGTTGATTGTTTAGTAGGCATTTAGTAAAACCAATAAAACTTAAAGATTTGTACCGTAAAATGTGTTTTTTTTAATGCTAAATCTTAATATAATATATTGTTAAAATGATCAAACCATAAAACTACACTAAAACAACAAACATACATGTAAAATTTTTAAGTGAAATAGAGGGTCATAATGACCCTCCTCATCCTCGGCGTGCGATTCTGCACCACATCCTCGCCGGGTTAAACAAGTGGACTGTCGGCGCCTGGCGTATGTACAGAGGTAGCGCATTCCACAAGCTCACTGCTGTCACAGTGAAGGAATTCGAATAGCCTGCCGTATCATGCACGGGGATGTCTAGAAGCTCTTTCATGGGCGCTGAAGGCGACCGTGCGCGCCACGAGGGGCGAAACGTTCTCGGAGATACTGGGGGAAGAAAGGAATTGGAATTTACCCAATTTAGCTAAGTACGCAATTGGGAAATGGGGTAATATTTACGCAGGCCGAAGATATACCGAATGCAGACGTTGAGAAGACATTCTAATTTGTCTAGTAACTCTTCTGTGAGGTCGGGATAACACACATCTGCATAGTCAATGACTGGAAGAAGTAGAGCGTTGACCAACGTAACTTTGGCGGAGTACGGTAGGAACTTCTGCACACGGTTAAGCGAATGCATGGATGCAAAGATTTTGCCTACTTACCGTAGCAATATGTTTTTCCCAAGACAGATTGTACTGTATATGAAGAACCAGGTTTTTGACCTCCCTGCAATACGGAAAGACCGAGATAGACTTTATAGTTAAAGCCTTTAGCATAGGATCAATTGTATGTGGAGACTTGAGAAATGTCGGTTTAGTCCATTGGCATAAAGAGACGAGTTGAGGTCCTGCCGACACTTCCCGAATCCCAAGGTGCGTAGGAATTTGGAAGAGCATTGTTTTATCGACGATTGTATGTGACGGCGTTTGGCGTTTCTAATCACCTGGTTGCACCAATTTCTGGTTTCAGCGTAAACTATCTCGCCTAGCCATCAATCTACGGATTTCTTCTGTCATCCAGGGAACTGGGGGACGCTTTATTCTTACTGCGCGAATAAGAGCGTGGGTATCGTTTTTTTTGTTGTAAATGTTGTTTGTGTTTCGTGCTGTTCTTCCTCTGAGATTTCGTGTGTTGTGATCCATGTTCACAGGTTTATCACCGTCTTATGTAATCTTTAGAATTTTAAATGACCCGATCGGGCCACCATAACAATGGTTTTTAATTATCATTTTCAAGGTCATAATTTATCATCATCATCATCATCAGCCACTTGACGCCCACTGCAGGGCGCAGGCCTCCCTCGTGGTTTTCATAACCATGAGCGGTTTTGCCATAATCGCCACGCTTGGCAGGCGGGTTGGCGATCGCAGTATGCGGTTTGAATCTCAGGAAGACGCTGCTGCCGTCTCCTGGTAATTGATTTCCTTAGTCGCCTTCTACGACATCCACGGGAGGAAATGGAGTGACGCTATTCTTAATCCGGCGCCACACGGAAGAAAATATAATGATAACAAAATGCCGCTAATGAGGTGTCAAAATATCGGTCGGTGGACACGTAGCGTAAGCCGAGTCCCGTAATCTTTGAGCAATGAGACTGAAGGAGAGCGTAGGCAGCGTTTGGAGGCAAACAGAATGCGAATTTATTAAGTGAGATCTACCACGGCACGTTCACACGAGTTAAGTTCACACGTAATAAATTACATTGACCGTTTGGCGTTTAGATATGATCCAACAGTCGATTTGTCAATATTGCCCATCTCCTTCTAAAATAGTTGAGACTGGTGATGGCTAACCCCTGCGTTATGCTCGTGAACGGGTACTTTTTGTGTGTCTGGCCACAGCATTCAAGTTTTTCCTACTTTTGTAAGAAAATTAACCAATGTTTTGGCTTTTAGCAGGTCCTATGATTCCATTGAAATGGAATCATAGGACCTGCTAAGTTGCAGTTCGAAAATGCTACTAAAAATTAACGGTTTTATTTTTTTTGTTCTGTGGTCAATATAATTTCAAATATAATTTATAAAAACAGGTTTCCTTAAAATACTCTTCAGAGGCTAGTCTGTTACGTATCGTGTCAGACAGAGTATCTAAACTGCTTCTGAAGAGTGTTTTTATAAATAAGACAGTAAGTTTTTATTTGTTGAAATAAGTAATATTGCCCTTTGAGGAGATCTCGTTCCATTACTACACCTTGGTCACCGATGTTCACCAAATTACTCATCAAGCTCGACTAAAACCCCCAGTCTCGCGACGGCTTTCGCGAAGTACAAAAAAGTCAGAAAAATTACTTATTTGCCATATTGTGAGCCGAAAGGTATTTTTATCTGTGACGTCAAAGGACTATTACGAAGTAGACCGAGACTAAAATTGACATCCAATTCATAGCAATCGTTATAATTATTGATTGTATTCATTTGTTTATGTTCTATGCGAAAAAATATGTAGCGAAAAAAATGTTTCTGGCTTTTGATTTTTGTTTCCATCGTGAGTTAACTTCCTACATCGAAGGTTTAGTGAATTAACAGTGCGATCTACCAAAGGTACATTCGATATGAGATTTGAGAAGTCTCAATTATTGTCAAAGGATCAAATAATGGCACAGGCACACAGATTTGATAGAGCAAGGGTGTAAACCACGCCTGGTTCCGGAGCCGTTGGCATTATAGCGAGGAGATGCAACAAGTTGTTGTCGTGTGATGCGGCTCGCTGGCGTACCTGCAGCGAGGCAGCAGGGCAGCGGAGACGGCGGGCACGGTGCCGGCAAGCAGGCGGCGGCCGCGGGCCAGGCGGCGCTGTCGGTGCCCATGTCGATGTAGCCGAAGCGGTCCAGGCGGCGAGCGCGGTACCTGGGTACGGTGGGCGCAGGCGGCGCGGGCCCGCCGCGCGGCTGCGGCACTCGGGTGAACTCAATGGTGGCAGAGGACCGGCGGCTCCGTCAGACACCGCAGCAGTGCCGGCACCTGCCACGCGCCAGCCGGCCCGCGCGCCCCCCGCACGCCCCCCGCGCGCCCCCCGCGCGCACGACGCACGCCGCACAACACGTGCGCCCCCGCCGCACCCCGCCATGTCCGCAAAATTCGTTTCCGTTTTTATACAAATTATGTTACATTAATTTGAGTCTACTGCAATTATTGGAAATTAATGCCTGAAATCCCCTTGGTCAACCCTATTACACAGCCAAGACCGATTCAGGAGCAGAATTCGTAGTATTAATATAGGTGACATATGGTCTCCCACATAGGTGATAGGTGGGTTGCGAGAACTCGTAAGAATGGTTCTCGTTAGCTGCTTGTTATTTATTATCGCGAATTGATTGTCCGAACCCAGACACGACATACCTTTCTCCACTATCTAACTACCCCTTATTGGGCACACTATGAGCATATTATGCACATTGCACTTATCGATAACAAGTGATGCATATGTTGTACTGCCGGTAACACAGGTAACTTCAACTTAACCGAAGGTAGGCCATTGAATTTCCGACTCAACAACTGATAGCTTATCAACCAAAATGTACTTACGTATGGAACGCGCAAAATATCGAAATAATAAAGATTCGTTTTTGGTTCAGTTACTACTTATATTACTGGGGAACATGACTCAAAATAAGATTGAAGTTACATTGTATTTATTCCATGAAAGACATAAAAAATTTAAAAATTACATCATCAAGGTACTTTAAAAATAATGAAAATATTGGCTCCAACATGATGAGGATAATTCAGACAGAAACATTTTGGATTTCTAAGTACTAAAGCGGTTGGAGAACAAAATTAAAAGCATATTACTGTTTGAAATACTCAAATCCATCCCGAATTGACTTAGTTAAAAAAGTTTATGTTTTGCCTGTTTTAAAACGCGCCCGGCGAGGTTTGAATGCTATTGTGACGTCACAGGATCCGACCAGTCCACCAGTCCGCCGGCCCCAGTGTGATTTGATACCCTATTTTGGAAGTGCCAATTGTTATAGCATAAATTCTTGACCGTAAGACTCTATCATTTCAAATAGTAGACGAGACACCCGAGTGCCAAATATGTTTAGTTAAAAAGATATGAGTACTTGAAATCCGGACCGTTTTCTTCCCGTAAAACAGAAAAAGATTCCTTGCTCAAAATTTGGCACGTTAATTCGCAATAAAGTGCATAGAAAACCTTATTTTTACGTGCAAATAGAGACTTCGCACTATCCCCAGAATTCCAGTAAATTAGGTTTTTTATTAAAGATTTTTTCATTTCCGAACACCGTGGGATCTTGAAATTACGCATCAAGTTACCTTTAAAAATATTCAACGAAGGAAGCAGACATTTATTCAAATTGCCGCAGAAACACAGAGTAAACAAGTAGGTAAACTAACAAAATAGACGAAAACTACAAAACAAAACAATCGTGAGGAGAACACGTGAGGCATATAGAACCCACGGCGGGACTTGACTACCGCGCCGGCACGGTTAGCCAGAGGTCGTAGGTTCAAGTCCCGCCATGGGTGGAATTTTCAGTCTCTAAGTAGGTTTTTAAAATTGTCCTCAGCACGGATTAGTGCAACAAAAATAATATAGTATTTTATCTGTTCCACTGGAGGAAAAAAGGCCGATTTTCAAGTACTCATACCTTCTTAATTAAACCTCATACGAGTATTTGCACCTGGTCTGTGCACCCGGATGTTCTCGTCAACTATTCGAAATGACAGTCTTTCGGTTTATGCAATAAAAATGGGCACGTACTAAAATCGGGTAACACCATGACCTGTTAATTTTTGTTCTGTGTGTTAAACTATTTCTTTGACACTTTTTCGTTGTGTGGAACCCGAAGAAATAGTTTTTCGGACGCAGTCACGGTCGTATAATTGCATTTTGGCGTAATACAATATGGCGATATTGTCACCTTCATAACATTAAAACGACACGCGCACACATCAATTCACTGAGAAAGATCGAGATCACCCGAGATGCTGTGTGCGCGGCACGGCGGCGCGGCGGCACCGAGCGCGCGGCTCGTCCGAACCTGTGACGTGTCAAGCGCATGGCGCCAGTTCGCGCCCGTTTTTTTATGGCTTTATAAAACTGCATACTTGTTCGAAACGTGAATTTTCCTCATTAATACTAATTCACACTTCAAAAAATAAAATATAACTATAAAGTAAAATAAAAGGTAACCGAGCACCGGTTCCCGGCGAACAAGGAGCTACATGCTGGAGGAGGTAACAAGTGCGTCGCATCGCGCTACGGGCTACGCACTCAGCGCGCTACAGGCTACGGACCGACCCGCTACGCCCTAAGGCTACGAGCTACGGGTGGTCTACGGGCTAAGGGCTAAAGTACTACCCCGCGCTACGAGCTACGTGCTGCGACTACGGCTACGCAAAAGTGCTACTACCCCATAGAAGACACAGAAAAACTCGGAACAAATAAAACCAGAAAAATATGTTATTTGGGGTTTTCGGGTTACCAAAAAATGCGAAACATCAAGTTACTCTAATAATAAAAAACTTATTACATTTAGTTTTTTCATTGAATTCTAAACGTTTTTTAATAATGGTGTAGGTGCGTCAAAACATTATTTTACGAAATAACTCAAATCAACGCCACATACGTTCTAAGGCGTTACGTGCAAAGTGTGACGTCATAGTTTGAGCCAGTTTTGTGCGGTGTGTTTTTGTACTACATGACTAGAGTGAGTTTTCAACGGGTTTTGATATGAAAGTTATTAGACAGAGAAATTAAATTACCACTTTGATTTATCTGTTAACATGGCCTCTTCGATTATATTAAAACAATTTTTTGTACAAGTTCTCCAATGCAGTTTCCTCATTATACACACGTTTCGTACTCTAGCCAATAAAAACAGAACTCTATTAGGTACTAAATATTTTTGTCTGGCCTTATTGACCTTTATTAATTGAACCATAAACAAATTTGAAAACAGGAAGTGCAACCCTCCGTCCTGTAAATAATTTTGTAAATGATTTTGAAGTTTTGCACGCTTTTAGTATGACAATTCTGTCACTGCTCTCAACAGTTAGTAAATTATTTACAGGCCAAACGTTGGCTTTCTACCGTAAGTAGTTCAGCGAAATTGGCGTCGACAATGGAACCTTTCGAGTAGAAGAGTAACTCCAAAATCACAGTATCAAGTTTCAATCCGAAATATGTGGGGCGCAGATTTGGTACCCAAGCCAATCTAAGCTAAGTCCGCACTCGGCCGTGTTAGCTGTAAAACATCTAAACGACACGCTTTTGTTGGTAATGCACTGAAATGTACCAAATAAGTGTGTTTTTCACGTACAGCTATAAATTCATGTTATTATTATCAATTATTTCGGATGGGTAAGCAGAGACCACGGTTTGCTATTTTTCAGGATCCAAACATCTTTCGCTTCATCAATATTCATTAGTTGCTGCATGTACACAAGCCGGTTCCGGGTACTGTTTAACCGGCTTGTGTACATGCAGCAACTAATGAATATTTGTGCATACTGCTTAATACAGTAATCCCGAACTTACGCGATAGGTGAGACTGAGCGATAACCACGGTTGGGTTACAATTTCGCGTACAAAAAAGAGACATGTTGCAGTGGCGTAGGGTCGATACAAGCCGATTCCCACCGGCTAGCTTCCTTTTTAACAGACTTCAATAGGCGCGTATACCTATTTCCCTTTTTTTTGCTTTGTTCCTCCATAACTCGGTCAAATGTTAACCGATTTCGACAATGTCTTTTTCGTTCGAATAGACATAACGTCCCATTGGTCCCATTTTAATTTGGTAAAGATCTGATAAAGACTTTCAGAGATGGAAAACGGAACTCTTCAATGGGCAGCCGTAAATAAGGACTAATGGGCCCATCCTTTAGTAATATCCGTATGTTTCATAAAATAGCGTGAAATTAGTCCCAAGGTAATTTGGTGACGTTCTGGTGAAGACTTTCGGAGATGGAAATTGAGAACGTCAAATTTTAATGCAACGAATTAGGTAGGATAAATTATGGTTGTAAGAGTCTTGTTTATTTGTTTCCCGCTCGCCCACTAAAAATTGAAAAATAAAAAATTTACAATTAAAACCGACTTCGAAACACTAAAGCACCAAAAAGTTGGAAATGATTGATATAATTAGAAGTACCTATGTATACATGTAGGTATTGTAAAAGTATAATCTGTAGTCGGTGCCCAGTTTCATGATCAGCACATATATTTTGGGCACCGACTCCAAATTATACTTAGAAGTCCAAACAAGCCAAAACCAAATTTACTACACTCAGGCACTCCGAGTTCTCCATATATTTAATCAAAACAACCCGGAATGCTACCGGCTTGCTTCGACCATAGTAGCCGCAATGCACAATAATACTCTGTCTCGCTCGCACTGCCACAAAAATGCTCTATCTCGCTCGCCGTCATCGCGCCCGAAAGTGGCCAAGGTAGCCTGCACTGTCCCGACTTCCTTTTCTTTTTGTTATTGCCGTATGACAAAGCGAGGCGGTGGTGATCGGTTTTATCACTCGGGGGCGCGACCGACGTTACAAGGTTGCAAAATCAAATTTCAGCATTGCGATAAGAAAATGCATCGCCTATTAATGTTTTTTTATAAAAGAAGTATATTGGTTTGTCGGGAATCAATTCGGAAGTAAACAAATAGTATGCGCTGTGATGGATTGTTGTTTGCATGCATGCTTGTGAAACAATTTGTATTTAAGTATATGTGGTTTTCATTTTTTTGGTGGATAATTAACTTCCACACAACACAATCACCTGACTTGGTCCCAAACTAGGATACTCTAAACTATGGTAATCAGGCAAGAACATCACAAACATGGAAACACATCCAGACTGGAAATACAACTGATATTGTCACTTGTTTATTCTTTATTTCTCTGCGTTTGTTCCTCATATTTATTCACTGCGGTGAGTTTTCTTAGTCAATATGACATTCAGTCACATGGAGTGCTGTTCAACTGACTCTTTGCTCGGTCAAACATTGTTTTCCAATCTTAGTTTTGATTAAAAAAGAAAAAGCATGTCATTCAGTTAGACCGTGCTGTTCCAAACATGACTGTTGTTGCAAGAGGAAAGATGGATTTTTTAAAACATTTCCATACATCTTTTTACGACAAATATGGATGAAGGGCAAAATGTTTTGTTTTCTGTGTTTATTATTTTTCGAATCTTAACTCAATTTCGAGCAGCTCGGATTTTACGGATGTTCAATCATTTAACAAATTTTCCTAAAAGGTTTTATGTACAATATGGGGCCGCTCAATTGAGACTTCAAATTTAATACTACAAATACAAATTGATTGTGTAATATACTAGTAAAATAACAAAATTCATATTTACATATTTACAATAAATATTATCTATATATAAAAGATTGTCTCTAGACTGCTGCCGTTGGGGAGAGTTCCCAAGATACTGGCAGCATTACCCCTCTGGATGGCCAGGCTGATACGCTGACCGAGGTAGCTACCAGCTTTAGGGTCGCCTGACAAGTCGATGAGGCGCATAGATATTTGTTTGTAAAGATTACGCGCCTCAGGACCCCACGGACCCATCGTCTCGACCCCAAACGGCGCAAATAAGTAGCTGTCCCCAAGGATAGAGTATTTGCGCCGCTTGAGGCCTTCTGCCATAGCCGCCGCCGCGCCCGCGGCCCTGCTGGTGTGCGTGACATGGGAAGGCGCCAGTGTGTCAACGCAGGTTGCGTCCCACACCAGCGGCCTCCCGTTCTGCCACGGCACCAGCGACATACCGTCCGGTCTCCTTCCATCGTCCCGTACTATACCGTTAGGCTCAAGGATGGCCGGCACGGCGACGCTGGAAAGAGCCCTGCGGATTATATCATTCAGGGACGCATAACGCGACAGTCGGCCTACGCTGCGTTGGCAGGATAGGCCATGGTGTCCCAACTCGTCGACTTGTTCTCCGCAACGGCAGCGGTGAGGCTGCACGGTTTTACAGCCTAATCGCAGGCCGATGGCGACTGAAAAAGACATGTTGTCCATCAGTGTGCCTACGTTCGCTGATGGGAGTGCCTGCAGCCACAGCCCCGACTCATACTTTGCTGTTGCTAGTAGACGAGCCCGCTCCGCAGGGCCGCGGCCGCTGTTTGTCTCCAACAGTCTGGATTGAACAGGGATACGTCTGTCAAATTTTGCTTAGCACAGATTAATTTTGACAGCCGTATTCCGGTTCTTCTATGGCCACGCCTGTAAGCGCCATCTATGAAGTGCTTTGTGAATTTGTACTGAAAACGGCTCATTCCACCCTTCGCCTTCGCCATTGATGTACAGTGTATAGAGGATCTTGTTGAGGTCTTGCAATGCTATTGTTTATTCCGCGTGACTAGTCCGGGCATGTACTTTAGCTCGGGGCAGTAAGTCTATAATCGATAATCGAGAGTTGTTGTGACGCTCACACAAACGGCAAATCGACGACATTTGAAAATGGCCTAACTCCAGTCCAGGTAAGCCTAAATCGGTCAGCGAAAGTCGTGGTATGTATACTGTAATACCAAAGTAACACCTTTTAATGTATGTTGTGTTCTGATGTGCACAGTTCAAATCTAAACTAATAGCTTAAAGCAATAATGCAATTCTTTTCAATCAAATCTTGTTCCGGTTTTTAAGCACAGTACCCTGCCAATAATTAAAAATAATTTTTTTCCTGCTATGCTTCTCATGTAATGTTGTCCTGCGTACACACTGTGTACACACTGCGTACACACTGCGTACACAACACAGAAACTCAACTAGTCTTTAGTATCAAGTCAGTGCGCTACCGGCGGCAGCGGCGCTGTGTGGAACGTTTCAGAGCAGGGCTACTACGTACGACACATAGTCCACTGGTTATCATTATATCTTTAGTTTAATTGTCTGTTGTGAAAATGAATACTTTATATTTAATTGTGCAATTATTATGAATGTACATATTTATTGAGATCTAGTAAAATTTTATACATTACAATTTGCTTGATATTTTAGGATTTAATCAAAATTGACAACAGTTCCCCGCTTTGTAAAAGTATCTGTCAACAATACAAGTTTTGAAGATGGTTTTGTTATTAATAACCGAAAAGTCATAATAATTTGTTGCAGGCTGATGATTGTGATTATAGAGACATGCCTCATAAAAAGTTTAAGTTATTCAGAGATAGCAAAAATTATCTTCAAAAGAGAGATGAGACGAAAGAAGGTTCTTTGTGAGGTTAAATTACCAGAAAAAAGGTCAGAAAATATTGTCAAAGTTAGAGCAGCTGTCTTCAACAATGGAGAACTTGCACTAAAAATGTTTTAGGGGAGACCACGTTAAAAGATAAATAAGCGTCGTAATTTGTTTGGGTTCCGTAGTCAACCAGCCACACTTATAGTTTCGCCATGTCTGTCCATCTGTCCATCTGTCTGTCTGTCCACGGCTCCGCCAGGGAGCTTTAATTTGGCATAGATATACATATTTATTCATCATCATCAACCCATTATGTCCCCACCGAGGGGCACGGGTCTCTTCCCTGAGGAAGGTATAGGCCATACTCCACCACGGGGGCCAAGTCCGGATTGGTGGAGGCTTGTAGACTAGTGGCTCGTCTACTGTCAGAAGTTGTCAAGCCGCCCTAAGGCCTCTGACTTAGCTTAACGACTGCCATCTATCGACGGCAGCCGGCACCAACAGCTTAACATGCCTTGCGAAGCACGGAACCGCTCGGAAAAATGCCACTAGCGTTAGGCGTAGACGGCGACCCATCCATGCACTGAACGCGCCCTGTGTTGCTTAACCTTCGTGATCGTTTAAGATCACTCAGGCAGCCGGGGCTACGAGCGATTCATTACGTATTTATTACGCCGAATATAATATGTAAAAAAATAAATTTTTAGATTTAATATTTAAAACATAAAATATTTTTAATATTGATATGGTCGCTATTAGATGTTGTTAGGTTAGCTAATTACCTAATAAGTTAAGACAAAAGAACCCTTAAGTAGGGACTGAATAAATTCACCGACTTGGTATTAAATGGATCACACAACTTTTTACGGCAGAAGAACTGGGAGACTTGGTTTTTTCAAAAGTTATGTTTTTAATGGCATCTGCTTTACACAACTAACAACTTCATCAAAGTAATTTTCAATTGATATTGTACAAATTTTCCTTTGATAAGTTGGTCGCCTATTACACGTTAACTTGTAAAGCCTACTTAGCCGTGATAGTTTTGCTTTTAAGTTATTATATAAATTGTTTATACAATGCCTGCTTGGTTGCCGAAAATTCAAGCTTCTAGTTTTATTCACAACAAAGTTATAGGGGGGTCAAAAATGGCCTGAACTGCTTCGAGAAAAGAGTGGTAAGGCCGTGCCGCTTTTATGCTCGACTTGGCGGGGGCACGGCAGTGCAGTATAATAAAACCCCCTCTTTCTACGGAACCCTACAAAAAATATGAAACGATTGCATTATGTTCTTTTGTCCTTCTCAAGCCTTTTCCTGCAGGAAAGTACAAAAGAAGAAAGAGTATCGTAAACATACCAAATTGCAAAAGATATTAACTAAAAGTGATGCACCTTTCAAAGCCTCAGTTATAATGAAGATGAAATAATGCCTTCTTGACCACTTCTTCTCTTTATCCATCAATCCCTCAGACCACATTTTTCAAAAGTTTACTCATCATCAGTCTTTTGACGCCCTTCGAGGTTTTCATAACTATTAGGGGTTTTGCCATAATCACCACGCTTGGCAGGCGGGTTGGCGATCGCAGTATGAGGTTGGAATCTCAGGTAGACGCTGCTGTCCGTCTCCTGGTAATTGATTTCCTTAGTCGCCTTCTACGACATCCACGGAAGGAAATGGAGTGACGCTATTCTAAATCCGGCGCCACAAAAAATGTAAAATTGTGCGAGCGAGACAGGATGCTCCAGGTAAGAGCAGTCTTAAGTTTTAGAGGATTTGTGATGCCAAAGTGTAGCCCTTAGAATAGGTGAAAGTGACCTTACAGATGTGTCCTTTGACCAAATAACCAGTCCTAATCCGCAAAAAATAATCCTGATGTAGAGCTCAAGGGCAAGATCATATTTTATGTAATCCTCGACGATCCTAAATGTTTTTTAGCGATAGTTCTCTGCGAGGTGCGATTGCGATTCCGAGGTCAAGACTGACAACGCTGTTGACGCTATTGGAAAGATTGCTGAGGCTTATTGTACCAAACGGTTTCAGACATGGCATGCAAAGACTTCGGCCTCCTTTTAGAGTGGAGTCAGGGCGAACGATCGCTCTCCGATGGTCACCGCCGAGCCGCACGCTGCCGCTGCCTGGCTCGACTAAACAACTTACATGCGGCTGCACCGCAAGTCGATGTGCTTGCTGGTCAACGGCGGAATATTAAGAGAAAACGCTTGGTGATTAGAGAGAGGATTAAATTTCATCAACTTTACCTTTGACATTGTAATCTAATTTTAATTGGATTGTTTAATTCGTATGGATTACATGTTGTCACCATAACTTTTTGGATAAAATATTTACCTATTGACCTGTTAGCAATAATTACTTACCAAAAGTACTAACCTAAGACTGCAAGTTAAATACTGTTATTATGGCTGTGCCTCATTGAAATGTAGGTACGCTACCTCAAGAATGTCGTAAGAATGTCGATCCTGTGTCACATACTATAAAAATAAATTATTATAACTATGTTTGCCGTGGTTTTTGTGTTTAATAAATATTTGAAAGGGTCATTTGTTATAACAAACCGTCCCCTGCAACCATCATTGTTTTTATAGGTACCAAAGTACCTATAAAATCAATTAGTCTCTTTAATAATTATCATAAAACTGTTACTTTTCTAGTCCATAGTAAGTTTTTTTTATAAAGATCATTATGACCGGACAGCAAATGTATTTACTGAAAAGGTTTTTACAGAGAATCGCCCGTAGACTAATGTATAGATGGAGGTCTACTCTTTCCAGCTTAGATTTTTGGATGTCTCAGGAAAAAAAATTAAGAGAAAATTTTAACACAACCGAACCCGAAGAAGAGTTATAGGGCCAGTTTCTGAATTGAGATTTTCACTAAGTAAATACTTATGTAACGCTCTGTCATGCTCTTTTCTGAGAAATTCGAAGAGACAGCACTACAGTTAACCATTTACTTAGCGAAATTCTCAATTCAGAAACTGGCCAATAATTAGTACTATGCAAGAAATTTGAGTATATACTCGTATATGATATGTAGACAGGTAGCAGGTCGTACGGGAAGAGCACACTCACCGTATTTCTTGTTGAACCCAGCGCCGTGACTCAGGAAGTCTGCAACAAGAGAGCAACGTCAGCGCAGGCCCTCACACCCCTCACACCCGCCCGCCACCTCCACCACCTCCACCACCTCCACCACCTCCACCACCTCCAGCACCACCTGCGTGTGCTTACTGATCCGGGATAAAGTGGCAGAACCCTGCATTTTTTATTAAAGGAAGTCGCTCGGCACAGTTGTTCCTTGGGCGATTCTGAGCCGGAACCACCGTGTGGGTGGGGTGAGGCGGGGGAAGTTTGCCTCCGCCGCGAACTTTATGAAGCTCTCTACCTCCCTACTTAAAGCTATTTTGGGCAAGTTTGGTAGCATTTTTACGTAAATGAAGGACGAGGAATTCATTTCCGAAACAAAAAAGTACCAATTTCATAATAAAAAACTAACTTATTTGATGAAAACCAAAAAGACTAACCCCCAGTTTCTCGTACACAACACGCTGCTAATGTACTATTAACAGCTGCCAATTGACCAAAGTGCATGCAAAAAAACCACTGACAGCAGTTAACAGTACATTGACAGCTTGTTAGTGTCGAGAAACTGGGTGTTAGCCTCGTTTATTATTTTACTATCAGGTATATCGAAATAAAAAAATATGTTCAAAAAGCCACACTTACCCAGATTATAGAAATATATACTTTATTGGGATTTTATATTAAAATAGAATAATAATAAAAACCACTACGCGGTGCAGAGTATTATTATGCCTACTTAGTATTATTATACGATATCTCGTGTAAACGTATAATTTACATAAAACATAAAAACACAAACAAATGTTTAATGAGCTGAAGAAAAAGTAACAACATAAAGTAACTCTGAGTCCCAAACTAAATTAAATTGGATACTATGAGGCAATATTTTACACACAATTTGTTGTTTTATATTTCCGCTTAATTTTAAAAGATTGCGTATTCATCCGATAAACAGGGTGGTAATTTATTGATAACAGTGGCTTTTAGGACCCATGGCCAATATGGCCATGAACCTAATGCAAAAAACCCAGGACTAGATCGGCCGTTTTTGGCATAAATGCTATCTAGACCCATGTCCGTGATCCATGGTACTCGCTAGTGGGTCCCAAAAAACACTATACATATTAATAACATGATTGAGAGATTAATCTTATACTTTTTGCTAAAATGATTTGTAAAAAAGATGTCTTTTATCCATTGGTCGCACTAGTGAACAGCATGGAACCCTTTAACATCATACTTTATTGCCCACATAAGAGACATACGTGTATATGGCGAGCTCTTTTTATAATTATTATGTCATTAATAGCTGACTCGGCCAACGATGTTTTGTCATATTAATTAGACCTACCAAATATACACAAAAACCAAAATCATAAAAATCGGTGAAACCGTCTGAACTCGAGAACGTGAAAGAGTACATTCCTCAGCAATATTTATCATTCGCCTAAGTATATCACAACGGTAAAACAAACCAATGCTAAACTAAACGAATGCTACTTAGCACACTAGCAAAAATTAAAGATCATAATGAAGATCCCGTACGACGCTGAGAAGCAAGCTGATACCTCGAGGAACATAATTACGTAATATCCATTTTATTTCACATTATAAATCCATAGTTTTATTATATATCTGAACTCAATCGATCTGCAAGGACCAAACAGCATCCAGAATAAGATCATGATGCAGCTTTCCGTCCAAACGGAAAAGGCGCAACTAGATGTCCTACCACACGATGATACCTGTCTACACTATAATACTGATCGGCGGTGCCCTTGTAACTGCAGCTGTAACTCATCGTTATGGATTCTGGAGCTGCAAGAAACGTAAAGACCCTTAACGGGTACTTGAAGCACACCTATGAAGACATCGAGAGAAGAGATGAACCAAAGGAAAGGTTTCCAGCAACATTTTCGCTCAACGTGCCCAAATAGTTGCTGATCTGAGGGTGGAGGTGTTACATACAGAACCAACAGGCATAGCGCTGGCGCAGCTTTTACCTAAATACAGGCCGGCGCGACACGAGTCATCAGACGCTGCATTTCCTCCTCGGCGCCTTGTACCAAGTTTTACTAATTATTCACTCTGTAAGTACACAGTTTTACCTTCGTGACTCTTTATTCAAACTTCGAATCGGGCAGTAGTTGAATTAGCCCTAAGTACTTATATTGTAATTTTTTATTAAGTGGTCACCAGTCTTGCGAATGGGTAGGTATACCCACTAGCCGAAAAAGTTATTCGTAAACGGAAAAAGGCACGGAAGTGGAAAAGTTATTCGTTGTCTGCCCTGGAACATATGTCAGATCCTTCCTGTCACGTAACTTGTATCGTTGCATTATTACGTATCATAGTAGTAAGCACCGGTTTACTGTAGTATGATAGCACGTACTTAAAATCCGTGTATGATAACCAGATGATAACATAGACGCGACATTACTTCAGTGGCCAGCGACATCTGTCCCGTGTACAATAAACGAATAATAAGTCCACTTTCCTGCCGCTTGTGCGGCTAGTGGGTAGGTAGGTAGTAGTCAGACATTGTAGAGCGGTGCGCCGCAGCGGAGTGCCGCGCGCTGCCGCTAGGTGGCGCCGGCCGCCAATTGGGACACGACATGCCAGTCTCGAGAACTTGAACCTAATCTACTCATGGTAGGCGGACTCACCATCCACACTCATTGTCACGCATGTAAATCACTATTTGTGTACAATAAACTCCTACAAAAATAACAGCTGCTAATTATAACAACTTGGTTAACAAAATATTTACTAGATCCTGCTAGGTGAGGAATGTTGATCGGTCACATGCGCACTACGGTGGCACTCGCGCGCGGCGATTGGCTGACGTCGTGGTCGGTGCAGCAGGGCGCGCCGCCACTGGCTGGCTACCGCGCGTCGGTGCAGCGGCGCGGCACGTGACGCGCGCGGCCCGCCAGGGGGCGCCCCAGTAGCAACTAATATTACATACACTGACATAACACCACAGTGTTACCAATGCCACGGCAACCACCGTTTCTACGGCTTTCATATTCACATCAAAAAAAAAAAATCTACGTCTTTCAGCAACTTTGCAGTTATTAATAAATAAAAAAACTGAACAAGTGCGAGTCGGACTCGCCCAACGAGGGTTATATACAAATTTTGTTACTACATATTATAAATAGTTCAGGAATCGAGTCTCGTTTTTTCAGAGCATTTCCCGAACTTCAACCACAATTATTATTATGATTTCATTACAAATGTATAGTTTTCAGAATTTTCCCTGTTTTGTATAAGACGATATTACTTGCCAAATTTCATAGTTGTAGGTCAACGGAAAGTATCCTATAAATTTCGATTCCTTTTAGTGTCGAATTATGCGGCATAAACGGCCGCATCTTTTAACTTAGAAGTTTGATTTTTTCGCAACTTCAAGGGACTGGTAGACCTGAGTGTATGGTTTTAATTCCAACTCAATACCTCCCCGCGTTTCCGAGATAAAAGGTATTTACAGACAGACCGACGGACAGACAGACGGACATAGTGATCCTATAAGGATTCCGTTTTTTCCTTTTGAGATACAAAACTCGTTGAGATAGGGGAACGTCAAATTGTAATATATTTTTTTGTATGTATTACCAATCAATAAGCATGCATTTGCATTTGCATAAGAAAAGGTAAAGTTGGCAAACTTTTTTTTTGCAAAATTACCAAAACCAAAATTATTCACACCCAGTATAGCATGGCCATATTAGTTTACCTGAATCGGGATCATGCAATAAAAGACTGCGGTCCGGTCGAGCGCTAATTTTATCTGTTTTATACAATCAAGGTTTTTTTACCGAACGTACACAGCGGCCGAAACGTATTTGTTGGCTATGGCAACACTAGATCGCATACTCTACTCGACGCCGAGCAGTGCGTTGCGTAGCGAGCGACAAGCGCTAGCGCCGCAACCCGCGCCCTGCGCGCTGCGTCTCGACAGAGTAGTTCGCAACTCACGCGCGCTACCGACCTTCCTATACGACGCAGCGCACAGATCATTGTCACCTTCACTCACTCACTCACTCACTCACTCACTTGTTGTTGGTGTTCGAATCCTTAGCGCTACGGATTGTCAAATATAGCACCTAATGAAATAGTAGCGCCCGCAACCGCAACCGCAACTGTTTTCCTAGATCTTTAGTACCGTAAGTGGCGCAACTAGGATGAGGCAGCCACGAGGCAGCAGCCGTGTTTTCCTAGATCTTTAGTACCGTAAGTGGCGACCTCCCTGCGTACCCAGAGCGCGATAGAGCGTTTACTTAAATTATATGATAAGTATTATATTAGGGGTTAAAGTATGAAATTGCCGTTTTATTGCAATAGGTTCTTTGAATTGACATAGAATCTTCATGGTTTGAGGTTTTCGAATGAAACTTTTTTCAAATGGTTTCTATGATGTTCTTTTTTTAAAAAATGTGAAACATTTGAATAACGACTTTCAATTGTTTTTGTTATTCAATTTAGACAAGAAAGATGGATACTGCGAAAATTCGAGTGATTTTTTAATACGAGTTCCGACGCGGAACTAACGCGGCAGAAACAGCCCGCAATATCAATGCTGCGTTTGGAGAGGGGTCTACTAATGAACGCACCGTGCGATTTTGGTTTAAACGCTTTCGTGATGGAAATTTCGACTTAAAGAACGAGCCACGAGGAAGACCGCCCACACAGGTGAATAACGATGAATTAAGAGAGATAGTGGAAGCCGACCCTAGTCAAACTACCCAGGAATTAGCGACATGGTTTAACGTTACCTTACCCACAATATTGACTCACTTGCGTCAAATCAATAAAATAAAAAAATACGAAAAATGGATGCCTCATGATTTGACTGAATTTTCGCAGTATCCATCTTTCTTGTCTAAATTGAATAACAAAAACAATTGAAAGTCGATATTTAAATGTTTCACATTTTTTAAAAAAAGAACATCATAGAAACCATTTGAAAAAAGTTTCATTCGAAAACCTCAAACCATGAAGATTCTATGTCAATTCAAAGAACCTATTGCAATAAAACGGCAATTTCATACTTTAACCCCTATTATTATCATAACGAACGTTGGAAGAACAGAAGTATTTGAAGCAGCAAGCCTGAGATTGCTGCACTTGGCTACTTGCAATAGTTATGGAATTGGTTCGCTTATAGGTAGTTGACTAAACACGGTATACTGCTTTAAGAAACTTAGATCTTTCTTTATTCATTTAAGTTTAATGAACATGGTAAAGAAAAAAAAACATAACCTTCAGTCTCGTGACCGGCATCAATTTTTATCAATATTGTGGTAACTAATCGCAAATCCTTCACTTTTATTAAATCCAGTTATGTGATCACGAAAAGAGATATTTACTGGCTACGTATTAAGTTACAATTAACGACAACCTTTTCTGTATTTCATATTAATGAAGTAAATTAAACGAACATTTTGTTTACTTTCTCGGTTAATAAACTAATCCTTTTAATGCTCTTAATAGCTAGAAAATATAATGTAGATAAAAATAAAAAGTAATAACTCATAACGTAAATAAAAATCGGCCAAGTGCGAGTCGGACTCGCGCACGAAGGGTTCCGTGCCTATACGTGCCTATACGACATTAGGCACAAAGATCGAAAAAGACCGCAAAAAAACACGTTTGTTGTGTGGGAGACCCCCTTAAACATTTATTTTGCTTTAATTTAATTATTTATTTTTGAAGAGAATATAAACTTAATATTCTGCTAATATTTCAAGCGTCTACCTGTTGCCGTTATGAATATCGAGCAAACATTATAATAATAATAATAAAATTTATTTCGGAAAATAATTATTCCATAGTTACATTATATGACATTATAATATATTACTTACATTAGATACATTTGATTAAATTTAGATTTAAATTACATAACATTCCTACGTTTTATTGTTTCGAGTTCAAAATTAAAAATAATTATTATAAAAATTAAAAAGATTATAAGGGTCTACTACAACTGTGTGTAGTTGCATCCAATGCCCCATCATCGGGGAGTCCCATTTAGCAGCAAATGTGCTCAGGATGGTGTTGGTGGTGCCGCGGAGGCGAGCAAGTAGCGACGCGCACCGCTTTCGAATAAAGGCGTGAAAGCCGTCAGTGCGGCGCTCGGCAAACATGCCTGACGCGCTGCACCTTCGCGGCAGCCCAAACAGCACCCTGAACGCGTTATTGTACTGGACGCGCATGGCGCTGTACGCTCGCTGCGTGTACTTGGTCCACAGGCTGCACGTGTAAAATGATTGGCAGAAAGCTTTGAACAGCGTCACCTTTACCTCTTGTGTACAGCGTGCGAACCTGCGGGCCAGCATGTTACAGCGAACAGACAGCGCCCTGCGCTCCCTCTCTATATCTAAATTGTCACAGAGGTCATCGGTGACCCAGTGGCCCAGTTACTTAAACTGCGTCACCCGTTTCAAAGGAATACCAGATAGTGTCAAAGGAGCTGGGATTTCATAAGTTTTAGATCCAGATTTAAACACCATCACTTCGCTTTTCATAGCATTGTATCTGAGCCCATGGACCTCCGCATATTATTATGAGCAGTCTCTCCAGCGCACCGATCGATGGACTCAGCAGCACCATATCATCAGCATAGCTGATGTTGTTGACAGTGAGTCCGTCAACAGAACAACACACCTTAGTGCTGTTGAGTTCATAGATCAGCCGGTCTATGTACAGATTGAAGAGTCGGGGCGAGCTCAACCCTCCTGCCTCACCCCGCACTCCAACCGGTACACATCCGAGTGAGAAGCAGCCCATCTCACACAATTATTTTGGTTTTTATACCTGTATTTAAATATACCTAGGACATCAGACGGCAGGTCAGTGTCACGTTCGAGTTTCTGCCAAAGCTTATCATACGAGACTAGGTCGAATGCCTTGGACAGGTCCAAATAACATGCGAAGACAGGCGTATTTCGGGACGTATACGGGACGGGACAGTCTGCTTGAGGCAAAGGATAGCACTCTCAGTCGAGAGACCGGGCCTAAACCCAAATTGGGCGTCCTCCAGTTTAATGTGCTTATCCAATTGCTTATCAAGAAGGCTGTCCAGCACCTTAGCTACCACTGTAGCCAGCGAGATCGGCCTATAATTGGACATGTCCGAGGCACATTATATTAAATATTTATTTTATTGTGTTCTTAGTATTTGTTGTTATAGCGGCAACAGAAAAACATCATCGATATTTTTTCCCTTTTTGTCTTTAACTAAGTATAAGAAACAAATAAAAAAAACTGTATTCCGGCGATTCAGGACAAGATAATCTGTCAAACAACGCTAAAATAACTATCTTCTGGTTCCGATAGCACCAGTCGGTATTTCAAGTTATTGATAAGGTTTCCGCGACACCGGAACGGAACGTACCGTACTATGCGGGCCGCTGCGCTCGCGTTTGCGACGGAAAATAATTAAATATTAGAAAAACACAAAAATGGATGTTCGCAGTCGAAGCTACACAATGTGTCAAATAAAAACTGAAACAACTCAATCCAAAAAAAAATGTCTGTGTAGAGTCCCCACAGTACTCCCCATTAATAAAAAAAATGGTACCTATGCTTACCTCGAAACATAAAAACATCACCTTTACAAAACAAAACTTTAATTCATATCAACATTATACACCCTATACTCCTATAACAACCCAACAAACAATTAAGCGTTGGTTTTAGGTTATTTTGAAGCTTAGAGTGCTACTATTAATTTATAGTGGATTCTGTTAACACTAAAGGTGATACAGTTTACTTAAGAAATAGGTTGAGCTCTTCAGGTTGTATTAGAACTGTAAGTAACGAAGCAGAATACTCTTTACAGTTAGTGTTACTGCAGTTGAAGCTTAAATACGCGTGACTTTATAGCTTCTTCCTTCAAGCTAGTTCTTTCTTGACTCCCTTTAATTCTTAATGCTATAAATCTACTATACCGGAGTTGCTTATAATGCATGAGCCAGTAGATGCAATCCAGTGACGTCATTGGTTCTACAACGGAGTTAATTAAGAGTGTTGTAACTCTACATGCGATGCATAACTCTTATATAAAGCTTACGCCTGACCACAGGCAATTGTACAATGTCGATGCATATAAAGGTTTTGGTGTAAGATAAATACCATTAAAAACATAACTTGTAAAAAAATCAAGACTCTGAGGTCTTCTCCCGTAAGAACTAGTAAAACATAAAAGATGTTTAATACATATGATATAGTCACTATAAGTTGTTCTTAGGTTAGCTAATTACGTAATAACTTAAGACAGAAGGACCTACAGTAGGGACTGACTAAATGAACCGACTTGGTATAACATGGATCTCACAACTTTTTACGGTAGAAGAACTGAGTTTATTTATTTTACCTTATGAGGAACAACAACAGCGTAAACTGATTATAATCACTTATTAACTAATTACTAAAATTAAGGCCAATAACAGTTGTCCACAACTTATATGGAAAGCTCGCTGGAAAATGCTTTAAGAAACGATTGAGAGCCAAATATTGAATGCATGGCAGAATACATTAAGAGTAGTTAAGTACATCATTCTAGTTAGGTAGGTACTTAACTTTGCGAGACTTGGTTTTTGTACAACTTATGTTTATAATGGCATCTCATTTCTTTTTGTAGATAATGCTACTTTTTTCCTTGACCATTTTACAAGTTACCTTTAAACATAATTATATGTAGGTACCTATCTACACCTATTATTCCATTATATTATAGTACATATATATACAGGTACACTGACTCATTCACTGCAAATGTAACTTTGTAATCCTATATATTTACACGGGATCACAAAGTCACTTATGCAGTTGGTGTATCCAATATATATGGACCGAAATTGCAAAATATTTTAGTTTTTCCTTTATTTATACAATAAACACTAAGTGTATTCTAAATTTCAAGCTTCTATGTCTGCTAGAATTGCCTTAGAGTTTTAATGATCGGTCAGTCATTCAGTGAGTGAACGAGTGACAAAATTAATGAACTTTGACTAGTTATGATTCTTAAACTACTGGTTCAAATTGAATTACATTTTAAATATACCGTGTCTATACAATGCCTGCTTGGTTACTGAAAATTTAGGCTTCTAGTTTTATCCACAATATAGCAGCGTCTTCCTCAGATTCCAACCGCATACTGCGATCGCCAACCCGCCTGCCAAGCGTGGCGATTATGGCAAAACCCCTCATGGTTATGAAAACCGCGAAGGAGGCTTATGTCCTGCAGTGGGCATCAAGGGGCTGATGATGATGATTCCTTATTATATCATCGTTGATCATTTGAACTGTTCTACGTTTACTACGTTTACTACATTTTTTGTATTGGATCTCCGAATTGGACACTATTTATTTCAGCACATTAAGCAAACGCAACAAATTTACAGTACTTTTGTTTATTTCCTTATTCAATTTACCGTGCCACCCTTCTAAATGATTGTTTGTGCGATGCCGTTCTCCGAACACACAAATTTTAATTCGCTTCTCTATATATTTCACGAACTTAGGCATTTTTATATGGCACTCTTGATCTTTTATATGGTATTCAGAACCCTGTAAAACTCTGATGGTACAAGCGGTAAAGCAGGCTGTTAGACACGATCCTTTTTAGGGTTTAGTTTCGCCATGTTCGTCTGTCTGTCTGTCCGTCCGCGGCCTAGCGCAAAGACCGGTGTTACTAGAAAGCTGTAATTTGGTATGTGTGTACATATTTATCACGTTGACAATGCTAAAGAATGTTGGATGCTGGAAAATTTTGTTTTACTGTATACCGTTCCTAACATGAAAAGTGGGGATGATTTTTTTTCTCGTCTATCAATCCACCATTCTGGAATTATAGATTTTATCCAATGTTAATACTGTGGTGTAATTCGATTGTTTCTTGTCACACATAAGGACGAAAAAAAAACGGTACCACATTAACTGTTCCAAGTGTACCTACTTCACCATGAAAGGGTCAGGTCAGGACAAATTTAAAAGTTCCGACTATAAAATATTTTTTGACGTTTTGCAAGGCTTGCCGCGAATCTCGAGCGGAAAAAGTTAGAATTCGATTATCTTCATAACACCAGTCAGCACATGAAAAGTCTTTAAATTTCTTTGGTAGTACGGTATTTGACACGATCAACAATAAATTATTTCATATGATCGATTAAAACAAATTCTACAAAATATCTCGGAAAATGTATCTCTTTTAGTCAATTACTAGTTGTGACGTCATAAGCCAGTATTTTCATACAAAATTCCGTTTTAAAAGTAACTCATTTGATATTTTGTCAAATACCCAATTGTACCTCCAGCACGTTTTTAAACGTAAGTAGTCCTTTTATTTTACTCCTGCGCTTTTATTTCTTACATCATGCAATGCATGTTTGTTTAACAGGCAATTCTGTGTAAAAATAAAATTTCGGTATAGGTTTTATTTGAAGTCGTCACTTTAAGTTTTAAAGCCAATTTTTCTTTTTATATTTATCATTTTCGGAAGACTGAATATTATTTTTCTTGACCATGTTTTTATCTTATAAATAAAATTTAAATAAGATATTAGTCAAGATACCCCCTAAATTAATATTCCAGGAATTTAGGTGTAGGAAAATATATTCTGCCGAACACAGATCGGCAGCCACACACGTTAACCTTTACTTGTGTAGTAATTCGAATTTTGATACGAAGAAAAGTATAAAGTATATACAAACAAATATCTATGCGCCTCATCGACTTGTCAGGCGACCCTAAAGCTGGTAGCTACCTCGGTCAGCGTATCAGCCTGGCCATCCAGAGGGGTAATGCTGCCAGTATCTTGGGAACTCTCCCCAACGGCAGCAGTCTAGATGTCTCTTTTATATATAGTATAGATAATATTTATTGTAAATATGTAAATATGAATTTTGTTATTTTACTAGTTACTTAAATAGATATAATAAGAAAAGTAAATATAAAACAATCGACAAGAAGAGGCCGCGCTACATCACATCACTTATGATACTAATTAAATATCCAAGGAATTATAATGATTTAAGCCATAGGTCATCTGTCCATCTTGTGGCTGGTCGTCCTACGCTGCGCTTGCTTTGGAAATCCATGGAGGAGGCCTATGTACAGCAGTGGACTTCTTGTGGCTGAATGATGATGATGAAGCCATGGGTAAGAAAAGATTTCTGTGCATACTTATAGACACCTCTCGCCAAGCGAGTAGCAACGGTCCCACAGTACTGTCCAACGGTAGAAGCGAAAGCGCGTGACGGCTTATTAATACACAGCATAACACAAATGAGTAACATGTTCCATTTCTCAAGTTGGTAAAATTCCAATTTCCGTAAAATCCAATTACTGAGAAATAGAATTGACCGAGTAGTGTACTACTAACCTTTATTGTGATGGCACCACGGCACTTGGGATTTTTTGTAACGCGAGCAACGCAGTATGGTAGAACCATTTTTAAATTCCTTGAGTTTGTGGTTTTGATAAAGATCATGAAGCAGAAGTTTACCGCCCCTGTAGTCAACAAAACAAATTTTATCTTTGTCAATTTCCATAATAAAATGTGGTTAGTTCCTCAGTGGATAAAATTACTTACTTAGTGCTTACTTCAATTCAATTCAATCCCTTTTTATAGCAACCCTGGGATTCTGCCAATATCAGGTAAATAACAAAATACTACGTATCACCAATAAGGTTTATTGTTAAGATGGTTTCACTCGGATTATAAATGTCCCTATGGTAGGTACAACACGTAGTACTGAAGGTAATAGCGGTTCCCCCAGGCACTACTTGTAGTGTTGTCACGCCACGCGGTTGTGCTATGGTAAAGAAACACCCTGTAGTTCCAAACCATATTATGCCATAATACTGTGGAAATAACCAAAATATCGCGTGATCAGATTATACGAACCCAAATACACAGGTAAGCCTCGCAGTTGCTACATCTGCTTTATCAAACGCGCTTTATAAATTGTAATAAGATAGATAACATGTCTTGTAAACTCAGTGGTATTGTGTCAAGTTTCTGTTACGGAGGATCCGGGTTCGATGCCCAGTGGCGCATTATTGGGCGCTGTGTGCTGTGTGCGCGATGCCGCGCTGCCGGCGGCGCGGCGGGCGGGACAAGCAGCGAGCGATCGATACCGCGCCGCCGCCGCCCGCCGCTCGCCGCTCGCCGCTCGCCGCGCCGGCAGCGGCAGACGGAACTGATAAGTGCTACACCGCACCACTAGCTGAAGGTCGGGGACGCCGCGCCGGCTAGCGGGTAGCTTACAGCTTATAGATACTCTTAGATCATGTACAGGGTGCATCAAAATTGCTTTACCAAGCCATGGAACTCACGTTGTCGATCCTTTCTTTTTTTACCCAAGTCGGTTAGTTCGTTTGATTATAAAGTATCATACATATTTAAAAAGGGCTTGAATGTAAGCTTGAATGGGCTTGAATAAGGTTCGAGCCCGTTTCGACGCCCCTCTGATCGAGGGCAGTGCTGTAACGGTAACAGGGCTGAAAAATTGCAGATAGATTGAGGTTACCGTTATTTTTATATAGTTCAGCTCAAGTCAAATCAAATCAAAATCAAAAATCAAAATATGTTTATTTTCAGTTTCAAACTTAATGTAGGTTACAATTTGTTGGGAGATTCCTTTTAAGTAAGAAATACCTGTGCCAGGAAACTCCCGCTCTTCCTAATTGATTAGCATTAATTTATTAAGTTAATTACAGTTAACAATGGACTTAAATTTAGCATGCAATAAAATAAAGTAAGCAGCAAACTCACCACAAAGAATCGAAAATCAATACATTACTATTATTATATTTTCAAATTGTTTAACGAAGTCTTAAACAATGAAAACAATATTACTAATGAGTTACCTCCATTAGACTTCGGAATTTATCACATTTTATATTTTATAATTAAATTATTTTATTATATTATAATAAAATATGACATTATATGATACGATATGATATGTTATGATATAATATGATATGACAAGACATGATATAATATGATAATATATAATATGTAAATATAATACAATATAAAATATCTGTATAGTGTAAAATAAACTGCTTATTTTATGTGTTTCTTAATAAAAGTTTCTCTACATCGTTATAGCTTAAGGAGTCTAGCCATTTTATTATTATCCTTTTACATTCGAAATAAGTTTTTTCATGAATATTTAGCATTTTATTTATTTTATTATAGAGAAAAGATGATTGCGCGCTGTACTGCATCCTAGCAAAGTTAGTTCTTATTAAATGGGTTTTAGCTACTAAGTCACTTCTTCTTTTACTTTTTACGTTAGGGTTATAAGGTAAATTTTTGTGTTTTTTTAACAGGATTTGTAGTATATATAATTTTCTAATGGATAAGAGGTTGCTTTCTTTATATAAACTTTCTGTGGAATATCGTATTTTCTTAAAATACATCACCTTAATAAGACCACGCTGCACTCGTTCTAATTTTAGAAATTTAACCTTAGATGCACCGCCCCAAACCGGGATACAGTACATTAAGACCGATTGTACTAGGGCGATATATATTTCATTTAGTTGATTTTTTGGTAAATCTTGTTTGTTAAGTACGTTGGAATTTCGAGGTACAATATGTCTTAGTGTTTTAAATATCCAAACCAGTTTTCTTAACCTAGTTGCGACTTGCTCCAGTTGTAAATGCCATGATAGTCTGTAGTCAATAATAACGCCGAGGTACTTTGTATGAGTAACTTTTTCTAGTTTGGGGCAGTTACATATTCTGTCTGCGGTGGTATCGTTACATGTGTGGACATTTATTTCGAAATCGCTTTGTGGTTGTCCTCTGATATTGAGGCTGAAGCAGATGTAGTTTGTCTTCTCTGTATTTAATGTGAGAAGGTTATTATCCAGCCAGTGTGAAACCAGAGTCATTCCTCTTTCTGCGCTTTCTTTAACAGAGTTCCAGCAGTCTCCGTGGAAGACAATAGCTGTATCGTCAGCATAGGCAAAGGTTTTGGCGTTTTCTATACTATGATTACAGAGATCGTTAATGTATACCAGAAATAATGTGGGTCCTAGCACGCTCCCCTGTGGAACTCCATAGGTTACGTCAGCGTCTTCACTTGTAAATTGGTCCAGTTTAACCCTTTGTTTCCTACCTGTTAGGTAATCTTTGAAAAGTTCGAGCGGAATACCTCTGATACCCATTGCTTCCAGTTTACGAACTAGGATTGGGAGAGAGACGGTGTCGAAAGCTTTTTTAAGGTCCAAAAATACTGTTAAACATTTTGATCCTTTGTCGAGTTCCTTTACTACAACAGTGGTTAGAGCCGTCACCGCGTCTTCGGTGGATTTTGACTGTCTAAAACCAAACTGTGCAGATGATATCAATTTATATTTTTCTAAGTAATTTAGGAGTCTGATGTTAATTAATTTTTCAATAATTTTGGAGATAGCCGGTAATACGGAAATTGGTCTATAGTTGCTGACTTCGTCTCTCTCCCCACCCTTAAAGACTGGCGTGACTATGGACCTCTTAAGTTGTTCGGGGAAAACGCCCTTTACAAAGCAGAGGTTGGCCAAATAAGTTATTATGGGTACAACTTCCGCACAAGCCAGCTTTAAGAATTTAGTTGTTATGTTGTCGTACCCAGGGGCACTGTCCGATTTAAGATTCATTAGAATTCTGTGTACTTCCTCAGGGTCCGTGTCTAAAAGAACAAAAGAACTAGAGTGGGTCTCTAGTCCTTTTAGGTATTCATTTTGGTCTAGCTTTAGTCTACATTGTATTTTTTGTGCCAGTACCTTTCCTACATTAGTAAAATAGTTATTTACATGTCTAGTTGCTTCTAAGGGTGATGGTTTAGTATTAATTAGTTCAATATTTTGGTTTTTGTTCTTATTTGAATATGTTATAGATTTTATATTTTTCCACAGTGTTTTGTTATCTTTGGATTTTTCAAGTAGTTCTTTTTCATATTTTCTTTTAATTTTTTTAATTAGGTTATTACAATGGTTTCTATAGCGTGAGTAGGTAATTTTTAAGATTAGATTTAAGGGATCTTTACGTAGTGCTTTTTGTAATTTATTTCTGTTTGTTATACAACGGAGCATGCCTGGTGTAATCCAGGGTTTTATTATTCGTTTACTTTTTGGGATTGAAATATGTGCAGTATTTTTATTGATTGAGTCTGTTAATTTTTGAATGAGACGATAAGTTATTTGATGCGGGTCATCAGAAAACAATAGCTCCGGTAAGTTAGCTTCCTGTAGCGATTTTATTGCATTTACAAAATCTAATTTAGTTTTAACTTTATGTACAAAATGTTTAAATTTTTGTTTTGTTATTGAGAGAAACGTAGTGTAATGATCTGTGGTAGTTGTGTGTAAGATTGCTATGAATGCCGAAAATTTATTTTTATTTATGTTTAACATGAAATGATCTAGGCAATTTTTTTCCCTAGTGGGTAGAGTATGGCCCGGTAGGATACCCAATTCAGATAGGGCGTTCAGGTAATATTGTCTGTTTTTATACTCGGAGGTTATTTCAGTGTCCTTTGGTCTAATGTTTATATTAATGTCTCCCGCGATAACAAGGTTCTTTTTATTCTTTAGGGTTTCTAGATGTGTAACTAACGAGTTTGTGAAATTTTCTGAGCTTGGGTTAGAGGGTGATCGGTAGATGCATAGTATTGTATTGCCCAATATGTCTATCTGCAAGCAAGATGAATGCGTCAGTTTGATTTCTTTAACCTTATGATTTATAGAGTTTTTTATGTAGACAGCTACTCCATCATTTTGATTTAATTGGGATATTGTGTTGTAAGAAGTGTATTTTTGTAGTTGAGGTAAAGGTTTAGTTTTGTCTAATCTACATTCGGTAAAAATTATGATGTCAGTTTCAAAATTAAGGCTTGCGAGGGTTAGTAAAAAGTTATCGAAGTTTCGATAAATACTTCTAATATTTTGTGAAATTATTTTTAGATCAGTTTTTTTTATTTGTATATATTTAGGAAGCTCAGAACAGTCACATTCAATTGCCCGCGCTATATCTAAGCTATCAATTTCTTTTATAGTTTGTAGAGCCTCATCCATTTTGTAGTAATTCAAATCTTTCAGTCGTAACACCCTTTTTTTTAATATTTGTTGTTTTATTCAGACTCAGTATCCACAGTGCAATAGAATGTAGAATGTAAATCAGAAAGTTGTAGTATATATAATAATATGTAGTGAGACTAATAATAATGAATATAATATATAACATTTTACGCATATGATATACATATATAGATTGCATTGTGCAGGTTGTGCAAAGCAGATAATACAGACGTGCAAAAATGAGTTTTTCTAGTCATTGTTCCTGTAGAAGTTTGTGGACTTGAGCTTCGTTGGTTATTGGTATAGCTGCGGAGGTTTCGTTTTTTCTTACATAAATTTTACCAAAAGAGGTCCAGCAGAACTTGTAGGACTTCGACTTTGCAAGGTCTCTTGCCAAAAAATGTAGTCGCGCTCCTTTTGCGGTCAACTGCTCGGAGATGAAGATTGGCGTGTCCTCGTTTTTCTTGAGTCCTAGGTGTTGCGCGCGTAGCTTATCTCTGTTTTTTGCATTGAAAGATTTGCTCGCTTTCATAATCTCACTCTTGAGAATTGTTGAGGAAGTTTCGACAATAATAGGTGCATTGCTTCCTTTTTTCTTGCTTTTTATGCGGTAGATATCTCTGATATCAGATTTTGAGATATCGCATTTAATGTTTTTCGAGAGGCACATAACCATTTCTATAAGCTCTTCAGAGGTCTCGTTTTTCATCCTTGGAACGTTTTTCAGTTCTATGCTGGTTTTTCGATTTCCTCTCTGCATATCCTCAATTTTTTCTTCAAGAAGAATAATGTGCTCCCTGTCTTTCTTTGCTTGGCTCTCTAAAAGATCTATCTTTCTCCTAAATTCTTCATTCTGACTGGTCAGAAAAGCAATAGAACTCTCTATGTTTTTATTCGTCTGCTGCATTTCCCTGAGGGTAGGATTAATTTTCTTAATTTCCTTTTCTTGATCTTCCATCAAAGACTTAATCATAGTCCTCATCTCTTCCTTAAAATCGCTTAGGTCAGAAACTGTCTCGTCCTCTCTTCTTCTCTTGGATCGCAGTGCTACATAGTTAGGTGGTGTTTTTTCAAGGTCCATTTCAATGAGATTGGACTCAGACTGTGATTTTTCGACGTTCATTGTACTAGGATACTATGCGAGCCGAAACTGTTAACACGTAGTGTCCGAGTAGGTAGCACCAGTTAAACCGGTCTTATTTTTGTGCGTATGCGGCGATAATGGAAGTGCTCGCTCTGATATCAGGCGGGGCCGCAAACAAAGCAATGGGGCGTGGCTTATATGTTGCACGTCTCTGGTTGGATGACCGGAACAATGTCGCTAGGAAGGGGACAGCAATGGCGTCGTCTGCGTAAGCGCTGAGTGGTCAAGCAATAAACAAAGCTTTGAGGTGACCGAGGTGATGTGTTCCAAAGCGATTGGTTAAGTGCGGATTAGGACTAGGATCACAGACTCACAAGGCGAGGTACACACTGCGGCAGTTTACTCCTTATCACTTATGCACTCCTATTTTCTACGCAGTATTATTTTTTACTAATTCTGATTAAAATAATTCTTAAATAATTTTATGGGGTTCTTGGCACGTTCACACTCAGAGGTGGTCCGGGGGGAAGAAGAGGAAAGTTATCGTAGTTTCCAAGATACGAGGGGTTCAAAAAGCCCAAGAACCCTATTACACTAGCATCCTTGTTTGAGAGCCACGCCATTTTGTACAATCACGTTCGACAGTCCGCCCTACCCCACTTGAGTCATATCAAAGATATACGTGTGTGAGCGGACGTAGCATCGTTTAGAGTTTTAATGGTCGTTGATACAATGGATATAAAGTTATTTATAAGTAAAATACAAACTCGTCGCGTTATGGGATACATAGTAGTCGCTCTCTCCCAGTCGATTACTCGATAATGAATCCTCCTAGATTCGTCGTTGAGTTGTGCCTGCTTTCGTTTCCTGCGTCTTCGAAGTAACACCAGCAGTAGTGTTTCCTCGTTAGATCAGTAGATTTTGCTACTGAGTGTCCAAAACGCGGATCGCACGCCACGAGCTCGCCGCGACGGAGCAGCGTCGTCGCGGCGTTCTCGTTCCGCCATCACCTCGCGTTCAAATCGATTCCAAATCGCTTGTGTGGTAGGCTTGTCGCTCATTAACCGATCGTCAAACATCTAGGTCATACCGACATTTAATAGAGCTAGAGCTTTGATTTTGGAACATAGAGTTTAATCATAAAAAATGTACAGTTGACCAGCCCATCTAGTATCGACGTTATTGTATTCAAATTGCGTAACTATTAAATCCCATGATTCATAAATAACGTCTTAGTAAACGTTTTATTTGTAAAATATAGCATTAAACTTATTGGAACTTGAGAGCACATCGAAAACTAAGCATATTTTGGTCAAACCATAAAATAAATGCACTCAATTGTAACGAAAATTGGCCAAATTAGCGTCGAGAGTCGGCGGCGCAAACGAGGAACATCGGGAATGACTTTGTTGGGAGAGCCGGATCTGAATCTGAATTCACAGATTACGGAATATATTTACAATACAGTACATTAAACAAACAATCTTAACAAAATGCCGTGAAATCTCACCAAAACATAAATATAAGAAACCGGCGAAGTGCGTGTCTCGCCACGCGCACTGTAGGGTTTCGTAGAGGTTTCGTAGTTGGTCGTCAAGATATACAAACTTAGAAGGAGGAGCTTCTTGGTTCGATATTAGGATTTCATTTTACTTAAATTAGCTGCGTGC
Source organism: Yponomeuta cagnagella (assembly GCA_947310995.1). NCBI lineage: Eukaryota > Metazoa > Arthropoda > Insecta > Lepidoptera > Yponomeutidae > Yponomeuta > Yponomeuta cagnagella. The sequence continues at coordinate 22,963,031 of OX371268.1, read as the reverse complement.
TTTACACTATCACTAGTAACAACTTCATTAAAGTAATTTTCAACGGAATTTCTGTTTCTGAGTTGGTCGACTATTAATCATTAACTTGTAAAGCCTACTTGACCGTAATAGTATTATTATAAACTTCATTGTATTTGTATGTGCCGTTTCAACCGTTTATCAAAGAAATTAAATTCAAAAATATTTTATTCAATAATTTGAATAAAATATTTTGAATAAATATCTTTGCTACTGCACAGAAACTGTGACTTAATGAACGTTACAAGTTAAACTAGTTGGCCATTTCAAAATCTTGATAATATTGGAGGAAAATGGACAAAAAAAACTCCAAACTTAGTCTTTTCAAAGTCCTTAACAGAGCCATTGAATAATTCAATGACAGAGCTTACATAGTTATTTTAAAACTCATGCATTGAACTAGCTTTAATTCCAGACATCATCGTCATCTAAATAATCTATAATGTTATAGTAGCTCTTATGGCACAAAGTGGCTTTATAAATTTTTTTAACCGCGTTTCTGGCATCTTCAGGGATCTTAATATGGAAACGTGGACATTGCCTTTCGGTCGTTTTTGCAACCAAGTTTCGTAACCAGTTGCCTCATAAAGGATGTATTTTAATCGTGGGAACGAAAGTTTATGTGTATTTCTAGTATCTGCATTGTGTTGGCTACCTACAGTTTTAATGTTACTGATATTTTACCTAATGTACATAATATATTTCATAGATATAGGTACTGAATAACAAATGTTAGGATGGTAGTTTCTTTAAAGAAATCTATTAAAGAATCTCTACTTTCTAGAGATAGCTTCGCTTATAAATGGATCTGATCGATCTCTTCTGCAAGACAAAGATGGTCTCAACGTCTGCTGCCCGGCCCCACAGTAGTGTACCGTAGGACATGGAAGTAACTAAAATAAACAAGCCTAGCAGTTGCTACGGACGTCAGTTAGTTCCCGGATTCTTTCGACTGCATATGCTGCAGAACTAAGCCTTTTTTCTAAATTAGAACGCCATTGAAGTTGATGCAAGGCGGATGATACCTAGAAATACAGTTTCTCTTCTACTAGGTCTAGGTTGTCATTCTCCAATACAAGGTAGCTGTCAACCATTTTGCCATTTGGTACAGTGAACGTTTAGAATTTAGCAATAAGTTATTAGAAGTAAACCAATTTAGTACCTGAGACAGAGAGAGAGAGCATTATTTGTATCGTCAAGGTCATTTTCATGTCTCTTAATTTTAAAAATAAGTGACGTGTCATTTGCAAATAATACTATCTCTGACATGTTTTGCACGATGAACGGCAAATCATTTACATATACGGAAAGGGAACTGCCCCAAAATTGCGATTTAAAGCTTCATCATCATCATCAGCCACTTAACGCCCACTGCAGGACACAAGCCTCCCTCATGGTTATTCTAACCATGAAGGGTTTTGACATAATCGCCACGCTTGGCAGGCGGGTTGGCGATCGCAGTATGCGGTTGGAATCTCAGGAAGACGCTGCTGCCCGTCTCCTGGTAATGTATTTCCTTAGTCGCCTTCTACGACATCCACGGAAGGAAATGGAGTGACGCTATTCTTAATCCGGCGCCACACGGGCGCACGGGATTTAAAGCTTAATATTTATAAAGCTTATGATTATACCAATAAAGAAGTTCTTGTACGCGTTGCGCGACTTGCGCGCATCTTTAGGAATGCCAAAGGGTGCCAAGGAAACTCTATACTATGCCTACGCTGTCTGTCTATCTTACCTCAACCTCGTCGGTCCAGACCTTTAAAATAACAATTGAAAACCATTGTTATTATCAAGGTAAGGACTCAGGAGATTAAAAACTCTTGTACCATATGGGGCCAGTACTCTTGTACCACGGTAGGGCCTGTTGATATTTTGTCAGAATATGTGGCTTTATTATTTCCATTGTTTTGTTGTGCTGACACTAGTTTTCCTACTAGAATGAATTGATAACGCGACAATGTCGATAACACTATTACGCGTGAGCCGGTTTTCATTCGATCTAGTAACGTAAGAGGCGTTAGTGTAACAAAACAATTGAAATATAATAATAAAATATGTTGTTCTATTACTGTGATATTTTATAAATTATCACGAATTATTTGGCTACAGAAAATACTGTTTTCAATATTTTTAGTCCTTAGGTATATAAAACGAGTAAATTGTGAGTCGGACTCCCGGTAATGCTCCTAAACTGATTAAAACGAATACATCGTAGCTGAAAAAGTAGGTGATATCATATTTGTTTGATGAACGTCGGCGTGCCAGTCCGACTCGCACTTGCCCGGTTTGTATAAGCCAGTTAGTCGGTGATGTGATGGCCTGCTGGTTGCGGAAAAGGGATTTTCCCAATCATATTTTATGCAATTACTTTTGTATTCTTAAACTCACAGTGGAACAATAGATATTGTATCTTACTTACTTACCTATATTGTTATAAGCATTTCAGCTTGAACAAGTTTTAATTTTTGTCCGGTTATCAACCGATTCTTATAGATACCTATACTAGGTAGATCCATAATCTTGCGGACTTAATTGACGTTAATATTGACGTTGACGAGATAGCGTTTTGCCACTTAAGTAAGAAAAACAGTGACAGGCTACTGACGATATTTTTATCGACAACATACTGACTGGGTCAGATAAGAGCTGTTAAGCTACGATCAGATGGATCTTTGCGGCTGTTTAGTACACTCCGCCGCAAAACATTTGCTCGCACTTCAGTGTAAATTGTTAGTCTTATTTATGAAAAAAAACACGATTCCTTGAAACAATCCAAGGGAAAGACTAATTTAACATTTTAAATTAAATCAGTCTTTCCCTTTACGTAAGACTGCTGCTGCATTTTAGGAGGGTTACAAATCCGCTTAGCGTCTGCGTGTTCGTAAAGAGGCGGATAATGGGGAACTTGCACTAACAATGTTCCAATATACTCGGAGATACCATATTTAAGTATAAATAAACGTGCTATTTTTTTTCTCTAAGACTAATACTTACTTTACTACCGAAAAATCAATATGTCACGTGGTACACAAACGTCCCATACAAATCGGGCTCAAACTATGACGTCACAACTTGCGCGTAACGCTAAGGCTATGCTATACGCTTTACCTACGTTACAAGTAAGCGTTTGTTGCGTTTTCTCGTAAAATAATGTTTTTATTCATGTACATAATGTTCACGTACAGACAGATTCACAATAAACAATTTGTTTTTTTAGTGAATATTTTTTTTACTTTGACTTTACACTTTTATAAGAAAACGTTCAGAATTCAATGAAAACCCGAACTCTAATAAGTTTTCTATTATAATCAATCTCTAATAAGAGCAACTTTATTTTTATGGTTTTTTGTGAGCTCGAAAACCCCGAAAAAATATTTTTATTGCTTTATTTTTAAAATTTTCCTAAGTTTCAAGTTCCAAGGGCAGCTTGTCTGGAATCTCTCCAACACGACGGCCGCCGATTTCTATTATTATTAAACTAATTGATGAAGCCCGCACCCGACTCAGACAATACCATCACATACACCATAATAACAACCTTAACAAGAATAACTGCTAAACTTGCATTCTGACTTCTGATAGAAGTGTATTCGAACTACAACGACGGCGGCGGCGCGGCGCGGCGCGGCGCGGCGCGCTAACCAAGTGCGCGTTAGGTCTCTATTAGCGCCTCCCCGCGACATGTTACTGCTTCGTACCGAATAACCGAACATACAGTTACCGGCGTTGCACTGCAATTTCTGCAACTCTGTAGCGGCTCCTCCTCAAGTCCGGTCCGCGGGAGCCGGATGAGCGAGCTACACGAACACAGCGCGCAATGACATCACTAAAGTTGCGCTATTCCTTTTCTACTCATTAAATGAAGTTATACTATCTTATATCGTCTCGGCCGCTTGCGACTTTTGTGCGATATCTAGTGACATTCGGCCCTGATGATAAGCGCTTTAAGTCGCACTTGATAAAGTTGATATTGATGGGTACTGGTGTGGGTCTCAAAGAAAAATGCGGAGTAATTTACAATCAACGAAACATATAAGTATCTGAATTATGTACATTGCGTCATCTGTTTTGAAATGCGATTTCCGCACTTAGCCTCATGGTTGGGTTGGGTGTACGGACGTAGCAAACGCTGTGGTATGGAGGTATTTCCTCACGATGTTCTCCTTCACAGTGCCCGAGTGGTATTGCTACTATTTATTTATTTATAACTTCACAAATGTAGGTACAACGTACCTAACTTAGAAAACAAAGTCATCGGTACATGACGGGATTCGAATCCACGACCTCCCGAATGTGAGGCCGGCGTTGCACCGCTTCGCTACCACTCATACATTACGTCAAGTTATTTTTTAGTATTGTAGGTATTTATTAATATAAAGAACACGTACTTAGACACTTGTTATAATAAGTCCCCACAAAACCGATTGATTAGTTTTTTTATATTTTTTAGTAGTTGTGAAACAATCATTCAATAATTGGAAGTCTGCGCTGGAATGCGACCTACAAAATGGCGCATAATCCGGCGCGCAGGCAACCTTACAACGAAAACAAATAATTTACGACGAGAATAGAATAATATCGCGTTGCGAATGAACGTAATGGTCAACATAAAAATAGTGGGAAGAAGAATATTATATGTCACGGCTGGCGGGCGCATGCGCGGGCCGCGTGGCCATTCGGTCAGCCGGGACTCGGGACTGCCTCTTGCTGCACAGCGCCTCCTCAACACCAACTTCTCTGCTATTATTAATATTGCCGCAGTACATATTGCCGTCCACAATGGAATCCGTGGCTCCGAAATAGATTGGCGATGAGTTAAACAAAAATAACACAACAGTGGAGCGCGGCGCGCGCCGACCGCTGCGCTCAGACTCGCAGCGACACCTAGCGGTCGCACTCCGCCAGCCACCACGAGCGACTCCGAACCGCATCTGCACTTCCATCTTCCATTACACAAAACTCACTTCCTACCAATTGTAAAGAAAAACTTGTTGAAATCCCCGAGCAAAACACACCAGCGCTTATTTATATTCTCTGAAATATAATAGTTAGGTGCTTTGGTCACAAATTGCTCAATATCATAGATACTACTGTGCACTACTTCATTCCGGACTCGGTCGCCGCCCGCCGGAAGTCTCTCATTCATCATAGCCTATAGGTACAATGTAGATACGGTATATTAGTAAGTGTGCTGACGACAACGGCCATGCCGCAGGGCCATGCATTGCGTGCACTGCAATGGTAAGACGCGCAAGTAGCTCCTGCTGTGTGCTGTGTGCTCACTGAGAGAAAAAGCGTCATGTGCCGAGTGCCCGGCTTCCAGGGGACAGCTGACCGCGCAGCAGACGCGCTGGCGCTCGGGCTGACAGCGCTTATAATCGATAACGTGAATGGTCCGGCACATCATTCACGCATCGGCCGCTGTATAAATAGTCGACTCGGGTCCCGTGACCGGAGCGCGTCACGCGACGAGCGGCGCGTGACTCGCGCTGCGCCGCGGCTGCGCTTACGGCTCGGCCTCTCTATGCCCTGTGCTCTCTGGTGCGGCTCGCGGGGATGCCGCATGCCGCTTATTCGAATTACTGCCTGATTATTTCCTAGAGCGATGAATCGATTACCTACTTGAACATAATCAAAGGCACACACAAACACAATTATCTAAAAAAATGGAAAAGCCGCCCGCCAGCTCTGCATGCATAGTTGCTAGTTGCTATACTGGGTGGACTCAAGCTGGGACCCTGCACCGCAGCCGCCAGGTCGCGCAAGGGCGCGACCCAGCGACTAGCGCACGAGATAGCGCGACTTTCATTCAACCTCCGCTGTTATTAGTAGAATTAAGTAGCTTAATTAGTAGAGTCAATACGCCGGAAAGAACAGGTTAGAAATCTAATTTGTGTATGTACTAATAATCTTGGTACCTACATAAACAATCGAAAATACTGAAACATTTTTCATCTTTCACGCAAAAGCATGTATGATTGTGCGGACCAATGATATTATGATTCATACATACTTTTCCGGAAAGGTGGAAAATGTTTCAGTATTTTCGATTGTTTATGTAGCTGTCTTGCTAGAGTGCATAAGTAAGAGCTGTGTAAGAAAATGTGAAGTTTTATTTAATATGTTTGGGTGGCTCAGTCCAATCTTATAATTATATCACTCTAGCGACAATATTCATGTTGGGCATAAGCTTGCCCAATGCACGCCACATCCTTCTGTTCTCTGTTAAGTACGGGAGCGACATCAATCGAACACGGGCGCTAAGCTGAGACCGGTTGTATCATGGTACCCACATTCATATAATACCAACAATTCCCTTTTTAATTAAAATAGAAAATTTTAATAACGTTGCCTTAGTGTACTTGAAGATTACTTTTTCATTTCTTTACTAATATTTCATTAACTTGCTTTACATTATAAAGTTTACACGCTTGATAATTAATTAGTAATTGGTTAATATTCTCAATTTGAATTTAAATGCTTAGAGATTTATTAAATTATTATGTATTTATGTATCCTTAATTAAAATTATGTATTTTATTGTATACATTTATCCATATTTTATGTGACAATTATTTTACAAATTAATTTCAAATTCTAATTGTTAAAAACAGGGTTGACAGAGAACATAAATCACATAGGTTTATACCATGCATATTTACATTTATTTATTTTAAATGATTAATTCCTTTTATCCAGAGAATATATTTAGTATTTACATGTTGTTTATTTTAAGTGACCTTTACAAATTAGGTTTGATTTACAAAAATATAAAAAGGTTGACCTCACGTGCGTCGAGTTCAAGGTACCGGATAACCCCACCGATCAGGAGGCCTCACTGTCCTGCCAAAGCGATTTACGTAATTAGATTGGTTGCTAGGCTGCAAATCAGCTGATCGCGGATTTTGTACTTAGATCCTACCGGCCGGCGGCCGCGCCATGTTCAGTACGGAAGCGACATCAATCAAACACGAGCGCTAAGCTCAGACCGGTTTATATACCTATATAGTATATGCAGCCTATATACGTCCCACTGTAGGGCACAGGCCTTCTCTCAGAGAGAGAGAGAGTTGGGCTTAATCACCACGCGTGCCCACCGCGGATTGGCGATTTCAAGCACCGAGGTATGTGAATAGCTCAGACACTCAGGTTTCCTCGCGATGTTTTCCTTCACCGTTAGCGAGTGGTATTGCTACTATAACTTCACAAATGTACATAACTTAGAAAACAAAGTCATAGGTATATGCCCGCATTGGGAATCGAACCTGGGTCTCCCGCTTCCGAGTCCAATGTTCTACCCACTAGGCTACCCCCGCCCATTGAAGTCAACATTCATACAATACCAACATTCTCGATCATCCGCATCCAGCCGCTACCAACAACCTGCCTTACATCGTCGGTCCAGAGAGCTGCTGGACCTCCTACGTTTGGCAATATTTCGCAAACAGGTCCAAATGAAAAATCACGGTATATTGAGCATTCTATTCTACCAGAATGGTTAGACACACATAGCACCTCTGTGTGTCTCTTAAACCAGTCCAAATGCACTCGAGAAGACTTGCTGGAGGCCACAGACGCTGGAGTGCGCGTGGCCAGGTTCTGGGACAATCAAACTGGTTTCTGTCACTGTCGGTAGATCATGGTGCGTAGATAATGAAAAGACGCGGTAACGGTTAAAAGACGATAAGAATTTATTTAACGTTGGTTCACAAAAATCCCTAAACACAGTCAGTCTCTTTCCGGTTGGCACGGATAGGCACTCCTCTGAAGTCGGCAGGCATGTAGCGTGACCCTTGATAGTGCGACTCGCAGGCCAGGGAGTCTTCCGTCCGGTATTTGATGTCACGAGGGGAAACTGCAGAACCAGGGTAGAGGTCTGCAGCTCCAGTTAGGCCAGTCCAGATTAGACCGGGAGGTTGGCGCCCGGTGCCTGGGTCCCAATAGCCTGACTTATTTAAGTTTAAATTAGACTATATAATAGTCAATCGATCATTCAGTCTAAAATGATGAGCACGGCAGAGGCGCGTACACGCAGCTCGCAAAGAGGTCCGTAGTCGAATGACTTGACGGCTCCCTGTAGGACCGCTGACCCTACGGCTTCGGACATTACCGGACTATGGAAAGAAAACAGCTATGTTGCACACACACAAACATTCTCAACCGCTGTTTCGGACCAGCCTATAATGGAAGCGGTGTGCAACAGGATACCTCACACCTATACTTTCGACAATGAATTACACGACAATGAACACGCGTGGTGAGGTGCGATAATAAAATAGTACATTAAATACAACCGCGAAAAGGTCTCAAGGGACGAAATTTAGAACGGAGATCGACCACGGCCTTTATTAAGGGGCACTTCATATTCGCGGGCACAGCTAGTTTGTGAATAAAGCTAAATAGAAAATTATTCTATCCTATTCTGCCTACCAAGCTTTCTTGTCCCGGAAACCTACCTGGAGGGAACAACCCCAATTCAGTCACTAGTTCCATGAGTGTTACAGCCAAGTTTGTGTCGTGTTTATTTTCATGTTCAATTTAGAGTTGGTTACATGTTTAACCAACTTCAAAAAAGGAGGAGGTTTTTTGGTAATTTCGGTAATTTTCCGGTGGTAATTCGAAGAGTACTTTTTTTACTAATTCTTTTTCTTTCGCAACTTCGCCAAATCTTAACCGATTTCGATTCTTCCTAGAAACCGCGGGATTTCTTTTTTATATGAATGGGTGTAACCACCAATTGGCCTCATTGTAATTTGGTGAAAATCTGATGAAATCTTTCGGAGATGGGAAACGAAACTCTTCAATTCACTAAAATAGAACAATTCAAAGAGAATATAACCACTGTTATATAACAATTAAAACCATTGTTATGGTGGACGGATCGGTCACTCTGGAAGCTAATAGGTAAGCCTGATGGGAGCAATCCTTTAGTAATTGGTGTATGATCCATCATAAAGTATTTCACCGTGGTAGTCACAGGGTCACAATAAAATAATATATTAAAATAAAAACTCGACTTCAGAATACAGTCATTATTTGGAGTCGGTGCCGAGTTGCATGATGCATGACATAAATTTTAGGCAACGGCTCCTAACTATTATTGTATTCTTAATTCTGTTTTTATTTTATATTGTTAGTCATGAAACTCGTTTCAAGGGAAGCGCGCCGCGCGCCGTGCCGGAGGTCAGGGTTCAAAGACGACTCTCCAAAAACAAACCGCTTGTTTGTGACTCTGTTCTAACAATAAGAGGTTTTTGTAGCATATACTTAGATACGTTTAAGTTGTACTGTACCTACCAACACACATGCACCGACATTCATTAAATCGAGCTAAGACAATGTTAGTCGTAATTTACTAATTAAAATCGTACTTTTAAACTCATCGCTGACCGATACTTTTCGTTCATGTCTATGAATTTTTGTTGACGACTGAACTTTGTTGGCACTAGCCATGTGTTCAGTCAACGAGACTTCACGTTTCACACAAACACCAAGGCCTGAACCCTACGATCCCTGTAATAATTCAATTTTGATCTTGAGGTATGGAAGCAATGTAATCTGTATAGTATCCTATACGTTCTATTCTCTAGAACAGATGGCGCCCCCGTAGCCACCACAGTAAGTGAAGAGATCTCCCGTAATAAATTATTTTAAAATACCACAATATGTGGGATACTCAGAAAGTTTTGCGAAAATTAATGAATTTCTTGACGTGAAAAAGGGCAACATTGACATTGTATAAAATTCTGACGTTTTTATTTGAGATTGCTTATGACTGTCTTAAAAATGAAATGATTTAATGTATAATTTTATTTTAATCTTAAGTTGTACAAAGAAGTTCATAATAAATTCTGATTCTTAATATTTGCCTTTAATATTTGCATGCCTAGAATAGGCAATATATGCTGGACACACTATTTAGTTATATCATCTGAAATGTACCATATTTGACGCAAATAAATATCTTGTAACGTGTAAAGTAAAATAAAGTGTTCTGCATGTAAATATTTTTTATTAAATTTTTTCAAAGTACCAGCTTCACCAGCCACTATACAAAGTTCCATGCGTCGGAATCAGTTTTCGAAACACTTTTTCCAGTCCGCCTCGTCCACCGACACCTCGTCTACAGCCTGCTCGAACCCTGATAGCGCATCTTCCGGCGCGCGGCGACGAGCAGTGTATCCCTTTGAGCAGATTAAGGCTGCAAGGAGGGTGTCCCAGGAGAGTAGCTGGACATTAACTCATTAATAGTTAATTAACGAAGGGTAACATTTCGACTAACGGATTAACTTTTAAGTTAATTTTAAAAAATGTTAACGGACTCGTTAACTTCCGTTACAGTATCCCAAGTCCGTTAATCGTTAATTCAGTGTACCTACTATTACTCAAAAATATACCGCACGCACTGCGTGAAAAACAAGTTCTGATAAGTACAGTTGACAGCAGGTCACTCTTTAAATTTTTGTTGTAAAGTCGTCCACAACGTGGATCAGTAGAGTGCACGTACGTCGACTGATATATTTGAAACTAGGTAGACATGTATTGTATATCTTGCCGGCTCGTGTGAGTGAAAAAACTGCGATGAAATTTGATTCATATAATTCGTTTGATAGTTTCACTACTTAGTGCCGGCGCTTAGCGTCATGAGAGTTTTGTTAATTTTATATTGCCTAAAGAGTTCAAAACGAGCCCCACTTTCATATGAGAACTTCAACATATTAAACTTCAACATATTAATGTTCATGAAGGGTAACATACACAACATGCCAGACTAAATTACACACTACAATTGGCCATGCTACATTTTTTTATATGAAAGTGAAAGTGAACTACATTTATTGCCAAAAACACACGTACACAAATATAGACATAAGCTTACATAATTAAACATTTTTTCATTTATAAAAAAAATTCCAACTAAAGTTGCTGTTATCTGGTGTGTACAACAAGGAATATTTTTAGGCTATCTTGTTATCTTATTAAAGTTTTTGGCAAATGGACTCATGTTCAGCAATATGCCACCCGGAGATACATGCAACACCGGTCGACGCTGATTTTCAGACAAAAAATAGGTTAACAAAAACTCAATCACAAACGGCGTCGTAACGCTGGAGTGTTGCAAAAGTATTTATAAATCTTAAAACCATTTCGAGAATTTCGCTTTCCGTACAATTTCTATTTATCAGATTTGTAAATAAGTCTATATTTTTTAAGATATTTAATAAAAAGCTTTGACCTTAAATGACTTTTGTATGACGTCAGCAAAGGCAGTTTGAGTATTAACACTTTGCCTTACAAAAAAGAAAAACGAAATGTCAACGTGCTGAAGTGTATTAAATAATGTGAGGTTATAAGTTCCTCAACTAACTGCACTGTGCGAGACGACTGTGAAAAAAAAACGCCATCTCCGCAAACCTGACATTGGCAGAATCCACTTGAGGTTTCCATACCAAATTTGATACCTCCACCGGGTCAGATAACTTTGTGGCACTATATTCTGTGGGCATTATTTTCACTTTTTTTTTAAATGACACCTCTAGGGCTCTGCCAATGTCAGGTTTGTGGAGATGGCGTTTTTTTTTTGTTTTTTTTCCACAGTCGCACACACAGGTATTTGATCGATCTAGCTGGCCAAAATTGCTAACCGCTTAAAATCGATCGCATTCACTCAACTTCATTGAATTATGGTTATATTTAAAATAAAGAACTATTTTCTACTGTAATATAGGTACATGATGTTTAATTTAAAATAAACAAAAATAAAAAATTATACATAAAAATAATGAAAAATTCTATACAATTGTGATAAAGCTTAATTATTTTTTATGATAATATGTACATATAACATAACATTATACCATAGTAGTAGTTCGTCATTTTAAATTAGGTACTAACATTTTCATCTTCACAAATTAACAATTCTAAGGTTTCAGGCAAGAATGGTTTATTCTTTTTTGATATTTTTCTATCTGCTGAAATTAAGGGGTTGTTAGCAGCAACCTCTGAATAACACCGGTGTTGCAGTCGATTCTGCTGAACTTCCTTGCAAAATTTAGGCGATATTGCCGAAAGTGTTTGTTCCTTGCTTCTGCTGCCTCCTCCGATAGCTGACCTATTGGCAGCAGAGCATTTTCAACTACTTCAGAGCCATGCATTAAAATTTTATGTAAAGTTGGAGTCATGGGATGCCTGTTATATAATTTAATGTATAGTTCTGCCGTGTCTTTCGTATAAATATCAAATCTCTCTTTATGGATTTTGAAACCGCTCGATATGCATTCAAGAATGATTTTAAATCTTTTTATGAGTGTTACATCAATTCCGGTTATTTCCGCTGCCAATTCCGGATCATCGAAGAATCTGCGGCTAGTATTTCCATCATTGGAGTTGCCAAAGCCGCTTTTAGGAAAGTCAACCCTAAGTCCCAACTTCCTTTTAAATTCATTTTGAATACGTTCTTTGTTTTTCTGTATGAGTAATTTGTCTGAATCTGATTTGGCAAGCAAGTTCTTTACATGAATTTTATACGCTATGTGCAACAGAGTCTCAAAAAGCCGAATCCTGGCATGTAAAATGGATAGCCCGAATCGCAAAGTTTCTTTTTTTGCTGGTCTTGACACTGACATGTCGTTGAATTCTTTTGATGTAGCACCACAGATGTAGCAGCGCAATGTCGACTTAGTCCCTGTTGCAGCATTACACATTTTCCCATCTACCATTGTCAGGAGCATGTTGCATTTCATCTCATAATCTCTAGAACCGAGTGTCACTGAAGTAGGTTTTAAGTTATTTGCCGCATTTTCTATATATTGAATTTCTTCATTCGTAACATCAGCAGTTTCTTTCACAAATCTAACACGGAGTGGTCGGCAGTAATGAGAAGATGACGGAGTTGGGTTTTGCCACAATATTTTATTATTTCCATATGTTATACGCAAAGGCACAAATGAACTCAGGAAAATGTGTGAGTCTGAGGCACTGTCACTTTCAAATTTTTGTTTATATTGTGCCTGTTGCGATCCGTCGCAGCCCCATTTGCAGATCATATTAAGCGTTTTGCGCTCGTCGTCTTTCAAGGTATTTAAAACTTCTTCCAAGTGTTTTAAAAGTCTTTCTGCAGTATGATCGATGACTGCTTGCAACTCAACTTCTGCACAATCTTCAGTTACGTGAAGTGACTCTTGAGGTGGATAACACGCTTTTTTCTGTTTTCGTAATACAGAATAACTGTGCACGACTACTGTGCATCAGGAATTGAGGATATAGAGCCTTTTTGTTTCCAGTAGTTACTTTATAAGTTCATATACCTTTTTCTAGTTGCTTGGCAACATTTTATTGTAAAAACATGTATGTCAGTTAATTCTAGGATTTGAACGAAAATAAAAACGAAATTTTATTAAAAACATTTGGTCAAGCTTTTATTAATATTATAGCTTCGAGACGACCAAATAGTGGTCCTTTTACCGGCAAATGAAACAGTGTCTATGTAAAAAGTGTTGAAATATTTATTATGGTCGTGACCAGAAGCCAATCGGGGCTCATACCACCAACGGGTGCAGGCGCTCTAAATACTAGCGCTGCCCCCGCTTTGCAAGCTGTTGACACGAATGTAGAGCCGCCGTCGCAGGCCCAAAGTGAGACGCCCACCACGAGCACCGGTGGCGCATCCACCGCCTTGCGGCCACGCTCCGTCTCCACGCGCACGAGCCGCTCCTCTGCGACTGTGGTGGCTGCGAGGAAACTCGCCGCCGAGGCACAGCACGCCCGCCACCTCGCACGACTAGAGTTGCAGTTAGCTGCCAAAAAACTACAGCTCGACAGAAATACCGCTGAGCTACAGCACCAAGCCGATTTGGCCGCAATTGAGGCCGAATGCAGCCAGCGTGGCACACGCAGTAGCTGCCGAAGTGTCGGTAGTATTGAAAGTTGGCTTCAGAAAGGTAACGAAAATGTTAATTTGTCCGCCGACGATGACATCGACATTTTACCAAACGACCGCCGAGATAATGCACTAGCAGCCACACAAATAGTTAACCCACAAGCAAGCCCACAGGCTGGAATTGACTACACTAATATTTTTGATTTTCCTCAGGCTTCTCATTATAATAAGCAAAATGCTTTGAGAACAGAACAGCCGACAACGACGCACAAGACCCAGGCCAGCCTTCAGCGAGACTACTCGTACGACCCAGAGGCTCCCGCGGGTCACCAGCATAGAGACGGCGCAGACCCTGTGCTCAAACTGGCTTCTGCGATAGAGGGTTTGGTTTTTTCTAATAATAATGAAAACCGCCAGAAGCCTTACGTTAACCTAGCTATGTTTGATGGTAAGTCGCCATTAGACTGGTTAGTATTCGAACGATCCTATTATGATTCTGAAAAGAGATACACCCCGTCTGAAAACCTAGCCCGGCTTAGCATAGCTCTTAAAGGGACAGCACGAGAGGCGGTATGTGTACTCTTGGCAACAGCTCAGGGACCCCATCTTATCATGAAAGAACTAAAACGGCGTTTTGGGCGCCCGGAGCAAATCGTACTGAGAGAGGTTGCAGCGATCCGAAACTTGCCAAAGGTGAACAATGAGCTTAAGGAGCTGTCGATTTTCTCGTCTCGAGTACGCAACTGTGTAGAGGTAGTTAAGTTGTTAGACGCTACTGACTATTTGTGTTCCCCAGAGTTGTTCTCGGCCCTTATGAGTAAGTTACCCCTGCTACTACGCACGAGATGGATGGACTACGCTGCGGCACAAACTGATCATGAGACCGCCTCGAGCAGCGGGAGAGTGGAGATGCTGTCCAACTTTCTAGCTCGCGAAGTAGACTTACACGCGAGGTTCGACAGCGTCGCGGAAACCACTTATGGCTACGTACTACGGGAGCGCACTCATGCTGTATCAGAGGCTTCATACAAACCTAGTCAATCGCATCACCAGGCCGCACCTAAAAAACATGCTCAAAACCAAAATAATTACAAAAATATCTCTTGTTTGTTTTGTAATCAATCTCATGACATATCGATGTGCGACAGCTTCAAGTTAGTGTCAATTAGTGACAGGTGGCAGTTTATTAAAAAAGAAAAAATCTGTTATCGTTGTTTGACGAAGAGTTCTCACGTTTTTCGTCTATGTAATAAAAATAAAACCAAATGCGAAGTAGGAAATTGTAACCGCAAGCATCACACTTTGCTTCACGATCCTGATTTTTCTCCTACAACTACAGCTCATGTTGATGAACGCGACGTCATCTCTGCACATGATGAGTCTTCCTTGGGACCCTCTACCCCGACCGCTTCGGGGGGCGACACGATGCGCGAGGTAGCCGCTCATACGACCGCGACGCCGAACTCTACGAGCGAGACGGGTGACCGGCCCAGCTTCAGCCCCTACCTGAAGATAGTCGCGGTAACGGTCTCAGGACCCGCAGGCAAGGTAGACACGTTCGCATTATTAGATGATGGCTCTTCAACGACGTTTATCGATTCTGTAATTTCTGATCGTATTGGGGCCACAGGACGCGAGGGGCAAATTCAATTAGACTGTGTAGGTGGATTAAGTAGGCAGACTGCGGTACAGTACGTAGATTTCAAGATTAGTGGTAAACATGCAAGCGAAACTTTCTGGGTACATAGAGCACGTTCAATTAAAAATTTAGGTGTAGTATGCAAACAAACTATTAGCTGTACTGACTTACGTAGCTACTCGTACCTAGAGGACATAACCACAGAGCTTTGCTATGACTGTGCTAAACCAATGCTGGTAATAGGTATGGACAACTGGCACTTGTCTATAGCTTCAGCCACCAGAAAGGGAACACGATCACAACCAGTTGCAATACGAACAGCGTTAGGTTGGGTACTTTTTGGGTTTGCTAGTAGTAGGACTAGACCCGTCGAAACCGTCGAAATGGCGTACCATGCCCAAGTCACAGAAACTGATGTTAGGTCTGAGCTCGAGGATCTTATTAAAGCCCAGTATAAGCTAGACGCAATAGGTATATCTAAGCACGAAGCACGTAGTACCGATGACCAACGCGCGCTTAGTATACTCGAACGTACGGCCCGCCGACTCCCCGAGGGACGTTTCGAGGTGGGACTTCTTTGGAGGGCAGATCATTTGCATGTTCCGTATAGCTACCCGTTAGCCCTGTCTAGGTTCAGGAGCCTTGAGGCAAAGATGTTAAGGGAACCCGAGTATGCGAAACGATATAGGAATAATATCCGCGACACCATAACTAAAGGGTACGCTGAGGAGTGTACCGGGGTAGATCCTAAAGGTGTTTGTTGGTATTTGCCACACTTTGGTGTGATAAATCCCAATAAACCGGCCAAACTTCGCGTCGTTCATGATGCCGCAGCTCGATCGCAGGGAGTTTCGTTAAACTCAATGCTATTACCGGGACCCGATTTTCTACAACCCTTATTGGGAATACTGATGCGTTTCAGGGAAGGGAGGATCGCCCTCACCGCTGATATTAAGGAAATGTTCCCACAAGTAAAAATAATACAGCAGGATAGGGACGCCCAGCGATTCCTCTGGCGGGACGACCCTTCTAGTCCCCTTAAAGTATATCGAATGTCGTCGATGATGTTTGGCGCTTGCTCCAGCCCATCGACGGCAATTTACATAACAAATCTAAACGCATCAGAATTCCAAAAGGAATTTCCCGTGGCCGTGGAAGCAATCAAGGACGACACATACATGGACGATTTTATTAGTAGTTTAGATAGTCTAAACGATGCGGCTCGTCTGGCTTCCGACGTCGTGACGATCCACAAACGCGGAGGGTTCGAAATGCGAGGTTGGATAGCAAACGATCCCGCGGCTCTAGCCTTATTGCCAGTCGAGCTGTTATCAGACGTAGTTAGTAGTAAGAACGTAGAGTTGTGTAGCGACGCCGCTACTAGAACACTAGGTCTCATTTGGAAACCAATCCGCGATGAGTTGAAGTTTAGTTTTGGCGTTTCGAGTAGTTCATCGCCTCCAGCAACTAAGCGCCAAGCTCTAACAATGGTTATGCAAATATACGACCCTTTGGGCATTCTAATGCCTATAATTATAAAAGGTCGTATTCTTTTTCAAAACTTGTGGCGGAAAGGTTTGGGATGGGACGACCAATTTGACGTTGTCGATTGCGATACGTGGCGAGAGTGGTTTGAAAGCTTAAAACTAATTTCACAATTAAGCATACCAAGGCAGTATTTTTTGGGAAACACACGGATTTCAGAGCGTGAACTGCACGTGTTTTGCGATGCGAGTGAGTCTGCCTATGTTGCGGTTGCTTATTGGAGGTTTTGTGATATTTCCGGCCAATCTAGCTTAGCGTTGATAGCAAGTAAAGCTCGTGTGACGCCTTTGAAGCCCGTATCAATACCGCGACTTGAGTTGCAAGGGGCGTTGATAGCCTCACGTCTCGCTCATTCCATCTGTGACACTCATCGTAATAAACCGATTCGGCGTTACTTCTGGTGCGATTCCATGACCGTTTTAGGTTGGCTACGTAGCGATGCTCGAAAATATAAACCTTTTGTGGCCAATCGTGTGGGAGAGATCCTAGAAAATAGTGTCGTTACAGAATGGCACTGGATTCCGACTGCATTAAACGTCGCTGATGACGCGACACGTTTAGATAGAACCGTGTTGAATGTAGAATCGCGCTGGCTGTGCGGGCCATCATTTTTGTTGTCTCCCCCCGCCGAGTGGCCAACAGAACCAGCAGCGGGAGGTGACAAGGTAGAATCATTAGTTGGTCTGGAACTGAAGCCATCTGCACGTATTAATAAAGCGCCATCAACATTATTGCATTCGAAAACAACATCCATCCTGCCGTCATGCAATCATGTCAGCTGCAACTGTATTAGCACAGTTGAGTCATCATCACCAGTTTCAGCTGACCCAGCTCATTTTAGTTCATGGCTTAGAATGGTTAGGGCGACCGCTAGAGCGCATCAGTTTATCGCCGCATGCATCACAAGGGTGAGGGGGGCTTCAAATAACTTTGTTCTTACCCAACATAGCTCTTCGTCGTCGCACACTCCCACGCAAACTCCCTTACGAGTACTGACTGCGCAAAATCTAGAACACGCGGAGGTCCACATTCTACGCAACAGCCAGAACAATGCATTCCGACAGGAATTACAATGTCTTCGCCGAGAGAATCCAATCCCACCGAAAAGCCGGCTCGCTACCCTCAGCCCACGTGTGAACGAGAAAGGTTTGTTGTACGTTCAAGGACGGGCCGCTGCCATAGTAGGTATCTCGGCAGACACGAGGCCTATTATATTGGATGGGAAAGACCCAGCCGTGCGCCTCCTCATAACACATTTCCACGACAAGTTCGGCCACGCCAACGCGGAAACCGTGATCAACGAACTCCGACAAAAATACTGGATCCTGGGACTACGGAACTCTGTCAGGTCTATTGTACGCAGCTGCCAGCTCTGCAAGTTAGTACGCGGGGCACCACCTCAACCACCCATGGGGGATTTGCCGAATGCCCGCCTGTCGTTTGGAAAACGGCCATTCACGTTCGTGGGTCTGGACTACTTCGGGCCACTGCTAACAGCCGTTCGACGCAGGCATGAAAAACGCTGGGTGGCCCTCTTCACATGCATGACTTCAAGGGCCGTACACCTGGAGATAGTCCACAGCCTATCAACCGACGCTGCCATAATGTGCCTTCGCCGTTTCATTGCGCGCCGAGGAACTCCAAATCAAATTTTCTCAGATAACGGCACGACCTTCGTCGGAGCAAACAAACAGTTGCGGCAGCTGTATGGCCAGGAGGTGGCGGACTTTGCAAGCAACAGTAGAATAGAATGGAAGTTTATTCCTCCATCGGCACCATTTATGGGTGGTGCATGGGAACGATTGGTGAAGAGTGTGAAAACAGCGCTTCGTGTTACACTTAGAGATCGAACACCATCTGATGAAGTCCTGGGAACGCTTCTTTCGGAAGCGGAAGCTATTGTCAATGCACGACCACTTACGCACGTTTCGCCCGATCCGGAAGACCCAGAAGCCCTGACACCGTTCCATTTCCTGTTGGGAACCTCATCGGGTCGGCAAATCCCAGCACAGCTCACTGACGCGGACCTTTGTAATAGGAACGGGTGGCGTCGAGCCGTCAGGTTGGCAGACCATTTCTGGAGGAGGTGGGTGCGGGAGTACTTACCAAGTCTGGCCCCCCGGCGTGTTCGCGGTGCCGCAAAGCCAACTGTTAAGGTCGGCGATCCGGTTTTGGTTGCAGACGGGAATCTGCCACGAGGGACCTGGCCACGGGGAGTGGTAGCGGCGCTGTTTCCGGGCCGCGACGGGATCATCAGAGTGGTGGATGTGAGGACCTCCGCTGGTACTTTGCGCCGGCCGCTCAAAAAGATCATTCTACTTTGAAAAAAAGGGGAGTGTGCACGACTACTGTGCATCAGGAATTGAGGATATAGAGCCTTTTTGTTTCCAGTAGTTACTTTATAAGTTCATATACCTTTTTCTAGTTGCTTGGCAACATTTTATTGTAAAAACATGTATGTCAGTTAATTCTAGGATTTGAACGAAAATAAAAACGAAATTTTATTAAAAACATTTGGTCAAGCTTTTATTAATATTATAGCTTCGAGACGACCAAAATAACAAGGAAGGTTTCCAGTTGTTTGCCTGATTATTTTATACTGGGCGACCGTTAGATTGGCTTTCACAAACATTTTGAGTGCTTCTTCGGGACATATTTGCGGCTGGGTTGTTTTTGGACACTTAACTACTTTTACATATTCATGTGCACGATCCTGATTGTCCGATATCTCCTTTAGGATGTTTGATGCGTGTTTTTGTCCTCTGGCCTTTAATTCCATTTGAGCTGCATAAATAATTTTATTTGGACTGTCAGATTTTCGAAGTTCCTCAGTTTTACGTCTTTTACTTCTTTCGCTAGCATCTTCAAAGGATTTTTGTGGCCGTCCGGCATTTAAATGTTTTTTGGGAATGTCAAATGCTCCATTCAACCAGTTTTCATTCTTTTTTTCGAATAATTCTATTCTCGATTTTACCGCTAGCTATCTTCGCTTAATTTCTGACTTGACAATTGCAAACTTACGTTTTATTTCCTTTATTTCATCCTCACTATATGAATCCAAAGAAATCAAATAATTTTCGGCATATTCCAATTTCCCGTTAATATCCAAGTCGCTTTGAGTCTTCATGACGTCAAATATTTCTCTTCGAGTTATTTTTCGTATGCCAGAAGGGCCTAAAACAAAAAAAAACATATTTATTGTCAAATGTTATTTTATCACTTTTTGGACTACTTGACTTTATATGCCCATAACTTAAAAGTTGGTCTTAAGTGGCCCTTAATTTAACATAGTTCAGGAAGCATATATAGTCTTATTTTAAAATAAATAAACGAGACAACCCTATCAAACCCTACAATAGTACAAAACCCTTGAAGTGTCAAAAATTTCAGAGGAAAAATCACAAAAATAGGAACATGTTTGCAAGTCAATAAAATATGATATCCCGATGCAGTACGTTATACAATAGTGTATGAAAAAAAAGATAGTTACCTGATGTGTCAGAATCCATAGTCCAGAAATGATTCTCACTGCACTAAATAAAAATTCAAAGTAGTTTGTAAATTGTTTTTTTACGCGAATTGCAAATCAAGACAAACAGTCGAAAAAACTTCTGATAACAGACTGACCGTTGCCCTAATTACGTGGGGTAGGGATCTGTTAACTATGGCGTGGGTTAGAGAGACTATCTGACTTCAACAACACCCCATTTTTTTTACTTGGGGGTAGTTCTAGGAATTCTTATTTTGGCCAGCTGGATCGATCAAATACCAGTATGTGAGTCGTCTCGCACAGTGCAGTTAGTCTATGAGAAAAGTGACGGCTTCACCGGGTCAGATAATTTTGTCGCACTACATGGTTAGCCGACCAAATCAACTGACGTTAATTGTTTTTTTTTATGTAAGCAAAAACTATGTCTTTAATCATGCTCAGATGACGTCGTCACACACCCTTAAAATTTTAGAAAAATGTTAAAAATATAAATAATGGATAAAATTCAAAAATAACGAATATGTTTCTTAAAATGGTCCATATTTTCGAAATAAAATATAAAAAACGTATATCAAAAATAAGTAGCATGGCCAATTATACACGTCTTTTTTGTTCCTAACCTGTTAACACCATAACCCAAACCAACAGTCTCTTACAGACTCACCTTTGTACATGTTATTTCTTAGTAATGTCCTGTTAAATGTCTTGTGTGCATTCATGTATAATAATAATAATATAAGTAGATCACTAACGCAACGATATAGAACATGCAAATTGTATCACGTGTTAACGCATTGACGATTAACCTTAACTTGCGTTAAATCTGTGGAAACGTACCTAACGCTTTAAAGGTTAACGAAGTTTGACCGTCGTGTTGTGCAGGAAGTCCCTCGTTCGATGTCGCAGACCATAGTGTTTTACACACCAAATTGCGGCATTATGGTATCGATGGTCCTCCTTTGAACCTGTTGACCGAGTTTATGCGCGGAAGGACCCAATTCGTGGTGGGCGACGGAGGCGGCCTTCGATCGGACGGCTTGACGACGCACATGGGCGTACCGCAAGGCTCTTCTCTATCAAATATAGCTTTCTCGTTGCTTTTGAACGATCTGCCAAACGCGGTGCCGGAGGGCGAAATATTTATGTTCGCAGATGACGTCGCAGCCGTTGTAACTGCCTCTAATGCAGCAGCATTAGAGAAGCGGTTAAATGCAGTCGTACGTCGCCTGTGGGCATGGTTCCGCTGGAACGGACTGATGCTCAACCTGTCTAAAACTCAATATATTGAGTTCGACCTTTCAGCGCGCATCAAGCCTTTATTAGCAGTCGATGTTGAAGCAGTCCAGATCAGGCAGGTTGACACAGCACCGTTTCTCGGGTTTCAGCTGGATAGGGCGTTGACAAGGGGGGCACATATTGAGAGCTTGTGCGCTCGCCTGGGCAGGGCATGCTTCGCGCTGCGCCGACTCACATCAACTGTGCCAGCAGATTCAGTGCGCACGTGCTATTTCGCTACCGTGCACTCGCTACTGCAGTACGGCGTGGACCTATGGGCTTGCGCCGCCGACTGGGAGCGCGTGTTCCGGATGCAGAAGCGAGCCGTGCGCATCATAGCGCAAGTATCACAGGACACGTCGGCGCGGCCGCACTTTGTGGAGCAGCGCATTATCACGCTGCCCGGGCTGCTGGTGCTGCAGGTGGCGCTGTACGGGCGCGAGCACCTACAGCAGTACCCGCGCCGCGGGGAGCGGCACGCCTACGCCACGCGGGGAGCGCAGAGACTGGCCGCAGTCGCCCGCAACTTGACCAAGACAAGTAAGTCTGTCCACGTCATGGGTCCGGAAGTCCGGAACAAACTTCCGGAAGATATTGTAAGCGCATGCAGTGAGTCCACTTTTAAAATAAAATCAAAAAAATGCCTTGTCGAGAGGTGCTTCTACAGCTACGGTGAGTTCCTGGCCTTTAAACAGTCTACATAATGTAGACCATCGATATTACTTTCTTTCATTTTTAAAATTGATATTGTTACAATTATGTAAAATTTGACATTATTCTTGACATTTTATATCATTGAAATTTTTCTGTATTCAATTGAATTAATATTATTTTTATAGCTTTAATGTAATTATTATCTCTCGCCAAGCATTTGGTAGGTATACCATTCGGTGTTGATGCATATTAGTCCAGTCGTTTTATCCAAAAAAACGACCCTACCCGTGAATAATCTGTTCTTGGATTTTTTTTTTCGTAGGTAGGGACCTACTGGGAGTGTAAATTCTAAAAGTAGACTGAATCAGCCTCCTGTGTATATTCGAAAAACGGTTTTTCTTGAATCACTCGGCCATTTTTTATTTTACAGTAAAACCGTGAGGACAAAAATTGTAGGTGATTCTCTACATGTTTGGTCCTCACAATTTTTCTTCTAGGATCGATATTTTGGAAATTAAACTTGAAAAACGCGACAAATTCAAAATATTATCATTATCTCCTATGTTCCACGTTTTACGGCATGAATGGCATGAATGGCCTAGCCTGAAACTCTACCTCTGTGGTGGTGCGGAAAAGAGTTTACGCTCTGTCTCCACTCTCCAGGGTTGGAACCAAAATTGTTCACAATTTGATTCTCTACAACTTTGTTTCTCTTCATTCATGCCGTAAAACGTGGATACCTCACAATACCCCAATTAATTTGTTTGAGTGCGTTTTCGAGCTGTGCTAACCGTTCATCTCTTATCAATGTGCGGACATTGTAGATTAAAATATTGAGCATATTATTATCAGAATCTGTGTATCTTGAAATGAAATGAAATTTATTTTGTCTCCCAAAAATATGTTACAGCTATCTTTAAAATATAGAACATACAATCCAATCAAATATTGCCGTAGTCGTCTGACGGTTAATCGATCTCGCACGGGGATTGTTCGCAACCCATTCTCCAGAGCTCCTCCGACTACCGTCGTCGCCGGAAACGCCACTGAGGGCGTTTTGAACCCCTTACAGCCCCATAGGGAACCTAGCTAACCAAGTTTTCTGAACATAAATGTATTAAATCGACAAAATTATATGATTTGAGATATAAAGTTCACGTAAGTCAGAAAATTGTAAACTGCTGTTTAAACCTATAATAAGTATATAATGGATTTTCAAAATGACTGCATATCAAATGAATCTTTGTATTTAAAATTATTTCTTTTTGTTTTTAGTGCTGTAGTGTTTTGAAGTTAATAATAATAATAATAATAATTTATTTTCCATAAAAACACACATTGATCCTTAGAACTAGAACATAAACTAGAATTAGAATTAAATATTATTCTTAACTAAGTTTGATTAGGGATCTTGGGATCGATTGTGGTCCCCGCACTAGGTCAGGCCTGTATCGCGGGGGCCCAGCAAAAATTAACATTAAGATTTTATTAAAGATTTAGATAGAACAGACGTTTTGCTTAGACTACCTTACACTAATATATTCTAAAAATTAATAAGTAAAAAGCTGTCTGTCGGTCGGTCGTTGGGGTGTCCAGGAGATAGACTTACATAAATATTATAATGGGGGATATCATATACTTACTTGTAAATAATAACTATTTGGTTATTAGTATCAGATTTTCCGTTTCTCTGTACGATAGTGTTAACAGCCATTTTTTTATTGCTTGTTTTGCTAGAAAAACATTAAGGTGCAGTATGTCACAGGACTTGGTGATTTTATTATAGACATAAGGAAAAATAAACTCCGGGAAACGCTGTGCAAACACTGTGTGCTTTGGTGGCACCGGTATTCTAAAAGTGCGTCGTTGGAGAAGGTTTTGAAGGTTGGGTGAGGATATCGTTCTACGGTGAGCAATCAGCGATGCCTTGAGTATGAAAAGCTGACGGGCGGTCAGCACGGATGCCTCCTCATATAAGCTCACAGTGGGGTGTCTATAGGTTTTTTTGAGCATAACTTTTAGTACAGACCGTTGCGCTCGCTCGAGCTCTAGCATCGCTGTAATTCCCGCTCCACCCCAGACCGAGATACCATACGAGATGATTGACTCGCACAGCGACACATACACTAGATAGAGAGTGGTTTTGTCAGCTGAGTTACGCAGCAGTTTCATCACATAGATGAGCTTTCTAACCCTCTGAGCTAGTGCGGAAATATGGAGTTTAAAAGACAGGTTCTGATCGATTATTAGCCCTAGATATTTTATTGATTCGGCTCTACTAATGACTTCGCAGGTACATGAAGTTTTAGTTTTATCACAAACGGAATGTAGCACCAGGCGCACAGGTATATCAGGTTTTGATTTACCTGATATGTGAAAGCAGAGGTACTTAGTTTTCTTTGAGTTTAAAGTTAGAAGGTTGTTGTCCAACCATTGGGTTATATCACGCATTCCGTTTTCTGCCTTCAGAACTGCGTCCGCCCAGGAGTCACCATGAAAGATAACCGCGGTGTCGTCGGCGTAGCATATTACATCTGCATTTGCAGGTGTGACACAATGTATATCATTGATGTACAAGATGAAAAGGGAGGGGCCTAGCACGCTTCCTGAGGCACACCGAAATTAACAGGCGAATCGCCGCTGACGCTGTCGTCGATCCTGACAGATTGACGCCTTCCTGACAAGTAACTCCCAAACCATGAAAGAGGCGGACCCCTGATGCCTAGGGACTCTAGTTTCTTGAGGAGCACCTTTGTCGAAACGGTGTCGAACGCCTTGGCCAGATCTAGGAATACACCAATGGATTTTTTACCATTGTCTAAGTGATTTGAGACCAGATTGACCAGGTACTCGGCCGCGTCTTCGGTGGACCTACCCCGCCGAAAACCATATTGTTTGTTAGATAAAGTATCAGTTTTCTCCAAAAAGTTCACAAGACGAATATTTACAATCTTTTCTAGGATTTTGGATAGTATACTTAGAAGAGAAATTGGTCTGTAGTTTTCAGGTGACTCTTTTGGGCCATTTTTATGGATTGGAATGACTAATGCTTGCTTCCATTCATATGGGAACACTCCCGTCTCAAGGCTTAGGTTATATATATGAGTCAGCGGAGTAATAATTTCAGGTTTTATTATTTTGATTAGTTTGCTCCCGTAACCATCGCCTCCCGGGGCGCTATTGTCTTCTAGTCGCATGATCAATTTGTCAACCTCAAAGACATCCGTAGGATGCATGAAGAATGATTGTGGCTGGGTGCTACTTAGGTTGGTATCTGTGACAATGTTTTCTTCTGTTGTTTTTAGTTTGTCTAATAGTTGTTTCGCAAGTCTTTCACCCACTGTAGAGAAATATTTGTTGCAATGATCAGTAGACTCTTGAGGATTTGCTTTGCATTTCGTTAGTTCTGTGGACTTGTTGGGTTTGTCCGGGTTCTCACAGATGTTTCGTATAACCTTCCAAAGTTTTTTCAGGTTGTTCTTATTTTCGAGGAGCTGCTTACTTTCGTAAGCATATTTTAGGTTATGAAGAAGTTCTGTGCAGTAGTTTCTGTATCTAGTGTAAATTAGTTTTCGTATTGGGTCCTTTTTATGCTTTCGTAATTCTAAGTGTAATTTATCGCGGTGTCTCATGCATCTAACTATGCCGGGGGTGATCCAGGGCTTAAGAAAGTATTTGGAGCGACTGATGCGTTTTTTGGAGGTGTTGTTATTTATTGCCGAACTTAGGATAGAATTGAATTCTTTAACTGCTGCATCCACGTCAGCAGCGCTTGTAATCCTCGACCAGTCCACCCCACGAAGCTCAGAAGCAACAGCTTTATAATCAGTTTTGTATACAGTTCTATCGTGAGTACTTGATCTGTTGGTTGTATAAGACATACCTACCATGGCTAGGTCGTGGTCCGAGATGTCAGCTTTACATACTAAACCAATTAATTTATCTGCCTTTGTTCTGGCAAATATGTGATCCAAGCAGGTGTTCAGTCTAGTGGGATGTGTAATTGCAGGAATTAGGCCGGACTCTGCCATGAAGCAAAGGTATTCCGAGCACTTTCTGTCAGCTGTATTTAGTATATCTATGTTTATATCTCCGACGATAAATAGAGATTGCTTATTTTTGTAAGTATTCAGGATATCATTTAGTGAGTTTACGAAGTTATCAGTTTGTTTAAACGAGGGGGATCTGTAGATTCCTAGTATCGTGTAATCATTTGAGAGTTCTATTGACAAGCATTCGGCTTCTTTGACTGAAAGCTCCCGGACGGTGGCAGTCCAGACGTCCCTCACATATGCTATTACTCCGCCGGATTTGTTGATATGATTAGAGTTACAAAAAGAGTTGTAGCCCGGAATCTGAGCGACTATCGCACCACCACCGAGCCAGCATTCTGTTAGCACGATGACATCAAAAGAAATGTTGATTCTATTGAGCGCAACTAAGAATGAATTAAAATTTTGATGGACGCTACGAATATTGTAAGTGAGAATCTTGAAGTTATGTTCATTTGTTAAGATTTGCTCACAATGCTCCAGCTGGTCGCGCACTTCACACTCAATGGCGAAAGAATTATCTATTTCATCCGCTACATCTGCCATTTATTTTAAATAAATGCAAGAGTGCAGAATAAGATGTACAGGAAGGATTTTGTGTGAAGAAGCGCGATTGAAGCTTATGTAGCAAGAGTATGAGCGTGAAATTGTATTTGGGGTTCGATGAATACATATAAATACTATATGGGGAACTTAAGACTAAACGGAGGCAGTCGGGAAACATTATTGTGTTAGCAGATTCGTTGGGTTTGGCGCAAGGACTCTTTGGTTCAGAGTGAAGTGGCGGGAGGTAATATTCGCTGTTCGAGATCCTCTTCGTTTCGGATGTGAATGGCAGGCTTCTTGGCTGCTTTACGCACGTAGATAGAGCCGTCTCGCACCCAGCAGAAGTTGTAGTTGTGTTGGGTAGCACGGAGTCTTGATTCGCGAAAAAGCATCCTGTTTCTTTTAGTGAGCCTTTCATTGAGGTAGATCCTCTGGTCAGTGCCCGCAACAATGTCTTTTGATGTAAGGACATTTCTTGATTTGGCTGCTCTAATCAACTCATCGCGCTTGGCTTTGCGGAGGGTTCTTACCACAATTGGACGTGGGTTTCGGGAGTTTCCAGGCAGGGTGGCAGGTTGAGCAGCGGCTGTGGCGTAATCGAGCGATGTGGCATTTTCCGGAGCAGTTGTGACCGGACGTCTTGGGCCAGCACGAGATATTCCATCGATGTCATCCTCAGTTAAATTAACACCAATTTTCTGAGAAACTAGCAGAACCAGGTGGCCGAGGTTTTCGTTTGGTTCTTCGGGCACTCCAGCTATTTCTAGCTCGTTTCTTAAGTATTGCTGCTCTTGGGAGTTCGCAGCAGAGTTAAGTTGTGAAATAGTGGTTTTCAGTTTCGAAATTTCAATGTCTCGAGTGGTAACCTGTCTTTCGTAGTCGGCTAACTGTTTTTGGGATGTGCTGTGAGTAATTGCTAGCTGGTTCTTTAACTCTAGCACGTCTTTCCTCAGTAGGGCTATTTCTGCATATTGCATGGTGAGCTCGTTCACTCCCTCTCTAAGTTGGCGGATTTCCTGCATTAGTATTGACATATCGAAAGATTCGACGTCCAGTGAGCCGTCGAGATTACGGTTTCTATCCCTTTTCGTGACATTGCATGAAATGTTGATGTTTGGGGGTTGTACCGCGCACCGGACTGGGGTGTTTGAGTTGTCTCCCTTTGGGAATTTACATTTGCATTCCGGACAGATGCATGTAAGGTGGTCTTGGTCAGATTGTTCGAGGATATCGGAGCCATATGTACAGTCCTTGTGTAGTTGATTGTGACACCGGGTGCAACTATAGAGCGATTCGGCAGCTGCAAAGGTTCCGCAACAGGCCGCGCAGCGACGTGCACTTACTTGCGTATTCATGGTGACGGGTGTAAATGCGCGGGCAGTGGAGTAAACGCGCGCAGTTAATGACTGTCGCGGAGTGTCGGTTGCACGAAAAAAGCCGAACGTTTGATTACTCAATTTATTAATCGGCTTGTTGAGGCCAAACCTGTGGGATTTTTGTGCTGGAGATTTCACCACTCGCTGCAGAAGTGCACTGTACACTAAGCTATGCACATCACGACACTGAGAGTTTATTTTAAACCCTATTTACTGATTTAAATAACGGAGCAAATTGACAACGCGTCTGTTATCTGTTCTACCCGAACTCATACCCTCATACTCATATTAGATGTCATTGTCATTTTTTGTAAGGTTTATTAATTTGATTGTATCTACTGTGTGTAATTATTTGTAATAGAGTCAAATAAACTTTATTCTTATTGTTAAAACAATAGTTCGTAAAATGAAACATTGACAGATGTTGCTTGAGAAGTGATGCTTTAATAATAAATAATTGTCGGTAAAACATGATAAACCTAGTTTTAATTAATTATTTGTTTTCTTTTAAAATGACTGAAGCACAACAACAATAATAAAGCATTGATGATCGCCAATGGCCAATCGGTAGAATGTCACGCACACTTGGGGTAGCAAACTTCGTTAGCAATTAGCAAAGCCACAAATAGTGACATGTCGCCGTGCGCCTCAGTCGCTAAGCCGCGGGGGCCACACGGTACACATGGCGCGGCGGTGATTACCCTCAGCCTATTCTCTGACTTTGAGAAAAGGAATTGGCCCTGCAGTGGAATTATCATTATTTTAATTATCATTATCAGCCATTTGACGCCCACTGCAGGACATAGGCCTCCCTCATGGTTTTACAAACCATGAAAGGTTTTGCCATAATCGCCACGCTTGGCAGGCGGGTTGGCGATCGCAGTCTTCTCGTAATGTATTTCCTTAGTCGCCTTCTATGACATCCACGGAAGGAAATGGAGTGACGCTATTCTTAATCCGGCGCCACACGGAGTAGAATATCTGTGGAATATCTAGATATAGTAGGTATGTTATTCGTATTTTAGACTAATTTTTTTTTAGCTTGCCTTTCCTGTAGACTAGGCCGACTAAGCTGTCAGGATGGTATAGCTGCTGGGCAAGCCTACTCGATCTAAAAAACCATGTCCCAGGCAGGCAGCGTCCGAATGGTATCTTCACCCATCTAGTGTGAAATCATCTCATTATGTAGATAGATGCAAAGGCCAAAGATTTTGAAATTCCTTTGTTTTTATTGGAAAAGTGTCCGATGCAGTTTTTCGAAAGTTGCAACAGAAACAGCAAAAAGTTTCAGAAACTTCCTAGTGATGAGTCATCAGGGGCGCTACTACTTAAGTCCTCCACTGTATACTGTATGGAGTTGACTGATTTAACCTAATCCGATCTGTCAAATATACATAGTACACATATTTTGGTTCATTGACACTTCGGAGTCGTCAAAATAGTTAACGCGATGGAGTAGGCAGTTTTTTGATAGAATTTCTGCCCTACCTATTCGATTACAAAAGTTACGAATTTGGCAATGGTTGTCTATGGTGTTTTGAGTCCGATCCTAAAGCCATGGACCGCTATGATCAAATTCGTTGGCGAACAGGGATGAGTGACATGACCGACCTAATTCAAGTAAATTAAACTGTTTAGTGCAGTTGGCAACTAACCGAGTAGAATGCACTAAGAGTCGACATGCAGGATTCCGGAGCTTTGTACGTATACAAAGGAGAATGATCAATTTACTATAAGTTAGTCTATTTTTGCGTCTTCTTGCGCTTTGATAAAACCAACGTTAAACTATAAGAAATTATTTTTGGATTATGCAGGAAAAATATTATGAAAATATTAGATGGGAGTTTCGAGAAATCTTAATTTTGAGCCCATGTTTTGAGGTTATGACAACTTTGGTGGTTTGGTGTTATTTTGGGTTGGCATTGGCACCTAGTCAGTTTGAATTATAAACATAGGTCATTATTAGGTAGGTATGGTTAGTTAGTGCTAAGTAATAATTCTGTATAAAATACAAAATATCCGTAGGTTTCATGCAATAAGTAATAGGGTTTGTCTAATATTATCGCATATCTGTACGACAGTTTGCAATATTATATCTTAAAAAAAAAAGTCATCTAAGGCATGTCTAAGAAGGAAAAAAATAAAAATAAAACGAGGTCTTGTAGGTAATATAACATTTTTTATTTAAATACCCTCTAATTAAACAGTATAAAATCCCCTGGAATCAATTTGCAAAAATAAAAGCGTAATAAAACCGCTCGTTTGAATTCCCGTCAAAAACTCCCCGTTTGCAGTTTGCACTTTCGCATTTTATGTAGGTACACGATTTGCGATTTTTGCAATCATGTAATCTAATCTGTGTTCGTAATCTGTATTGACTGACTGAATTTTTTTAGTTATACAATCAATACAGATATTTTTTAATTATTACTTTTAAACCCCTGATTCTTTTAATTTATCAAATAGAACTATGAAATCATTTTTCAAAAGAAACATTTTGAGGTATAAATGCTTAAAGCGCAACATAGACTGTTTTTGATCATTCTGTCGGTCTTTGTTTAGTACCTAAGTAAAAATATGATTCTGTACCCGTCGCCAACTTTGAACACTGTCAACTTATTATAACCAGGTCCTGGTCCAACGGTAACCTCTCTATTGTCAATGGCAACCATTTTCTATACCAATATTAAGATTATCATACTTTTAAGTAATTGAGGAAATGTTTATTTATTAGCAAGTGGTTTAAATAATTTTTTTATCATTTATCATTTTATCATTCTCCTTTGAAAGCTAAGATTAAATGTATAAGCTTAGACAATAATCACACCTCCTATAAAATACAGTTAAAGATGCGTTAGACTAGCGACATTTCACTGAACAGAGCTCCGCTTGACAGAGCCTAAAAGACTTATCAATGATTATAATATGTAGGATTCTTTTGTTCAAGCAGGTTTCTGAAAAAAATGTTTCAATCAGTTAACACTCATAGTTCACCAGCATGACCGATCAACCCAGTTCCAGTTTCCATAAGAAAAGTTTCATCTCCCAGTTCCTACTTCACCTTGTAACGGTGCAGACATTTCTGTTATTTTCTTCATTCTGTCCTATAATTTTAAACTCAAAATTTAAAATTACGTCACCCATTTCTAAATTTGATTTGCATTTTCTCATTGCTACTTCACCTTTCGACGAAACAGCACTGCTGACAAAATTACTTGTAATCTATTTTCCTGTTTTTATTCTGTATTTTTACGAAGTTCTCTGCTACACTGAAATAAAACCAGTTTTCAAGTGATCAAGAATCCTTCATCTATACCGAACCCCGCTTTAACTCTGATTTCATGAGTTTATAAAAATTTATCAAAATCGGCCAAGTCGTTTCGGAGGAGTTCAATAACAAACACTGTGACATGAGTTGTTTTTATATATTAGATTTATAAGCAGCTTACCTATTCAACGTCCCTCTCCATTAAACCATCAATCAGTATCATTCATTCACTAAAATCCATATTTTAAGAACGAGATTATTCCGGCTCAGCCACTAATTCCAGTCATTCATTCTCAGCCAGTTCCATCAGTCACTCAAATTATTGTTTGAACCGTAATACACAAGCTACTCCACTTCAATTTTCGGAGTTTCAAAAGGACCCTTTCCATTAAATCCAGTCGCTGGTTGCGGCATGTGTGAGATGATATGACGTATTACCCACGAAAGCGGCCGGCGGCGGCCGGTGATAACTGACGCTACAACGAACTAATCATCCACCATGGTCGTCCACGTGGTCTGGATGGAAGATAATTATGCGCATAGAGTACATGTGTACTTGATTGGGAATTATTTGATAAAATGTACACAGCCAAAGGTTTTAACTTTACGACTTTAAGTTTATTTCTTTATACATTTTGGAACAAATATTTTGTAGAGGATATTTCGTATAAAGTGGGCAGCTAAATGGTTTCAATGGTTTTTGTAAAAAATGACATCTTTTTCCCTTTATGGTTCGGTTTTAAAACTAGCGCCAGAGCCCAGGTTTGGCATTACCTATGGAACGATCAGCAACATTCTTGACAACTTTGTAATTCCAAAGTCGGCTTAAAATGTATTCGGTGATTTATTATTACTTTAATGATTCCATGCGAGTGTGTTGTACAATAAACCTTTATTCTAACCTTATGTACATACAGCTGGCGGCAGGCCAACCTTCACATGATTGTTGCAAAGGCTCATGCATCTGAGTAAACTTAAGTAATAAATTATGTGTAAAGAAATGTCGTGCGATGCACCCGTTAGTTCCTGAAGTCTAAACGAGCCCGAACGCAGTTCAGACGATAAATCTGGGCGATATCAAGCGGTGTGGACCGCCGCCAACAATAACAGAACAATAAAAGTGGAACTCCACAAAACAGCGCGGCGAGTGTGCTGTGTGTGCCCGCATCGACCGTTATGTACCCCTTCTCCTTCAGGAAGCTCTCAATCTTCTCGCACGGGGTGAAGCTAGAGGACCCGCGGGCCATATGGCCGCGCGGGCGCGCCTCGCAACGCCTATCTGCGCGTCAACTTGAGAAAACTGCGTGTGACGCAAGCTTCACTGCGCAGCGCCGCGGTTTACACATTATCGCACAAATCGGCGCACAAATTAGCCTGATAGCGGCGAACGAAGTGATAAGATGATAGCTGCGCGATAGCAGGTGTGAAATACGACGTTCAGCGTTCACCCCCCTCACCCTCCACACACGCTCCGCGCCACTGACACATAGTTTAAAGTAAATGAGAAAGTCTTTCTTGGAAAATAGTGTAGGCTCCTCCTAGGAAACTGTGTCGCAAATGAGTCACACAAAATGGTGAAACACTTCGCAGGCCGAGTAGAGCCGCAGCGTGTGGCAGCGTGTGGCAACGTGTGGCAGCTGCGGCTCTACTCGGTCTGTGCCGGCACCGCATGTGCAATGTGTAATCTATGTCTGACTGTATTTAAACTTTTAGTCAAATGATTTAAATTTGAGGGAACGCTATCAAAATAACGAACATTTAACAGTTACTTGTTAAAGGCTGAAATCTGATTCAAGAACAGAGGATTTGTTAAAGACATCTTATGCCAGCTCAACGATACCACATGTCTGTCAAGTCTACGTACGACTGAGCCAAATTTAGAACCATCAGTTGACGAGGAGAAAACCTGACATAGGACAGTCAGACAAAGGTTTGGCTTATACGAAATCATAGTACATAGAACTATGATGCACGTTGCGACTACATGCATATAAATATACAAAATCCACGTCACGAAGTAGATTCCCGTGCTCGAAGGCCGCAATTAAGCAATTGTGATCAAATAAAATGGCAAATGCTTAATTAATAGGCGTTCACTTGGGCTAAGCTGCGCGACGCTAGTTGCGAGCCAGACACAGAACGTGGTGCTGCCTCTGCCTGGTTTCGGACGATCATCGTAATTGCATCACATCGTTGGACTGCTATGATATCGCAGGCAATTAGTAAAAGTCGCCAATTCACAATTGGCAAAGTCAGTTTTTCAAATGCTGCTCGCTAGATTACAAAATGCCGACGGAAAATTATAAAAACACTTTTCATAATTATTTAAAGCAAATATTTGTTCAGCGTGCAACATGCAGCAAGACTTGATAGCAAGGATAATTTTTTTTCTGTCCAGCTTTTTCTGGCTCCGTGGATCAATAGAACATGTTAACCTAGGGGTGAAAGTAACTTATTTAGTCCCGAGACGGGGTTTGAAGTGGCGAGGGCGCCAATAGTTCGAAGGTCTAAATAAGTCTTTAACCCGAGGTAAACAATGTGCTTTTCATTACGAATATAAGGAAAGTAGAGTTAACGTAATTTTCAATGGTATTTGAACTATTTTTTTCTTATATAAGTTGGTCGACTATTACTCGGTAACTTGTAAAGCCTACTTAGCTTAGCTGGGAGCTGTGGTAGCGGAGCGGTAGAACGCCGGCTTCTCATTCGGGAGGTCGTGGGTTCGAATCCCGGCATGTACCAATGACTTTGTTTTCTAAGTTACGTACATTTGTGAAGCTATAGTAGCAATACCACTCGCTAACGGTGAAGGAAAACATCGTGAGGAAACCCTAGTGTCTGAGGTATTTACATACCTCAGCACTTGCTACGTACAATGGCCCAACTATGAGGCTAAGTGCGGAAATCTCGCTTCTTAACCTTTTTTAAGCCTACTTAGCTGTGGTCTTAATAATAAGTGCTGCGTTGATTTTCTTTACGTTTCTACAATCAACCGTTTAGCCGGAAGAGGGGCGGGGGGACGCTCTACTATAACAAAAATTTGCGCTTTAAAGCTTAATATTTCGCCAACAGATCCCTAAATAAAAAAATGGTTTTCCTAATATGTTTAAAGGATTCCTTCAACGGATATCCCCTACATAGGAGTCGAGGAAAAAAATCGTCCCCCATTTAAGTATAGGGGAGTTACCTTAAAAAAAATTAAAGATTTTTTCAGATTTTTTTGTATTATCCTGTTGGAGGAGCAAGTAAATGATAATAATAAGATTTAAGCTACCGCTTTATCGGCGTAATAAATAATAATAACATTTAAGCTACCGCTTTATCGGCGTGATTAATATGTTCGTCTATGCCAGTTCTAATCGTCTCTGAGCTAAGCCGCGGACTGACAGACAAACATACAGACGGACTTGGCAGAACTGGCGCTTCCTTGTTTACTACGGAACCCTAAGTAATACTAGTGGTTTATTAATAAAGTTACGATTTAAGAAAATGGTTATATCGCATTCCTTTATCGGCGAAGCTGTTTTTCACATGTTTATCGACAATAGTGTGTGAATACCTACAGAAATCCAGCGTCAACTTTACTAGAGCTTTTCCAAGCTGGGTGACGCTCCCATGCCTCGTCGCATCGCACTTTGACCTTTGAGCCCGCCCACCCCGCGGCGCTCGCCTCCCCCAGACACACACACACACACACACACGGCACAGCACTCGCCGATCTTTACTGACAGACATTGAAGTCAAAATAAATAATGTAGCCAGGCAGGAGCCGAGCGCCGAGCGTACGCGGCTATATTGGGCCGCGGCATTCGAGCAAGCAAGCAGCCGCATCGCCACGCGCCGCCGTCGTCCGTCCGTACAAAAAGAAGCTAATGTTTGATCAAGTAGGTACAGTACAGATGTCAGTTGGACGGTAACCGCAAAAGTGCATCCCTTTTTTTCATACAACGGCCGACCGATGCTGTAGTGAATGTATAAAAGTAGAATATGTCATGTCGTTATATTATTCCTGTTATCGTTCAATGGGAAACCGACCAATCAATGCTCACGAAGAGGGTAAATTTCGAGTTAAACACTGCGATTAATAAAGATATGCGCTGAGGCAGCATTTTCAAACAAATAATCCGATCACAGGCAGCTCCTTCACACCATCGAATATTCGGAGATTCACCCTTTTTCTTATAACCCTTTCAGGACGGTCCAACACGATCGTGCACTTTTATTTAAAAAATTCCCGCGTTTAGCCAAATCAACTTTAGGGGCTCAAGACGGCACCGATCGATCGTGCATGAATTACGTTTCATACTAAATAAATAATTTCGCGCGGTTGACCGGTCAGTTAGCCTTGGGCACGTGTCAAAGATGGCTTCGTTTTTCGACAGTGGCACTGGTGCTAGTAAGTATTATTAATTGTTATTATTTTGATTGATACATAAAGCAATATTATTATCTAGAGATAGCTGTTAAAATGACGGATCTATTGATGGCATTTTTATTGCGAAATCTTACGACTAGTAAACAAAATTTTAACCTTGAAAATCAAACAACACTATCGTGATGTTTAGGCATAACTCCATTTTTAGCGTACTTTAGTAATGAGTGACATTTAGTGGATTTCGTAGTTAATATTTTACTTTTTGCAGGAACGGAGCTTACTAGTGACATTGTGCTTGAGTTACTGGGAGATGGAAATGATTCCGAGGTTGAAGGCTTAGACATTGACGAAGACTGGCCTTTTGAAGGGCTATCTAATCCTCCGGTGAGCCAAGTTCAATCTACAGCCTCAATATCGCCCCCACCTCAACCTCAACCTACAAATACAGCTCAGAATCGACGTAGAGCAGAAATTAGAAGAAGAATCTGGAGACAGGTACCTACCGTATACTCAAAAAGAACATGCTTTTCCGGAACGTCCACATCCAGGTGTAATCCGAGAACCCTTAGAGTACTTGACTGACTACTTCAATGACAAGTTTTTTGAAAAATGCGCTATGTGTACTAATAACTATTACATGCGCAAAACCGGCCGAATTTTAAACACCAATGCCAACGAAATAAAAAAACTGGTGCGTATTCATTTCTTCATGGGATGTATTCCGTACCCGTGGATGCACATGTATTGGCGAGAAGGGCTGAGATTGGACGTAATAGCAAAAGTCATGGCTAGAGACAGGTTCAAGACTGTTCGATCAGCATTGCACGTTGTCGACAGCGACACACCTCCAACAGGTAGTACCAACTCGCTCTGGAAAGTCCAACCAATGCTAGACCAAGTCAAACAAACATGCGATCAACTCGAAAGACAGTCGGGACACAATTCCATTCCAGTGGCGTATGTCCACGTGGTCTGCGACAGGTTATCAAATCTAAACCACGACCCCAAGGCTTAAAAGCGTTTGTGGCCACTACGCATGATGGTCTTATGATCGATTTTGAGGTATACAGTGGCGCCAACACTCCCTTTGATGACAGATCGTTAGGAGTCGGGGCAGTCATTGTGTTGCATCTTTGCAAGTCAATCCCAAGAGGAAGTTGCTTATTTTTTGACCGTTACTTTACGTCAATACCATTGCTTGAAAAGCTGAATACTCTGGGGCTCCATGGCACAGGAACATTAATGATGAACCGCATACGGTCGCCCAAGGAGGTCCACAGAGAGTGATGAGCCAGATGAAAACTTCAGTCCAAATTTGGGCAGAAGATTTAGGCGATCCAACGAGCCCTTCCAAGCCAGAAGATTCGATGGTTACGACCATCTGCCTTACTTTGATGAGATACTTCAACCTCGCTCTTGCAGGATGGAAAACTGCAAAAGCCGATCAAAGATTAAATGCAAAAAGTGCGACGTGTATCTGTGTCTCTCAAGAAAGCAAAACTGCTTTGCAGACTATCATAAAAAGTAGAATAAGACCGCAAAAATTTTTTTTTGAGACTGATTCACTTGAATCAAAGAGACTGATTTATAAATAAAAGGGAAGATTGATTATGTTTTTGTTATTTTTTGTGATCTCAATACTTTCATGACATTATGATTATGTTACATCAAAACTACATTATATAAATATTTACTTTGCCTCGTAGTCTTTTTTTTTTTCAAATTTAATGTACCACAAAAGCCATAAACCCAACAACATCACAATCGTGCATAAGTATAGTTAAAGCCCACAAGTCACGATCGTGCGGGGGCTATAAGCTACTTTGGGGGTAGTTTGGATTTTTTTTTATATTTTTCGGAGATGCCTTTTAGGCTCACTTTCCATCACTAACACAGAAAACATGACATTTACAAAAAATAAAATTTAGGCCTGAAAGGGATAAGGACGAGCACAAGTGAATTTTATTGGATGACTGATCTGTGTCCCAGGACATGTGGAACACATGATGGCGAGCTGGCAAGCCACTGCACAGTCCCGAACCCTGCTTAACAGATGGACGGCCACATTTTTGATTAGGAGTAGTTCACCATCATTCAGCCATAAGAAGTCTACTGCTGGACATAGACCTCTTCCATGGATTTCCAAAAAGACCGGTTGGAAGCGGCTTGTATTCAGCGTCTTAATGCCACTTGGATGAGAAGTAGTTGTCAAGGGGCAAACACAAAACATCTCAATCATGGTGTGGTCTCTTGGAACGATCAAAAAGATATTGGTGCCATTTCGTGGTAACGATCAATAACTGATCCAGAGTACAAATTTGTACCCAACATTTCCACAAAGCTGTAATAATTCGCTAGCGACATCCCCTCCACCTTCACAGGCGGGTCTGGGGAGCCAGTCGAATGTAGCGAGGGATATGTAGAGTTCGTGGCGTAATCTAAGCAAACACATTCAAGTGGCCAGATGTCATAAGGCACGCGCACGTGGCGTACGTGGACTCAGTGTGTTTTCACGGTAACTGTACTTTGGGTACTACAGTTTGTAGCCTCCGCGCGCCGCAGGAACAGAGATATTTCGCCAACGGATCCCTAAATCGAAAAATGTTTTTCCTACACTCACAATATTAAACGATTACTATGTATACATATCTATCTATGCCACATTTCAGCTTTCTAGTACTTGTCATCTCTGTGCTAAGCCGCGGGCAGACAGACAGACAGACAGACTGACGGACGGACATGGCGAAACCATAGGGGTTCCTTGTTGACTACGGAACTCTAAAAAGCATCTTGTTGCATTAGGTAGTTGTTAAAAGTGTTATAAAAGTAAATTTCAATTCCAGCAACACTACACATACCCCTGAACTGCCTTCGCGGAATTGAATGTATAGGGGGCCCATACTAAGTTGGACACAGATCTGTGTCGCGGCAGACGAGTGATCCCCTGAACTGCCCTCGCGGAATGGAACGTATAAGTGGCCCATACTAAGTTTGGCACAGATCTGTGTCGCGGCAGACGAGTGGTCCCCTGAACTGCCCTCGCGGAATGGAACGTATAAGTGGCCCATACTAAGTTTGGCACAGATCTGTGTCGCGGCAGACGAGTGGTCCCCTGAACTGCCCTCGCGGAATGAAACGTATAGGTGGCCCATACTAAGTTTGGCACAGATCTGTGTCGCGGCAGACGAGTGGTCCCTTGAACTGCCCTCGCGGAATGGAACGCATAGGTGGCCCATACTAAGTTTGGCACAGATCTGTGTCGCGGCAGACGAGTGGTCCCCTGAACTGCCCTCGCGGAATGGAACGTATAGGTGGCCCATACTAAGTTTGGCACAGATCTGTGTCGCGCCAGACGAGTGGTCCCCTGAACTGCCCTCGCGGAATGGAACGTATAGGTGGCCCATACTAAGTTTGGCACAGATCTGTGTCGCGCCAGACGAGTGGTGTAAAATTTGCTAGGGATGCGCGATGTTGAAAAAACATCGATGATACCATCGGCAACAAAACATCGACCACAAAAATTGTGTCTGACTTAAAACATTGTCAAGGTAAACACTGTGTTGCGGTAACCTTGCGAGAGCCTTAGTACTATCGTCGAAAACAAATCATCGACGTTAGCGATCATCCATGTTTTCTTACTAGATTCATTACTGTCTAAGATTTACATAAAACGCATTTCCCTTGTGCAAGGTAATATTTTTGTTTGAACACTGTCCATTCGTCCTTACTAGGTAAGATTTTTTTTTAATTGGAACCTACGTTTTTACATATTTCGATCAAGTTAACAATGACTAAATGACAAGCAAGAATGAATAGACTAAAAAAATATACTCGAAAAAAAATCATTAATATAGCAGGCGCAGCAAAATATTACCAGATCATACTTACAATTCATCCGCCCCATTCGACTGAATGGCCCGTTTTCAGATGAAAAAAAAAATTGCTAATTTTTTTCTCCATTGGCGCTAAAAACACGACTGCCAATGTCAAATTTCCAATTTCTAATCTGAGAATCTGTGGGGAAAAATAAAATTCGACATAGACAGTCGTATTTTTACCCGACTGCGGCGGAGCCCAAAAAGAGAGTAACGAGTTTAGCTCGTATGTATGTATGTATGTAAGTATGTCCGTTTCTATGTTCCCTCATAACTCCTTAACAAATGGTTAGTTTTTGACAAGTAAGGTCTCAATCGATTCATCATCCCTGCGCGAGTATCATAGGCTATTAAATTAGCATTAATGGAACCGAAAATTTAGCTATTAAGTGACGTTATAGTCCAACAATGAGTCACTAGATGGCGCTGTTATATTTAATTTATTATACTCGGATCTTAATTTCATTTAACTACGCGAATCACGTGTAAAGTGTGTAAAAATTCAGTACGCTTGTGTCATAGGCTATATATAAATCAGCATTAAAAAATTACTAAAAAGACAAAAACAAAAAAAAACTGAAATAAAAAATAACCAACAACCAGACTGCTGAGTATTAACTACTAAGCAGTCGGGACCCAAATTCAGCAATATGACTCCTTAAGTAATTTCTTATTTCAGTTTTTTTGGCGTCAGTGGAGAAAAGGACATCTTTTTTTTACTTCCCGAAAGGCAAGACACTAAATAACGACAGCGAAGGGTTCATGTCTACATCAACTCGAAGTTATAGACATTTCATTAATAATCATAATGAATGTTACTTTAAATCAGTGTTAAAACAATTACTTAGTTACGTACGACTCACTTTTGTTTTGTAGACTTTTTTGTCAAGCACATCAAAACTATTATTGTTTTTAATGCATCGTTCTACGGATTACACTAGTTAATAGACTTTAATCCTTGAACGATGCATATCACACAATTTCAATCGAACTTCACATACAGGTAATTAAGTTCGTTTGATTAGGTATTAAAAATTTCAATGTTTTGCCTCGGTCGCAACATAGCTCACCCTATGTGAAACTACACAGATTAATTAGATTGTTTGACCCATTCACACGAGAAACGTTATCGTGCAACAGAAAGTGCCTCTATACACAGTAAGGGTAGCATATGACGTCACGTTTAATTTTTTTTTATTATTTAATAGTGAATAACTTGATTAAGCATGACAAAAATGAATTTAGTGTTAAAATTACTTCCAAAAAAAAAAAAAAAAATTCAACTATTAAATTACAAAAACTTTGCATCCCCAATTAGCAGCACGTGTCGGCGCACAGTGGCAGCAACACTGTTGGCATCTATGCTCCTTGTTAAGCTAATAAATGCTTTGTAAATTTTGGATTCGTCCCGATGGTTCGTTCTAGAAGTAATCGACCCTTGGGTCTTTATCGAGCGAGTGTAATCGTGATCGTGGCGGTTGGGCTCATTCACGGGTGTCGAGTTGCGTCGCGCGGTCAATGGGCCATTAAGTGCGCGGCGCCAATTGCGCGCATCGTCCAACGAGCGCACGCACGCGCATAAAGCGCACGCAGAGGCCCGCTCACACCTCGGCCATGTATGTACGGTATGTACGGTGTTGATTCACAGGACAGTGTTATCATGGCGGATTGGCGTTGCCCAACTTTAATATTAAAAAATACAATAAAAGGGGTCCTCATACTTATTTTAGGCAGTTGTCAACAACAACCCAACCTATTATAATTCAACATAATTATGGCTCATACAGACACACTAACATCGTAATAAGACGTCATAATGTGATCATCAGTAATCATTATTGCAGTGTCAGGCATTGTGGGGCATCAAATATAAGGCCTGGTTATAGGAAAGTTCAAACATAGGACTTTTTTAGGCTTCCGTCCGTAGTCAACAAGGAACCCCTATAGTTTCGCCATGTCCGTCCGTCTGTCTGTCTGTCCACGGCTTAGCACCTAAACGACAAGCTGAAATTTGGTATTGATATTCATTAACCACGCAGACAAAGCGGTAGGATAGAATTTTGTAAAAAAAATTGTTTATGGTACCTCCCTCACCTAAATTGTTTATGGTACCTCCCTCACCTAAATTAGCGATGCATTATTTTTGTCGCATACCTTGTGTGGGTTATCGTTGAATTGGTAGTTCAAAAATGTTCAAAAATTTTGTGAGTGTGAGATAAGATAACATAAAAAATATTTATTTGCAATAACTTAATCCAAGTTTACATTTTCTGGCGGCGCCCGCACTAGGAGACCCCGTATCGTGGGCGCCAATTATATTTAAGTTTAGATATTATGATATTATATCATAGATATTATATATTATATCTACAAAATATTATGTACGTTAGGAAAAATATCAGTGACTTTAAAACTGTAGGTAGCCAACACAATGTAAATACTAGAAATAGACATAAACTTTCGTTCCCAAAATTTAGGCTGGCAAAGGTTAATACATCCTTTATGGGGCATTGTATACGTTTCTACAATAAGATCCCTGAGGATATAATAAGCTTGCCAGAAACGCGGTTAAAAAAATGTGTGAAGCACACTTTGTGCCAAAAAAGCTACTATAACATTAAAGATTATTTAGATAACAATGATGTCTGGAATTAAAGCCAGTTCAATGCATGAGTTTTAGAACATTTATATAAATCCTGTAAATTAAGGACTTGAAAAGACTAAGTTTGGAGTATTTTTGTCCATTTTT
This sequence comes from Yponomeuta cagnagella, assembly GCA_947310995.1. Lineage (NCBI taxonomy): Eukaryota > Metazoa > Arthropoda > Insecta > Lepidoptera > Yponomeutidae > Yponomeuta > Yponomeuta cagnagella. Next base: position 22,920,287 of record OX371268.1, on the reverse strand, counting down.
TCTCCAAAATGATCTAGATTTTGAAATGGACACCTAGTTTAACTTGTAATCGCAGTTTCTGTGCTACTTTGAATATAATTTGAGCTACGAAGATTTTTGTATGGGGCCTGGCATAGTTCATAGTGGCGCCCTCTATATTTTTTTCAATATCGTGGAGCATGATGAAACCTAGCTAGATCGATAGAGGACAAAAAAGTAAACAAGAAATTATTAAGGTCACTATGTCCTAAAGTGGCACGTTTAGGAGTTATTGAGCTTTGAAGTTTGTATGAGATTTTTATAAAACTTATCTTTTGAATAATTTTTCACTAAATACTGGACTATATGCTTGGCACCTGTGACTCGTTGCCGATTCTTGACTAAATTGCTAAATAAGAAATAAGTCGTAGAAAAAACACCCAGTTTATTATAGATACCGTATATTAAGGCACCCGAGCGTAGCGAGGATGCTTACAATGCGAGGGTAGGTATTACGGGAGCTTTTACCAGAGTTATAAATCTGCTTTTCATCAATCCTATCAGGTAAATAAATTAAATAGTGTATTTAAAGGAAAATTCACAAGATATTTCTTTATTTTAATTACAAATTACACTTAGCTGCTAGACTAATTACAATATACAATTAGGCATTACTTATCATTAAATCATTCTACCGAACAGTGAGCGAGTTATTGATCGGAGAAGTAGGTACCGGAAGAAACATTTGTACTTAAATTAAGTTTTATGATGGCTGTATTTAGTTATAAGCATTATCTGATTAAATATTAGCAGTTAATTAAACAATAATTATGTAGTTAAACCTGAAAATATGATTAATCCCTGTTTCTATGTTTAATATGGTTTCATATTAAACATATGTCACTTCAATGTAGGTAATTATTGGCTGACAGAAGTCATTTTTATACATATATCCTCATTCCCCAAGTCCAAGTACAGTCTATTACACCAGGTAAGGGAAAGGTTTTGATCTTTTTGGTTCATCCATAGTCCATCACATCACATTACACAATTGAACGAATTGGATGCATGAATAATACTATAATTTCATGTATATTATGTATATAAGTAGGTAGGTACCTACTAGACATAGCTACCCAGACTTTAAAAAACATCAAAGTAGGTTTGAATCCCCGAGAAAACTCATATCAAGTGACAAATTCAGTGATGAAACTCAGTTAGTGGAAATTCCATACAAACTTCAAAGCTCAATAACTCCTAAACGTGCCACTTTAGGACATGGTGACTTTAATAATTTCTTGTTTACTTTTTTGTCCTCTATCGATCTAGCTAGGTTTCATCGTGCTCCACGACATTGAAAAAAATATAGAGGGCGCCACTGAGACTATGCCACTAATCTTCGTGGCTCTTTGATTTTGATTTTATTTTACTTATGACTAATGTAATGTCTATAATTTTTTTTTAAATGGTTATCAAATCTAAAGTATAAGATATTAAAAAACCAAAAAATCGGAAACGGTGTAGGAAAACCATTTGTCGATTTAGGGATCCGTTTGTGATATATTAAGCTTTAAAGCGCAAATTTTTGTTACTGTAGGGCGTCCCACCGTCTGCCCGGAGGAAAATATAACGGCTAAGTAAGCTTTACAAGTTAACGAGGAAAAGGGGACCAAATTGTAAAAGGAAACCTCCGTACAAATTCTATTGAAAATTACATACTTTGATGAAGTTGTTAGTTTTCTGATGCAGGTAATAAACTCTTCCTTCTACGAAACCCTACACTGCGCGTGGCCAGACACGCACTTCGCCGTTTTTTTAAAGCTGTAATACATAATAAAAAATTCGAATACAATAAAAAATTACATAATAAGAAAGTAATAACAAAAAATCCCACTTTTTCCTATTTTGACTTTGTAGTTCCTCTATCTGACCTCTAGCAGACCTCTATCTGCTTTTACACCTGTAGGTATTAGTTGAGTCTTGGTCTTCTTTGGACTCAAACTACTAGCAGGTGAAATTAAAGGAGAACCGAGCATTTGTTTTTCGAACTGATAATTCTTGTTAATAAACTACACATTATGAACAAGTCCGGATTCGCTTACTTATTTTGTAATTTCGTCGAAGAACGACTGTGTTGCTGTGAAATACCACAAAATAAACAAATGACAGTTTTTCTCGATATTCCAATTTTTCTTTCGCTTAAAACCTTTTCGGAGTATAGTCATTTAAAAATCAAATTGGAGTGATTATAGAGCAGTCCCTATAGTGCAACGAATAAATAAGCACTTATTGAGAATTGGCCAAGTACCAGCAAGACTCATGCTATCGAGCTGAATGAAAGAAAACATATTTTTTGTTAAATACGTTGTACTATGTGACGTCACGGAACCCTCGGTGCGCGAGTCGGACTCGTACTGGGCCGGTTTATGGATTCCGTAGTCAACAAGGAACCCTAACGCCAGCTAAATACAGTCGGAATTCCGTTATAGAATTTCGATTTGGAATACATATCGATTCGGAATTCCGTAAATACGAGTATGTCACACAGTATGAGTTTATTCCAGTTCCGAATAACAAGGCTCAGTTGAGAGACGTTAGCTCATAGAAGTTCTAAGCGCTCTAGCTATTGATTTCAGACCTTTTGTCAGGGAATATGGACAACTATTTTCTGATTACAATTCGATTGCATTGTGTCTTGCTTAGAAGAAGAAAATACCTTGCGAATTGCGTTCGGAACGGCTCTTTCCGTCCGGGAATCGGAACGCACAGGTTACCATGCGACTGTAAGTGGCCGGCCTTATTGATTGGCTATGTACATCTACGTGGTCTGTTTACCTGTCCGTCTGTCTGTTCGCGGCTTACCAAAGCTGAAATTTGGCATAGATACATATTAATCACGACGACAAAACAGTAAGATAAATTTATTAGGAAAATATATTTTTGGGCATACCCCTACATCTAAATTGGGCATGAATTTTTTTCTTGCCTATAATATAGTAGGAGTATCGTTGGATTGTTTGCTTAAAAATATTGTGAGTGCAGAAAAATCAAACGTACGATTTAGGGTTCCGTTAGCGAAATATCAAGCATTAAAGCGCATTTTTTTCTTATCTAAAGGGTTTATTGTAGAAATGTGAATAAATTCTGGGCAGTAGGACATAAACGAACTTAAAAAGAAAACCATCACGGCTAGTAGGCTTTACAAGTTAACGAGTGATAGGCGATTAACTTATAAAATCAAAACTTCGTACAAATTCCTTCAAAGTTGTTACTTCTGTAAAGCAGTTAAAAAATCCCTCCTTCTACGGCCGCTTCAAGTTCACTTACACAATCACGTCAAGTCTTTGTGGCATTAATGTATTAAAAACAGGTTTTTAAGTCAATGGCTTCCCACTGAATTGGCAAACTTTTGTTTTCAGAGTTATAATATAAGGGCGGATTGCCCGCCAAGTAAACAAAAACTTTTGCTCTAATAAAAACGTATAGGTAATCTACATTCTTACTTTTACACGCGTGTTTCCGTAAATACCTATATATTCACAAGTGTGAAACTGGGTCTTATTAGAGTGCAATAATTTTGTTTATTAGAACCTTTCATAGTAACAATATATAAAAAAGTCGGGCGAGTGAGTCGGACTTCCGGTAAGTTCGTAACAAAAATATGTTTGTATTTTATATACCTTACATTTTTTATACAAATATTGCCAAACTGCGGTGTAGTTTATTGGCGTTGCGCTCATATAATTTAAGGTTTCCATTAATTATTTAATAGCTTTGCTTTGGTGGTACAAACCTCGGTGCGCCAGTCCAATTCACACTTGGCCGGTTTTTGTACACAATACAATAACACGACTCCAATAAGACATTTCGAATACCCAACGCAAGTCCGGTACCTACATACTACAAAGGCATGTATGCAATGTGCAATAATTCTCTACATATAGGTACTTAATATTATGAATTTGCACTTGCACACACATAATAGTGTCCATATTGTCCTTGTACAGTGTGTGTATTGTTTTACCCTGTCAAATTATACCGTTTTTATGTCTATGAGAAGCAGCTCAAATTACTTCACCTTCGCACCGTTTGCACTAGGGATCTTCTCCGATTTGCAATGGCTGACGGGGCTGGCAGCAGGTGTGCTGCCGCAGCAGCACCAGCCGTGGCGGCGGCGCGGTCGATGGCTCACTGCGGCAGACGCAGTCGGCACGGCAGTACTGGCGCGCCCGGCCTGACCTACTTCCGCGCGAGGGTCGCGTGCCGCGCGCGGGCGCGGGCGCCGGGGGGTGGGGCGAGCGCGTGATGCGCGTCCACCGCGCGCCCATCACTATATCCGTCGCACCCTCGGGAAGATCGAATTCACTCACCGTTTCCGTTAATGAGAGGGTAGTCGTCGTCGTGCCGGCCGATGTATGTCTTCAGCGGGGTGTCCGTGAGGGAGGGCGAGGACCTGTCCCTGTCACTCATAATATTCACTGTCACTGGCGCTGTTGGTACGACACACACACGGGAGCACGCGCCGGCCCCGCGGTCACTCACTCATCCACTGGCGACGTCCGGCCCGCGGCTCGCGCGGCGAGTAAATGCGGCGCCCGCCGCCGCCGCGCCGCGCCGTGCGCCGGTCGATGTGCTGCCGCGTCGGCAGCGCCCCCTACCGCTGCCGCACGGGCAGCGCCCCCTGTCGTCACCGCCGCGCCGCGCCGCCGCCCGCACAGGTGGCGCTGTCTCTGTCCGCACACACGCATTCTCAGCACACTCCACACACCCAACCAAATCACACGTACAACACTACAAAATATAAATACAACCATTGACAACAAAGTCATGACTGCAATCAAACGAGGCGAGTTCCCAAAGAGTAGAAGGCTGCTTTTCCGTATGTGTTATTAAAATAAGTACCGCAAAACCTTTACTAAAAGCCGTATTTTCATCAACAATTGAAATTAATAAATTTTATACTTTTATCTGTAGTCTACAATTTACAGTCACACCAGTATGTCCACTCTCGACGTTGTGTTCCACATTATTGAAACTTTAAAGCGCATCAGAACAGAAACTCAATACAAATTTCATTTCCTAAAACTTAATACAAATTTAATGTACCTAGTTCAATAAAATGTATGAAACACAATATTTCATAGATTTGAAAAGTTCAGCACCTGCATACGCCAGGCCCCGTCGGTCGATCGGAGTGCAATCCATGAGCATTACTTTGAACTTCAGAACTTCATGATTTATACAGCGTCCAGTAGCACCTTCACTTACACTAGATGGGTGAAGGGTCCACAGGAGGTAGGAGTAGGCTTGCGCTGGTTAATTCTTTAGCAGAAATTACCAAGCTATCTACAGGTACCTTAAATTTAATACGTCATGACTTTTTGAACCTCTCAAAAGTCAGTGCAAGATGGGTGCCACGAATGCTCACACCACCGCAGAAACAAACGCGAGTTGAATGCTGTAAAGAGTTTTTGGAACTTTGTGGTGAAAATCCTACCAGTGTTTTCGATCGCATCGATACCGGGCTGATTTGTGAACCTGGGTTCATCACAACGACCCTGAGAGCAAACACGAGTCAATGCATTGGATCAAAACGGGTGCAGCACCTCCGAAGGAGTTCAAAGTCACGCAATCGGTCGGAAAACTCATGGCCACAGTATTCTGGAACTCGAAAGGGATTTTCCTTCTTGAGTATACCAAAAAAGGCCAAAGTATAACCGGACTAGCTTATGCAAACACAATGCGTAATTTGAGGGAAGCAATTAAAGAAAAAAGGCGAGGAAAACTGACCGCGGGCGTCTTACTGCTCCACGACAACGCGCCCGTTCATTCAGCTCGTGTGGCCAAGGCTGCTATTCAGGAGTGTGGTTTCCAAGATATTAATCAAATCATCCACCGTACAGCCCGGTGCTTAGGACCCAATTCTGATTTTTCGATGTGTGTAATTTTCCAAATAATTCTTAATTTTAAAAATTCTTAATTTTCCGAATTTTTCATATTCCTAATAAAGGTTAGGACGAATGATGTTTTTTTCAATAAAAAGTACAGTTAGCGATTTTGTGTATTGCTAAGTTTGCCTTTCTCGACCTCTTTTTTTATCTACACTTTAAAAAAAAAAGAGAAATATTACGAAAAATTAATTTTAAAAAATCAAGTGTTCACTGAGCCGAGGAAGAGGCGCTCTAAATTCATTATCAAAGACGCTGAAATTTGCAGATCCATAGATGATCTTTTAAAAGGAAATATTACCGCTAAGGAGTGTTTATAAAAATTTGCCTTTTCAAGTAAGAAGATATTTGACATAATTATGTATCTATTTGCTGCGATATACCTATATACTCGTACCTACTAGTAGACCCAACAGACGTTGTCCTGACTACAACGCCATCAGCCGGGCTGATTTGTGAATCTAATCCAGGCCGCCACCCAAACACATACAAAAAATCATTCAAATAGGTCCACCCGTTTAGGATGAGTTCAGTGACATACACACGTACAGTAGGATTATATTTATAATATAATAGGGGTTAAAGTATGAAATTGCCGTTTTATTGCAATAGGTTCTTTGAATTGACATAGAATCTTCATGGTTTGAGGTTTTCGAATGAAACTTTTTTCAAATGGTTTCTATGATGTTCTTTTTTTAAAAAATGTGAAACATTTGAATATCGACTTTCAATTGTTTTTGTTATTCAATTTAGACAAGAAAGATGGATACTGCGAAAATTCGAGTGATTATGAGGCACCCATTTTTCGTATTTTTTTATTTTATTGATTTGACGCAAGTGAGTCAATATTGTGGGTAAGGTAACGTTAAACCATGCCGCTAATTCCTGGGTAGTTTGACTAGGGTCGGCTTCCACTATCTCTCTTAATTCATCGTTATTCACCTGTGTGGGCGGTCTTCCTCGTGGCTCGTTCTTTAAGTCGAAATTTCCATCACGAAAGCGTTTAAACCAAAATCGCACGGTGCGTTCATTAGTATACCCCCCTCCAAACGCAGCATTGATATTGCGAGCTGTTTCTGCCGCGTTAGTTCCGCGTCGGAACTCGTATTCAAAAATCACTCGAATTTTCGCAGTATCCATCTTTCTTGTCTAAATTGAATAACAAAAACAATTGAAAGTCGATATTCAAATGTTTCACATTTTTTAAAAAAAGAACATCATAGAAACCATTTGAAAAAAGTTTCATTCGAAAACCTCAAACCATGAAGATTCTATGTCAATTCAAAGAACCTATTGCAATAAAACGGCAATTTCATACGTTTTTCGAATGAAACTTTTTTGAAATGGTTTCTATGATGTTCTTTTTTTAAAAAATGTGAAACATTTGAATAACGACTTTCAATTGTTTTTGTTATTCAATTTAGACAAGAAAGATGGATACTGCGAAAATTCGAGTGATTATGAGGCACCCATTTTTCGTATTTTTTTATTTTATTGATTTGACGCAAGTGAGTCAATATTGTGGGTAAGGTAACGTTAAACCATGCCGCTAATTCCTGGGTAGTTTGACTAGGGTCGGCTTCCACTATCTCTCTTAATTCCTCGTTATTCACCTGTGTGGGCGGTCTTCCTCGTGGCTCGTTCTTTAAGTCGAAATTTCCATCACGAAAGCGTTTAAACCAAAATCGCACGGTGCGTTCATTAGTAGACCCCTCTCCAAACGCAGCATTGATATTGCGGGCTGTTTCTGCCGCGTTAGTTCCGCCTCGGAACTCGTATTCAAAAATTACTCGAATTTTCGCAGTATCCATCTTTCTTGTCTAAATTGAATAACAAAAACAATTGAAAGTCGATATTCAAATGTTTCACATTTTTTAAAAAAAGAACATCATAGAAACCATTTGAAAAAAGTTTCATTCGAAAACCTCAAACCATGAAGATTCTATGTCAATTCAAAGAACCTATTGCAATAAAACGGCAATTTCATACTTTAACCCCTATTATAAAGATATAAAGATATCGCTATGTCGTTTCACTAGGTAATTGCATTAAAATAATAAACTTCGTGTTTCCACGTTACATTTTAAATATTGTTTCCTTTAATTTAATTAATTGGGATTTGGATGATATATCCAAAAAGTGCATTTTGCTTGATTGTAATTATTTCGAGAATATTCGAGAAAAATTCGGAAAATTAAGAATTATTAAAATTAAGAATTTTCGTAAAGAAGAGTTCGTCTTGATAATCATTTGGAAAATGACACACATCGAAAAATAAGAATCGGATCCTAAGCGCCGGCTTCTGTATTAAGTAGGTATATTCTAATGTATAACAATCTTATGTCACAGTGTTTGTTATCGAACTCCTCCGAAACGGCTGCACCGACTTTTATGAAACTTTTTGTATGTATTTGGTAGGTCTGAGAATAGATCGTAGGCTAATTACTTATTATGGCAAAACAACGTTTGCTGAGTCAGCTGGTATTGATATTACCTACTGATAATTTGTAAGTAATTTGTTTCTAAAAAATTTACTAGCGCTACCCTTTCCTCTATCCACATCACCCATGGTTAGCTGGAAGAAAATACTTTTTAGTATTAAGCTCGCCGGTGTGCGGATTTATCTTGTGCAATAAATAATTAACAAATCAAATATCCGAAGTAAACATTCTGTAGTGTCATTTTAAGAAGAAGAAAAATAAGAAAGGCATTTATTATTTTAGGTACCCTCTTTTACGTCACCCGCGATGGTCAACCGCAGGAACTAACCTTAGGGGGGACTGATTTTTGCACGGCAAGTTTTACGTTGCCTGCTCTAGAGTGAGCAGGTCATGTTAGCACCTAAGGGAAAAACGTGTAATGTAGGTTAGAGGAAAAGAGGTTGTTTGTACTATAAGTGTAATCGACGAGATTAATAATAGGGGTTAAAGTATGAAATTGCCGTTTTATTGCAATAGGTTCTTTGAATTGACATAGAATCTTCATGGTTTGAGGTTTTCGAATGAAACTTTTTTCAAATGGTTTCTATGATGTTCTTTTTTTAAAAAATTTGAAACATTTGAACATCGACTTTCAATTGTTTTTGTTATTCAATTTAGACAAGAAAGATGGATACTGCGAAAATTCGAGTGATTATGAGGCACCCATTTTTCGTATTTTTTTATTTTATTGATTTGACGCAAGAGTCAATATTGTGGGTAAGGTAACGTTAAACCATGCCGCTAATTCCTGGGTAGTTTGACTAGGGTCGGCTTCCACTATCTCTCTTAATTCATCGTTATTCACCTGTGTGGGCGGTCTTCCTCGTGGCTCGTTCTTTAAGTCGAAATTTCCATCAAGAAAGCGTTTAAACCAAAATCGCCCGGTGCGTTCATTAGTAGACCCCTCTCCAAACGCAGCATTGATATTGCGGGCTGTTTCTGCCGCGTTAGTTCCGCGTCGGAACTCGTATTCAAAAATCACTCGAATTTTCGCAGTATCCATCTTTCTTGTCTAAATTGAATAACAAAAACAATTGAAAGTCGATATTGAAATGTTTCACATTTTTTTAAAAAAAGAACATCATAGAAACCATTTGAAACAAGTTTCATTCGAAAACCTCAAACCATGAAGATTCTATGTCAATTCAAAGAAGCTATTGCAATAAAACGGCAATTTCATACTTTAACCCCTAATATTCTAATCATAAAGTGATTACAAAACACGTACGAGTAGTTATGCTGGGGCTACAGTATTTTCGGATGTTACAGCAGGGGCAGTTGTTTAGAAAAAGTTAAAACTCGCCGAAAGCTTGGCAAAATAAACGATTTATGTAAATCGTAAAAGGCGACTAAGGAAATCATTTACCTACCAGGAGACGGGCAGCAGCGTATTCCTGATATTCCAACCGCATACTGCGATCGCCAACCCGCCTGCCAAGTGTGGCGATTATGGCAAAACCCCTCATGGTTATGAAAACCATGAAGAAGGCCTATGTCCTGCAGTGGGCGTCAAATGGCCGATGATGATGATATAAATGAAGACTCGGTGGTAGCCTAGTGGGTAGAATATTGGACTCGGAAGCGAGAGACCCAGGTTCGATTCCCAGTGCGGGCATGTACCTATGACTTTGTTTTCTAAGTTATGTAGAGGAGAAGGTGTAAATTGGCCCCTGCTTTTATATTGGCCCCCATCAACATTTCTATGTTCCCAGACTGCCATCTATGATTTTAAGCATGCAACAGAAAGACCTAGTGGTAGAGAAAATTTAATAAGTATTAATGGTCACTAGGTGGCGTTTATCTTCTCGCGGCTCGGCTCTGTCAAAACTTGCACCTTCAAAACTTTTTACGACTCCGTGAAGAAAATTCATATTTAATCGAAATTAAGTGTTACAAGTGTTAGGTATTCGTCATCCAGTTAAAAACGAGTTGGCATACGTCATCGTAAAGATAAATACACATAGTCTTTTAAAATATTTTGTTTATTAAGTGAGATACAAATGTCAGCATAATTCTAATTTGGCCCCGTCGATATGTGGGTTTTATGGACCCGGGGGGCCATATTAAATGTATGAGATAATTTCGTTTTTAACCAACAAATTTTAACATACAAAAAGGCAGTGAAGGCCTTTGACGTGCCCAGGAGTACATTGAAACGACTGGTCAAAGATTCAGAAGAATCCTTAGATCGTGTAGTCGAAAACCCAGTTGGCAGAAAACCTACACTTCCTTCAGAATTAGAGAAAAAGTTGGGTGAATATGTTTTGTTTATGGAGTCAAGGTACTACAGGCTTACAAGAATGGATGTTCGCCGAATGGCTGAAGAGGATCTATTGCCGGAACGAGTGCCTGAAAATGCCGACACGAACTGCCTCTTCTGTGATGTAAGTTACTCCGATGACAGACGTGGCGAAGAATGGATCCAGTGTCAAAGTTGCTTTTGCTGAGCCCATACGGCTTGCGCAGGCCCAGAAGGGGCATATTATATTTGCGATATTTGTCGCTGACTGGTTTTATTATTTTCATACATTTAACTAACTAACGCTAAGTGAAGGAAAACATCGTGAGGAAACCTGAGCGTCTGAGCTATTACCTCAGAGCTTGAAATCTCCAATAAGGGGTGGGCACGCGTGGTGACTAAGCCCATACTCTGTCCCACTGTCGAACGGATATAGGCTGCTTATGTATGTAAATGAACACACTATTTTTTTGTTATAATTATTGCGCTAAAAGTATCAGTAACTTATTTAGAACCACTCTTATCAACTAAAGTATCAGTAACTTATTTAGAACCACTCTTATCAACTAAAGTATCAGTAACTTATTTAGAACCACTCTTATCAACTAAAGTCCACGCGGACGAAGATGCGGGTAATAGCTAGTTTAATCTTATATATAAAAAATCACTGTGTTTGTCAAATCAAATCATGTCAAAAATATGTTTTTCAAAGTAGGACAGAAACTGCGACTTAATGAACATTACAAGTTAAACTAGGGGTCCATTTCAAAATCTACATCATTTTGGAGAAAAAATGGTCAAAAAACCTCCAAACTTAAATCTCAAAAATATGTTTTTGAAAGTAGCACGGTAACTGCGACTTAATGAACATTACAAGTAAAATCTAGATCACTTTGGAGAAAAAATGGCCAAAAAAAACCTCAAACTTCAGTCTTTTCAAGTCCTTTAAATAAATAAAATAAATAAAAGCTTTATTACCAACAAAAACATTAAAGCAGAACAGAACAAGACTACACAAAATATTAAAAACTTTAGAATTATTTGTGGATACATGACTTCGAAGGCTTAGGAATCATAAACTAAAATACTTAATAGTTACTACATATTATTATTACGTTTTGTGGTAAAAGGTGAGGTGCTCAGCATGTGTCAACAAAAGCTTCTTACAGCTTAAGTGACGCTGGTTTTCAGCACTCGCCTGACTTAAATTAGTAAAAGAAATAGAAGTGTGTGTGTATGTGTGTGTGAGGGTGTGTGTGTGAGGGTGTGTGTGTGTGTGTGACTGTGTATGTGAGAGTGTGTGGGGGAGGGTGAGTGTGTGTGTGTGTGTGTTTGTGTCAACGCGCGTGTCATTAAAATCAAGTTATGGAACTACTGACTTGTATAAGATACATATTTATCTAGTACTTATACCTACTTATTATAATTTCCAAACATCATTTATTTAATTTAGAAGCTTGCTTTTCTTGTTGACTACTTAAAAGTATTTGTCTATAGTTGATTTTAAATGTTGATTCTATCCTTGTCTGTTGTAGAGGCGGTGGTATGTCGTTCCATATTTTTGATGCAGCAAAGCTAAAACTACCTCGATAACCAGCTGTCTTATGTGAAATTATGCACATTTTGTTTTGTGTTTTAGCACGGGTTAATCTGGAATGTTGATCTTTTGCCCAATAGAATTTGTTGTATAGATATTTTGGCCTTTTAGTTATAACAATTTTACGAACCATGCAGGCTAAGTGAAGTTCCCTTCTACATTTCATTTTAAGAATTTTTTTATCGTTTAGGTACGGTGTAATCCTAAATCGCTTAGGGATAGTGAAGCAAAAACGCATACATGCGTTCTGTACTCTTTGTATAGATTTGGAGGTTTTCTCGAAAAGTCTAGGGCCAAAAACAGTATCACAGTAATTGAATAGTGACAATACCAGTGACTCTACCAAAATAAGTCTTACCTTTTCGGACAGACAATTCCTGATTCCATAAAGCACCTTCAGTCTATAGTAAGCAGCACGAATTTTGTTGTTAATGTGTTCCTGGTATCGTAAATCGCTGTCCATCATTAACCCTAAATTTCTAACCACTTCCACACTCTCTATTTGTTCTCCACTTACAATAATTTTAGGATGATATTCTAAAATCTTTTTTCGTTGAGCCTTGGATCCTAACAGCATAAAAGTAGACTTTTTGGGGTTCAGAACTAAATTATTTTTTCGCGACCAGTCAGCTATTATATTCAAATCTTCATTTATAAATTTTATGGCTTGCACAGTGTCTTTTGGATCAAAAGAAAGGTAAAGTTGGGTATCGTCTGCGTATAGGTGAATTTTACAATGTTTTAATTTTGACGACAGATCAGCAGTATATATTATAAAAAGTAAAGGGCTGATGATAGACCCTGAGGGGTACCACAAGGCAAGATTCTTTTAGTGGACTTTGTTTCAATACCTTTTTCAGTCTCTGTTACTACGTATTGACTCCGGTTTTTGAGATATGAGCGGAACCACTGACAGGCTTCCGGTGATACACCGTAATACGAAAGCTTGGCCAGGAGTAGTTCGGGGTTCAAACAGTCGAACGCTCGTGAAAAATCCAATAAAACTAGAGCTGTGCCTCTCCCTCCATCCGCTGCAGACAGTATATCATCAGTGACGTCGGCTAAAACAGAACTTTATTAACAGAGTTTATAGAAATATTCTAAAACCTAGAACTCATGCATTGAACTGGCTTTAATTCCAGACATCATTGTCGTCTAAATAATCTTTAATGTTATCGAACTCCTCCGAAACGGCTTCACCGATTTTAATGAATTGTTTTGTGTATAGGTATTTTGTATGAGCAGCGGAGAGCGTGTGCACTGTGCAGCCCTCGCTCTGTCCTGTCACACAGCATAATATGTTGTTCCATTGAATTTTCTATAGTTGTACTTTGGACGGCGGTGGAAGAAGCAGAAGTAGTTCATCTCTTCGTGGCAGTTGTTTATTCACGACATAGTTGGTAAAACGTAAGCCGGTGCTAAACCCGTACAATTTGGTAGGTTTGAGTACCTAGGCCTACGTTTGCCGAGTCAGCTTGTATAGACATTGCATCGGAAATTGGTGAATTTAGTGCCGAGTGTACAGGACTGTCATTTTCAATGCTTGTATAAATAAAACCGTACCAGTAACTTAGGTACTTTATATTTTCTGGAATAATAACGCATAATTATTACTTTGCTTTTTTTCTTTCTATACCACCAACAATGAACTACCTCGACTTTTATGGACGTCCATATCGAAGGTTTCCTGTATGACATTTAGGCAGTGATCACTATCACTGCCTAAATGTCGTTTTGCCAACGTCAGTGATCCAACTCGGCTGGGCAGCATTCGGGAAACTTTTCGATGAAATCCGTAGACGAACGAAAGTCGTCGACATAGCCAAGCGGATTAGTAAGTTGAAGTAGCAGTGGGCGGGGCACATAGCACGCAGAACTGATGGCCGATGGGGCCGAAAAGTTCTCGAATGGAGACCACATATCGGCAAGCGCAGCGTAGGACGACCAGCCACAAGATGACCTCATCCAAGTGGCAGGAAGACGCTGAATGCAGGCCACTTCCAACCGGTCTTTTTGAAAATCCATGGAGGAGGCCTATGTCCAGCAGTGGACTTCTTGTGGCTGCATGATGATGATTATGAGTGATCGTTTTATTCGTAGCATTTAGGATTTCAGGTAATTACTGTAACCCTTGTCTTGAAAGTAGCTCAAAGCTGCTGCTGTGTCGCCGTTTTCTACTCTATTATGGCCGACAACTTGGCTGGGTCGCTGCGCCGCGAGTCTAGATGGCGATCTAAATGGATGCTAAGCATAGAGCCAAGCTCTAGGCATGAATGTTTCTCAATCTGCAGGAATGTAAACTTGTTTTATGGGCAAATTTGTTCCTTCACTCACTATTGAATATCATTCAAGTTGGAAAGTTGTCATTATATGTGGGTAACAGCTGTAACAGCTATATGATTAGGTAAAGACACAACTGTCAGGTATGTACTTAATCGCTTAAATAAAACGGGGAGCGATATGTTTATAAACAGTGTAATAGAAATAAAAAAGTTGTAAAAGTTACCGAGTATTCCTTAGAGCATGCGTTAGTGGCGGCGATGAACAGCGCCCACTGGTCGTCCAGCTGCGGGTCCAAGGCGCCGGGCGGCAGGGCGAGCGCACCCACCTGGGCGGGCGGCAGGGCGGACGCACCCACCTGGGCGGGCGGTGCGGCCGCCGGCGTCGCCGCCTCGCCGGGGTCGGCGCGCCGCTGCCGGTGCGCCGCCAGCAGAGCCTCCAGTTCCCGCTCTGCGCCGCTGATCGGCTCCGGCCTCTCAGCTTCTGCGACAACAAGCCAACCAGCTTTACAGGGACCAGGGATTACAGGTCTGAACAGAAATCCTGGCACTATTATTACTCTCCACTGCACTCTATTACTGGGCAAAGGCCTTTCCTACCCTCGGCCAACTGGCCACCAAGTTGGAAGGCCGCGAGAGAAGGGTGTGGTGAGACTACATTTCTCTAAATAATTTTAGAAAATGTAATCTACTAAAGAGCGCCAGGCTATATTCTGCAGTCGGCCCGCATTGTGATTTATTTACACATACTGGTCCGATCCGTTTTTACGCCCCTTTATTTTCGAAACCATAACTGGCTCTTTCAGCCAGAATTAAGGCTGAACAGGACTAAAAAATGCAGAGAGATTAGCGTTTTAGATTATAGTGTTAATATTGCTTAATGTTCATGCATCCAGCTAACGCCGGCTTTTCATTATGGGATGTAATATAATATAATATTACATCTTGAGATATAATCATTTATCGCTCCTCATACATTTTGTACGAGACCGTTCACACCACGTTCACACTGTGCTATAATATATATTACATCCCAAACTTTTCGACAGTATGACGAGCGATAAATTATTATATCTCAAGATGTAATTATATTATATTACACTAGGGGGTGAACCCCCTGCGCGCTTACGCGCGCCAACCCCCAGCCGCTCCGAGCTTCGCTCTCCGCGGCGCTCGGCCTAGGGCCTCGCTAGACACTTGACGTTGGGATTGTTTGAGTGGGAACATGTATGGTCTCGGCCTTCGGCCTCGGCCTGGACGGAGCTCGGCCTTCGGCCTCGCCGCGGCGGGGTTCTTCGTGCCCGCTTCGCGGAGCTCGGCCTCCGGCCTCGCAAGTTTGTCCCATCTGGCTTTTGCGTTGTTCCTTGTTCGCCGAAAATGTATAGTCTCGGCCTTCGGCCTCGGCCTGAACGGAGCTCGGCCTTCGGCCTCGCCGCGGCGGGGTTCCTGGTGCCCGCTTCGCGGAGCTCGGCCTTCGGCCTCGCAAGTTTGTCCCATCTGGCTTTTGCGTTGTTGCTTGTTCGCCGGAAAATGTATAGTCTCGGCCTTCGGCCTCGGCCTGAACGGAGCTCGGCCTTCGGCCTCGCCGCGGCGAGGTTCCTCGTCCCGGCTTCAGCCTCGAAAAATTGCTTTTTTGAAAAAAATTTCATCTTCGTTTAAAATTTTGTACTAAAAGTCTATTTTCAGTACAAATTCTCCATACAAAATTTTCTCATTTTCAATCGTCGATATCTCGGCCGCCATTTTGAAAATCCGAAATGTCCGATTTTTCTCATATACCTGGGTCCTTTGACAACCCGATGCCGTTTAGGGCACGTCTCCAGCATGTGCCCAGTTGGCTGCCGACTTTTTTGCGCAGAGGTCGATTTTTCGGGCGGCCATATTCTCGCCCCTATTTTGAATTTCGAACGTTCAAAATTTTTTTTCACAATTAGATCACGAACTAAACGTCCGTTCAAAATTTCATCCAAATCGGCCGGTAAACAAAAGAGTTGGCCCATTTGTATAGGAGAAGGCGTTCGAAATTCAAAAATCGGCTTCATAGGATGGCTGTAATTCATACATTTCCTACAACTTTGTCATACATCATTTTCCTCTAGCTATTGTCATTTCGGAGAAAACGTATGGATGAGTCAGTCAGTGAGTATACCGCATTGTAGCTTTATATATATATAACTAGGGGGTGAACCCCCTGCGCGCTTACGCGCGCCAACCCCCAGCCGCTCCGAGCTTCGCTCTCCGCGGCGCTCGGCCTAGGGCCTCGCTAGACACTTGACGTTGGGATTGTTTGAGTGGGAACATGTATGGTCTCGGCCTTCGGCCTCGGCCTGGATGGAGCTCGGCCTTCGGCCTCGCCGCGGCGGGGTTCCTCATGCCCGCTTCGCGGAGCTCGGCCTCCGGCCTCGCAAGTTTGTCCCATCTGGCTTTTGCGTTGTTGCTTGTTCGCCGAAAATGTATAGTCTCGGCCTTCGGCCTCGGCCTGAACGGAGCTCGGCCTTCGGCCTCGCACCGGCGGGGTTCCTGGTGCCCGCTTCGCGGAGCTCGGCCTTCGGCCTCGCAAGTTTGTCCCATCTGGCTTCTGCGTTGTTGCTTGTTCGCCGGAAAATGTATAGTCTCGGCCTTCGGCCTCGGCCTGAACGGAGCTCGGCCTTCGGCCTCGCCGCGGCGAGGTTCCTCATCCCCGCTTCGGCCTCGAAAAATTGTTCTTTTGAAAAAATTTTCATCTTTGTTTGAAATTTTGTACTAAAAGTCGATTTTCAGTACAAATTCTCCATACAAAATTTTCTCATTTTCAATCGTCGATATCTCGGCCGCCATCTTGAAATGTCAAAATGTCAGATTTTTCTCATATACCTGGGTCCTTTGAGAACCCGATGCCGTTTAGGGCACGTCTCCAGCATGTGCCCAGTTGGCTGCCGACTTTTTTGCGCAGAGGTCGATTTTTCGGGCGGCCATATTCTCGCCCCTATTTTGAATTTCGAACGTTCAAAATTTTTTTTCACAATTAGATCACGAAACAAACAACTATTCCAAATTTCATCCAAATCGGCCGGTAAACAAAAAAGTTGGCCCATTTGTATAGGAGAACGCGTTCGAAATTCAAAAATCGGCTTCATAGGATGGCTGTAATTCATACATTTCCTACAACTTTGTCATACATCATTTTCCTCTAGCTATTGTCATTTCGGAGAAAACGTATGGATGAGTCAGTCAGTGAGTATACCGCATTGTAGCTTTATATATATATAATAACTAGGGGGTGAACCCCCTGCGCGCTTACGCGCGCCAACCCCCAGCCGCTCCGAGCTTCGCTCTCCGCGGCGCTCGGCCTAGGGCCTCGCTAGACACTTGACGTTGGGATTGTTTGAGTGGGAACATGTATGGTCTCGGCCTTCGGCCTCGGCCTGGACGGAGCTCGGCCTTCGGCCTCGCCGCGGCGGGGTTCTTCGTGCCCGCTTCGCGGAGCTCGGCCTCCGGCCTCGCAAGTTTGTCCCATCTGGCTTTTGCGTTGTTGCTTGTTCGCCGAAAATGTATAGTCTCGGCCTTCGGCCTCGGCCTGAACGGAGCTCGGCCTTCGGCCTCGCCGCGGCGGTGTTCCTGGGGCCCGCTTCGCGGAGCTCGGCCTTCGGCCTCGCAAGTTTGTCCCATCTGGCTTTTGCGTTGTTCCTTGTTTGCCGGAAAATGTATGGTCTCGGCCTTCGGCCTCGGCCTGAACGGAGCTCGGCCTTCGGCCTCGCCGCGGTGAGGCTCCTCATCCCCGCTTCGGCCGCGAAAATTGTTATTTTGAAAAAAAATTCATCTTTGTTTAAAATTTTGTACTAAAAGTCGATTTTCAGTACAAATTCTCCATACAAAATTTTCTCATTTTCAATCGTCGATATCTCGGCCGCCATCTTGAAAATCCAAAATGTCCGATTTTTCTCATATACCCGGGTCCTTTGACAACCCGATGCCGTTTAGGGCACGTCTCCAGCATGTGCCCAGTTGGCTGCCGACTTTTTTGCGCAGAGGTCGATTTTTCGGGCGGCCATATTCTCGCCCCTATTTTGAATTTCGAACGACCGATAGGGGAACCGAAAATGGCGTGCCGAAAAAAAGGCCGCTTTAAAATTTGATCGAAATCGGCCGGTAAACAAAAGAGTTGGCCCATTCCCCTAAGAGAAGGCGTTCGAAATTCAAAAATCGGCTTCATAGGATGGCTGTAATTCATACATTTCCTACAACTTTTTCATACATCATTTTCCTCTAGCTATTGTCATTTCGGAGAAAACGTATGGATGAGTCAGTCAGTGAGTATACCGGATTGTAGCTTTATATATATATAACTAGGGGGTGAACCCCCTGCGCGCTTCGCGCGCCAACCCCCAGCCGCTCCGAGCTTCGCTCTCCGCGGCGCTCGGCCTAGGGCCTCGCTAGACACTTGACGTTGGGATTGTTTGAGTGGGAACATGTATGGTCTCGGCCTTCGGCCTCGGCCTGGACGGAGCTCGGCCTTCGGCCTCGCCGCGGCGGGGTTCTTCGTGCCCGCTTCGCGGAGCTCGGCCTCCGGCCTCGCAAGTTTGTCCCATCTGGCTTTTGCGTTGTTGCTTGTTCGCCGAAAATGTATAGTCTCGGCCTTCGGCCTCGGCCTGAACGGAGCTCGGCCTTCGGCCTCGCCGCGGCGGTGTTCCTAGGGCCCGCTTCGCGGGGCTCGGCCTTCGGCCTCGCAAGTTTGTCCCATCTGGCTTTTGCGTTGTTGCTTATTCGCCGGAAATGTATGGTCTCGGCCTTCGGCCTCGGCCTGGACGGAGCTCGGCCTTCGGCCTCGCCGCGGCGAGGTTCCTCGTCCCGGCTTCGGCCTCAAAAAATTGTTTATTTGAAAAATTGTTCAATTTTGTTTAAAATTTTGTACTAAAAGTCGATTTTCAGTACAAATTCTCCATACAAAATTTTCTCATTTTCAATCGTCGATATCTCGGCCGCCATCTTGAAATGTCAAAATGTCCGATTTTTCTCATATACCTGGGTCCTTTGCCAACCCGATGCCGTTTAGGGCACGTCTCCCGCATGTGCCCAGTTGGCTGCCGACTTTTTTGCGCAGAGGTCGATTTTTCGGGAGGCCATATTCTCGCCCCTATTTTGAATTTCGAACGTTCAAAATTTTTTTTCACAATTAGATCACGAACTAAACGTCCGTTCAAAATTTCATCCAAATCGGCCGGTAAACAAAAGAGTTGACCCATTTGTATAGAAGAACGCGTTCGAAATTCAAAAATCGGCTTCATAGGATGGCTGTAATTCATACATTTCCTACAACTTTGTCATACATCATTTTACTCTAGCTATTGTCATTTCGGAGAAAACGTATGGATGAGTCAGTCAGTGAGTATACCGCATTGTAGCTTTATATATATATAACTAGGGGGTGAACCCCCTGCGCGCTTCGCGCGCCAACCCCCAGCCGCTCCGAGCTTCGCTCTCCGCGGCGCTCGGCCTAGGGCCTCGCTAGACACTTGACGTTGGGATTTGTCGCGTGGGAACATGTATGGTCTCGGCCTTCGGCCTCGGCCTGGACGGAGCTCGGCCTTCGGCCTCGCCGCGGCGGGGTTCTTCGTGCCCGCTTCGCGGAGCTCGGCCTCCGGCCTCGCAAGTTTGTCCCATCTGGCTTTTGCGTTGTTGCTTGTTCGCCGAAAATGTATAGTCTCGGCCTTCGGCCTCGGCCTGAACGGAGCTCGGCCTTCGGCCTCGCCGCGGCGGTGTTCCTAGGGCCCGCTTCGCGGGGCTCGGCCTTCGGCCTCGCAAGTTTGTCCCATCTGGCTTTTGCGTTGTTGCTTATTCGCCGGAAAATGTATGGTCTCGGCCTTCGGCCTCGGCCTGGACGGAGCTCGGCCTTCGGCCTCGCCGCGGCGAGGTTCCTCGTCCCGGCTTCGGCCTCAAAAAATTGTTTATTTGAAAAATTGTTCAATTTTGTTTAAAATTTTGTACTAAAAGTCGATTTTCAGTACAAATTCTCCATACAAAATTTTCTCATTTTCAATCGTCGATATCTCGGCCGCCATCTTGAAATGTCAAAATGTCCGATTTTTCTCATATACCTGGGTCCTTTGACAACCCGATGCCGTTTAGGGCACGTCTCCAGCATGTGCCCAGTTGGCTGCCGACTTTTTTGCGCAGAGGTCGATTTTTTGGGCGGCCATATTCTCGCCCCTATTTTGAATTTCGAACGACCGATAGGGGAACCGAAAATGGCGTGCCGAAAAAAAGGCCGCTTTAAAATTTGATCGAAATCGGCCGGTAAACAAAAGAGTTGGCCCATTCCCCTAAGAGAAGGCGTTCGAAATTCAAAAATCGGCTTCATAGGATGGCTGTAATTCATACATTTCCTACAACTTTTTCATACATCATTTTCCTCTAGCTATTGTCGTTTCGGAGAAAACGTATGGATGAGTCAGTCAGTGAGTATACCGGATTGTAGCTATATATATTAGTAACTAGGGGGTGAACCCCCTGCGCGCTTACGCGCGCCAACCCCCAGCCGCTCCGAGCTTCGCTCTCCGCGGCGCTCGGCCTAGGGCCTCGCTAGACACTTGACGTTGGGATTGTTTGAGTGGGAACATGTATGGTCTCGGCCTTCGGCCTCGGCCTGAACGGAGCTCGGCCTTCGGCCTCGCCGCGGCGGGGTTCTTCGTGCCCGCTTCGCGGAGCTCGGCCTCCGGCCTCGCAAGTTTGTCCCATCTGGCTCTTGCGTTGTTGCTTGTTCGCCGAAAATGTATAGTCTCGGCCTTCGGCCTCGGCCTGAACGGAGCTCGGCCTTCGGCCTCGCCGCGGCGGGGTTCCTGGGGCCCGCTTCGCGGAGCTCGGCCTTCGGCCTCGCAAGTTTGTCCCATCTGGCTTTTGCGTTGTTGCTTGTTCGCCGGAAAATGTGTGGTCTCGGCCTTCGGCCTCGGCCTGAACGGAGCTCGGCCTTCGGCCTCGCCGCGGCGAGGTTCCTCATCCCGGCTTTGGCCTCGAAAAATGTTTTTTTTGAAAAATTGTTCATTTTTGTTTAAAATTTTGTACTAAAAGTCGATTTTCAGTACAAATTCTCCATACAAAATTTTCTCATTTTCAATCGTCGATATCTCGGCCGCCATCTTGAAATTCCAAAATGTCCGATTTTTCTCATATACCTGGGTCCTTTGACAACCCGATGCCGTTTAGGGCACGTCTCCAGCATGTGCCCAGTTGGCTGCCGACTTTTTTGCGCAGAGGTCGATTTTTCGGGCGGTCATATTCTCGCCCCTATTTTGAATTTCGAACGTTCAAAATTTTTTTTCACAATAAGATCACGAAACAAACAACTATTCCAAATTTCATCCAAATCGGCCGGTAAACAAAAGAGTTGGCCCATTCCCCTAAGAGAAGGCGTTCGAAATTCAAAAATCGGCTTCATAGGATGGCTGTAATTCATACATTTCCTACAACTTTTTCATACATCATTTTCCTCTAGCTATTGTCATTTCGGAGAAAACGTATGGATGAGTCAGTCAGTGAGTATACCGGATTGTAGCTTTATATATATATAAACTAGGGGGTGAACCCCCTGCGCGCTTACGCGCGCCAACCCCCAGCCGCTCCGAGCTTCGCTCTCCGCGGCGCTCGGCCTAGGGCCTCGCTAGACACTTAGGGGTTGGGATTTGATAGGTGGGAACATGTATGGTCTCGGCCTTCGGCCTCGGCCTGGACGGAGCTCGGCCTTCGGCCTCGCCGCGGCGGGGTTCTTCGTGCCCGCTTCGCGGAGCTCGGCCTCCGGCCTCGCAAGTTTGTCCCATCTGGCTTTTGCGTTGTTGCTTGTTCGCCGAAAATGTATAATCTCGGCCTTCGGCCTCGGCCTGAACGGAGCTCGGCCTTCGGCCTCGCCGCGGCGGGGTTCCTGGGGCCCGCTTCGCGGAGCTCGGCCTTCGGCCTCGCAAGTTTGTCCCATCTGGCTTTTGCGTTGTTGCTTGTTCGCCGGAAAATGTGTGGTCTCGGCCTTCGGCCTCGGCCTGAACGGAGCTCGGCCTTCGGCCTCGCCGCGGCGAGGTTCCTCATCACCGCTTCGGCCTCGAAAAATCGTTATTTTGAAAAATTCTTCATTTTTGTTTAAAATTTTGTACTAAAAGTCGATTTTCAGTACAAATTCTCCATACAAAATTTTCTCATTTTCAATCGTCGATATCTCGGCCGCCATCTTGAAATGTCAAAATGTCCGATTTTTCTCATATACCTGGGTCCTTTGACAACCCGATGCCGTTTAGGGCACGTCTCCAGCATGTGCCCAGTTGGCTGCCGACTTTTTTGCGCAGAGGTCGATTTTTCGGGCGGCCATATTCTCGCCCCTATTTTGAATTTCGAACGTTCAAAATTTTTTTTCACAATTAGATCACAAAACAAACAACTATTCCAAATTTCATCCAAATCGGCCGGTAAACAAAAGAGTTGGCCCATTTGTATAGGAGAACGCGTTCGAAATTCAAAAATCGGCTTCATAGGATGGCTGTAATTCATACATTTCCTACAACTTTGTCATACATCATTTTCCTCTAACTATTGTCATTTCGGAGAAAACGTATGGATGAGTCAGTGAGTGAGTATACCGCATTGTAGCTTTATATATATATAAATAATATAATATAATATAATATCCCATAGTGAAAAGCCGGCTTTATAGTTTCCAAAATGAGAGATCCAAAATCGAAATTTTGGCACTCGTTGAATCTTTCCCTGTTAGATCATTAAAAGTCTAAGATAATTTTTCATCCCCCATCTTAAATTATTGAATTTAGAATAACGTATGCACTAATTTTGTAAATTTAAAACATCATTAAACCTATTTACTTCGACCTCCATGGTGCCCAATTTACCATACAACTTTTTGAATTTGTTAAAAACTCAGACAAAAATTTGACTCGGAACCTCCTGTGTTTTTTTGTTGCATTTAGTCATTTCCTCGCTGAGGTGGGATGAAAAGTTACGTGCTGCACCCGAGTGCAAAAATGTTTTCACCTCTTTTGATTCCCTCGCTAACGCTCAGGATTCTGAGCGCAGCTAAAAGATATGAGGAACATAGGAAGTACTTAGTGAGCAGTGGTGTATTGTGAAAAAAATAACCAAGTCACTTGCCTACATAGAAGGAACAGAGTTTTGATAAACACTGAAAAATATTGTGTGACAGAATCTACTTGGTATGTTTTCATTATAAAATACTTAACAACATTTAAAAACTTGCCAAATTTCATTTTCAATAAGCGACGACATTATGCCCGTTTTTTACATTTATTTTTGTGTGGTATAATTATAATCCTTTCGAACTTGGTATAAGGTAAGGTAGGTACGGACAGTTCAGTCAGGTAAGCAAGGACATCCATTGAGTTTAAGATAATGTTTATTACTGCTAGTATCAATCACCATACAGATTAGTCGCAGATACACGTAGATGGTCGCACAGAATTAATGGAAATAAATGGTCGCAAGTCAGTATGAGATCACAGCAAACACCACATAAGTAGATGCGATCCCAAGGGCGAAGGCTGGGGAAAGGGGGTGGTTGGCGCCGCGGTTGAGCTGTGCAGTGTCGATGTAGTCGCAGACCTGCTCGTCCCAGTTATCGGTGAGGTCGCTGATGCCCCTGGCGCGGCTCAGCAGTTTCTGGCGCATGAGCCGCTTGACATGTAGCAGCCGCTGCGGCGACTCGTCCATGGCCAGCAGGTAGCGTCGGTTCTGCTCGGAGAAGGGCAGGTTGGTGCCGTGCGGCTCCACCATCACCACGGTCGGTACCGACCCGCCCGTCACCTGCAGCAGCACCGGCGGCTTCATTGTCGCACTTTCCTTACCGCTCTCCTTCATCATCGCCTTCTTAAGAATCGATAGTCTAGACTTCTCTGCCAGTGAGAGCTTCTTATGCGGGTTGAGGAGTTCGGACATGTTGTAACTAGTGACGTTAAGTTGCGGTCGGGTTTTGGCCGCGGTGGTGGTCGGCTCGGTAATAGTGGTGTTGGTGGTGAGCTCGGCGGTGGTGGCGCGGAGCTTGGCCCGCTTGGGCGCTTGCGGCGGCTCGTGGAAGCGCCGCGAGCCGCTAGGCCAGCGTGCGCGCGGCCCCTGACGCACCGGTGTGGTCACAGCAAAGATTCTCGACGCTGAACAGACAAAAGCTTACGTTAGGGTGTTCCTTCATTTGTTGAGCTGCACAAGGTAAAAAATACAATATTGTGATTGGCAACTATCATGTAAGTCATTTCAGGAATATAATCCAAACGAAGGGCATCCATACGTTAGCTTTTTCTGTTCAATAGTTGTTGGACTGCACCTAGAGCCAACTGGTCCACCGAATTACAACTTACCTGAAATATATTCTAAATTCAACCAAAAGTAGGTGATATCCCAAATTACTTCTCTGTCTGCTTTGCACATTTCCACTCTGCCAATTAAGTCTAGGTGTGAGCACGACACTCATCATTAATTTAATAAGCATCAACTTACGAGTGGTGCGTTGTAGCAGAGAAGGTAGCTTATCCTTCAGCTTCAAGACGGGCTTCATAACGTCGTAGGCGCTATATTCATCGGAAGGATCCTCAGTAGACAGCGGGGCCCTAGTTGCGAGCGAGGCGCTGGCGGCGGTGGCGGTCAGCTCTCTGGCTACCGGCGGCGCGCCCACGTGCGGCTCGTCGAGCCCGTGCGGGTACTGCTCCTCGCCAGCTGGCGGTAGCTCATAGTCTCCGTCTGAGTCCTGCTTCCCCCGCCGCCCACGCCCACGTCGCTCTTCAGCGCCTCGTCCGCCCACCAGTGCTCGCGTTAGGTCTTCGCTGACATCTCTTCTTTCCTTCGATCTTCTGCGATTGTGATTAGGTTCGAATTTTTGTATTTCCTCATCACCAAAATTATCGTCTAAAGGTTTATAGGTCGAGGCATCGTTAAGCTCCTGCCGCTCGTCATCTGGGTGCTTTGGGCGTCGCCTGCGCGCTACGTCGTCCGCGCGGACGCGTTCCTGCCGGCGCGTCTTCCTCGGCCGTAAGGCTCGCCGCGCCCCGGGCTCAGCCTCGACCTCGGCCTTGGGCTGCCATACGTCCTCGGCGTCGCGTTCCCGTGGGAGCGCCGTCGGCGGCCGCTGCTCATCGTACTTGCTGTAGTCGAGGGGGTCGCGGTAGTCGTCGCGCGCGCGGGAATCGTCCGCGGCGCCCCCTGCCGTCTCATACACGTAGTGCGGCAACTTCACCCCCGAGTAGTCGGCGTACGCGTCCGCCCGCATCCCGCCCCCCGTCCCCGCCAGCACCAGCAGCAGCAGCAACGCGCTACCCCCGCCCCTCACGCCGGCGACTCCACCCGCTCGACACATGCCGCCCAACAAACATGTCTTGAAAAATGAAACTATTGATATTTTGACGTTGAATTTCACATTCTGATTTGTCATTTTATTTCTGACAGAACCTATGAAAGAAAAATAAATTAGCCATTATGCCTGTGCATTATGCAATGGCATTATGCTACATTAAGCCATATGAAAACTGACATTAAAAAACGTTTTTGACTGCCTCGTTGGCCTAGCGGTATCACGTCTGATTACCATGCCGGAGGTTGTGGGTTCGGTTCTCACTGGGGGCCGCCGTACATGTGGCGTAAATTTGTACAAATGACCTCAGTCTGGGTATAAATATTCCCATGATGTCCTTGCCTGGTTACCATAGCACAGGGTTACCTAGCTTGGGACCAGGAGAAGACAGTGATTGTGTTGTGTGGATGTTATTTATTATTTATTGCGGTTTAGATTTTCCTTTTCATAAAAGTGCGATAATTGCGGGTCCTTAATAATGGGGTTTATTTTTCCTATGTAACTGTACAGGCGCTTGAATCATCGCTATTTTAAGGCGTTTTTTACGCCGGGGCAACGCTTGCGGCATGCCACAAGACCGCCTGCTACAATAATTAAAAATGTCGCACAGTATGGCAAGAATCGTGCGGCATGGCAACACTTTGCGTCATGTAGCAGACTGTCGGTCGCAGCCTGTCATGGAAGTAGTATGTATAAACTACTTCCATGCAGTCTGTATCCGAACACGATGTTGCCCCAGAGCGCGGCGTAATAGACTGCCGCATGCTATCTACATCGGCCGCATGCGGTATGATGTTGGAGATTGTAGCTTGCAGCAAGGAGCCGGATGCCTGTCGCACTGTTGCTCTAGCTTAAAATAGCCTTAAGTAACTGTTTCTAAGCAAATGTGAACATATAAAAAAATAAATCATACGCAGCCACTTGCAGCTTTGCTAGTTAAGGATGTGACACGAAACGTAAAACGGCCGGAAACTGGGGGTCTTGGCTTAGTGGGACTATCCATAGTAGGTTTATGCCCTAATCGCCACACTGGGCGACACACACGACGCACACGGCGAGAACTTACGCCCTGCGATCGCCAACACGCCTACCTGGTTGGCGATCGCAGGGCGTAACTTCTCGCAGTGGTGGCGCTGCAGCCCGTCACCAGCCTGTAGTATTTAGCTACGCCGTGTTATTTTGAAATGGTTATCTCAAAAGCCTCGTTCGTAGGTCAGCAGGATGCTCCCTTACATCCTTCCCTCACATGAATGGAATCCCACTCGAAGTTGTTTCGCAGTATGTTTACCTAGGGCAGATGCTCCAACTAGGCAGACATAACTTCGAGAAAAAAATCCAGGGAAGAATTCAGCTGGGCTGGGCAGCATTCAGGAAACTCCGTCGAGTGTTCTCGTCGCCTATACCGCAGTATCTAAAGACAAAAGTCTTTAATCAGTGCGTCCTACCCGTCATGATATACGGGGCCGAGACGTGGACACTCACGGTTCGACTAGTCCACCAATTTAAAGTCGCTCAGCGAGCTATGGAGAGAGCTATGCTCAGTGTTTCTCTGCGGGATCGAATCCGAAACGAAGTAATTCGCCAGAGAACCAAAGTGATCGACATAGCTGAACGGATTAGCAAACTGAAGTGGCAGTGGGCTGGTCATATACTCATATCTGATGCAGGACTGATAACCGTTGGGGAAGACTGGTTCTAGAGTGGAGACCGCGAATCGGTAAACGTAGCGTAGGACCCCCTGTGACCAGGTGGAGCGACGACATTCGTAAAGCGGTGGGCAGTGACTGGAAAAGAAGAGCCTTAGATTAGATCGGGCTCAGTGGCGTGTCTTGGGAGAGGTCTATGTCCAGCAGTGGCCTGACACCGGCTGATTATGATGAAAATAAACATTTAAGGGGGGATCCCATCCAACAAACGTGATTTTGTTGTCGTTTTTTCTCGATCTTTTTGTCTAATGTTGTATAGATAATGGTATGGAACCCTTGCACTCCTCGCACTTGGCCGGTTTTTTTTTTCAAGGTCCCCACAGATGTCAAAAAAATATTTGTTTTAATCTGTGGTCAGGACTTTCAATGGATCGCAAATTTCAAGATGTACCTATCGTATACCTGTATAAAATACTATTTTCCCTGTGAATTTGGTGTCCAACATAAAAGCTTTGTAACGAAGTGGGCAAAATACGATGAGCCTAGACGACACACATTCCTCGAGGCTGAAAAGTCGTGGCTGGGTGTTTGTGGATGAATGTTTGCTGAAAATAAGTACATAAATTTGTTTGCAAAAGCATGGCAATCCTTACTTTGTAAAAAACAAGAAACTGGTAGGTATGCTAATCTGTAATCAGCTAGATAATAGCTTTGCCTGTGAATTTGCGAACAAAATGCGTGGTTAAGGGTATTCGAATCCCACGCGAGCTAAGTCGCGAACACAGCAGAGCTAGTTAATACCTACTAATGTGAATGTAAAACCTACTAATGTGAAAAGTTTGCCGTTTGGCTGTTTCATTTATCCGTATAATTGTCAAGCAATGACAATCACACGGACAGATCCGAAAGGAACATACATATAAGACGAATGAACTCTGTAACTTGTAAAGCCAACTTAGCCGTGATAGCTTTCCTTTATGTGCTACTGCCCTGAATTTTTTCACCATTTAGCCGGGAGAGGGTAGGGAACTACAAATACGGCCCGAAGGTAGCGGCTAACATAGTAACATAGTACATTGACATTCAGCAAACAGAATGTAAATTCTTTACGTTGAAATAAATTATTGATTTCTGATTTCTGAAGGGGGTCCCAAGTGTAACAAAAAATGCGTTTTTAAGTCTAATATTTTGCATACGGATCTCTAAATCGAAAAATGGCTTTCCTACATCCACAATACTTTTAAACGAACAATCCAACGATACCCCACACTATGGTGTAGGTGAGGCCCTCCCTTCCTAGCCTGGTACACTTCAATATTTTTTTCTGGCTTGCTTAATATGTATATTTATGCCAAACAGCTTTCTAGTACTTGTCGTCTGTGCTAAGCCGCAAACAGACAGACGGATGGAACGTGGCGAAACTATAAGGGTTCCTTGTTTACTACGGAAGCCTAAAAAGGGGTGCCTGGCGACTTATTAAAAAAAAGGTAGACTATGTAGACGCAGATAGACGTTTCATAAAAAAAAATCAAAGTCAATCATGCCAATCTTTAACCCGTATTGCAAAATTATTGAAAATGTGAAAAACTCAAAATAATCTACATGAAACCACAACTTGAGACCTTGCAAACCTGACATCCGAACGAACTCTTCAAAACAAAACTTGACTAATGAGCAGTGAAAAGTAGGTAGGTAGCAGTGGCATTACCTGCATTCAAAGGTATTTAGTTAAGTCGTAGTTGCATTACCTGCACTCGAAGATAGGTAAGTCGTAGTGTCATTAACTGCATTCAAAAGTAGGTAAGTTAAGTCGGAGTGGTATTCATCATCATCCTTCAGCCACAAGAAGTCCACTGCTGGACGTGGGCCTCCTCCATGGATTTTCAAAAAGATCGTTTGGAAGCGGCCTGCATCCAGCGTCTTCCTGCCACTTGGATGAGGTCATCTGTCCATCATGTGGCTGGTCGTCCTACGCTGCGCTTCCTCTGCCAGCTCAATTAGCTTTTTGTCTGTCCTCAATGTGCGAATGTTATGTGTCACCATGGCCAGTCGTTTCCGCTGTTGGGCGTGGTAGCCGGTTTTCTGCCGGAGATTCTTAGCACCCCTTGCTCCATCGTTACCGTGGCCGCTACCGTAGCCAAGAATGGCGGAGCTGCCGGGGACTGGGGGCCTGGTTTTTTGGTTTTCCATATGGTATTTGCCATACTCGCCAAGCTTGGCATGCGGGTTGGCGAGCGCAGTATATGGCATTTCCGCAGAAGGCGCTGCTGCCCACCTCCTGGTAATGTGTCCCTTACCCGGTTTTTACGGCACCCACGGGAAGAGACGGGGGGTACTATTCTAAAGCCGGCACCCCACGGCATGTAGTGGCATTCATCATTCATCATCATCATTCAGCCACAAGAAGTCCACTGCTGGACATAGGGCTCCTCCATGGATTTCCAAAAAGACCGGTTGGAAGCGGCTTGCATCCAGCGTCTTTCTGCCACTTGGATGAGGTCATCTGTCCATCTTGTGGCTGGTCG
The DNA here is from genome assembly GCA_947310995.1 of Yponomeuta cagnagella. Classification (NCBI taxonomy): domain Eukaryota; kingdom Metazoa; phylum Arthropoda; class Insecta; order Lepidoptera; family Yponomeutidae; genus Yponomeuta; species Yponomeuta cagnagella. The sequence goes on along the minus strand of OX371268.1, from coordinate 22,890,292 downwards.
TCCTACGCGGCGCTTGCCGATATGTGGTCTCCATTCGAGAACTTTTCGGCCCGTAGTGGCATTACCTGCATTCAAAAGTAGGTAAGCAGTAATTGCATTACCTGCATTGAACCTGCTGTCACAGACGTCTGCGCCTTCTGTGACGTGCTTAGCTTTGCTTGACTATGTACTATAAAGCTGGAGAAGCTGTTTTCTTTTTGGAATGTTTTAAAGACGTTTGCGTAGGAATTGCTATCAAATATAAGTATACTTAGAACGATGGATTTACTCCAAAACTCGTCGGCCGCTTGCCTATAGGTACTAGAATTAATTATACCTACCTACATGAAATAACATTACATAGGTACATCGGTGGTTCGTTTCACCTAAAATCAAAAGATTATTTTGTCTAAGGCTTAAAGTTCTTTTGACTGATTGATTATAAATCTTCATGGTTTGCAAATAAATCGCAAAAAGTCTAACAACAGAATTATTATTAATTAATTTTTGCTCAGAGACAGTGTCAGTACCAGTCTATCGTATTCACCATAAGCCGCGCGGCCATCTTTATGGTACAGTCGACAGCTGGTCAACCTTTACATTTTTGTTGCAGACGTCCTTAACGTAACTAGTTAGGGTGCCAGTATGTAGGTAAAGGTTGTTGTGTCGACTGTACTATTTTGAAATGTAAGCTGGATGATTTGAGCTACGTTGCTTCAATGAATTGTTTCAAGACGATGCGTGCATTGGCGCTTACTGCTTGAAACGTAGCACCAAACAAACGGGATTCGTAAAATCAACCATTGGATAAATTGAAATATCGAACAAACTAACTCGGTGAGTCGTCATAGATGAAATGTAATTCGGTGAAACGTGTTTTGGAGTGGTTGGCACGTAGTGAACCCGGATTTGGTAGGATCCATTCTTTAATATAGCCAAGGATCCCCGTAAGTTACCACGTACAGTACCTAGGTACTTATTAATCGACTAAATTAATAAGTAACTAGGTACTGTAGAGCGACTACGTTACCTTTTACTGCAAAAAAAAATAAAAAAAGTTAAGCAAGTCGAATCGTTACATCTCACCTGGAACAATGCTAGTCATTCATTACTATGGTAAATTAAAGATATATGTACGACCGATGCAATGAACATTGATTGTAGCCCATAAGTAATTATTTTGTACTGAAGAGAGAAAAGTATTGTTGTTTTTATGCAGGTGAACTCCGCGATGGGCGCCAAGAGTCAGACGAAGGAGAAGGAGCCGGAGGACTGCCGCTGCTTCGCGGCGTCGCGCAGCGCCTGCGCCTGCCCCGTGCCAAGGAATGTCACGCACCCGCTGGTTACATTTCTTTACACTAATTTTACATTAATTTTCATCTTCTAATTGAATGTGAGTGACGCGGTTGTTGTAAATGTCGCAGCGCTACTACGAGTTCACGCAGGACGAGATTCGCGCGCTGGAGGAGTGTGACTCGGAGAGCTTCTACCAGCGATGCCTGCCCTTCAGCACGCTGTTGGCAACCGCCACGTTCGCCGCCGTCAAGTTCGGTACGTACCGCGCGGGGCAGGGACGCCACGGAAGCCTTCATAGAAGTACAGAGCGCTCCTAGTTGAGTTAAGAGATCAGTTACATTCCTCTCAGTCGCGTGTTACTTCTATGAATGTTTCTGTTCGTAGGATACCTGCGGCGGAACCCGCACTTCGGTGCGGTGCCGAAGGTGGCGCTGGCGCTGGTTGCGGGGCACGCGGCGGGCCGGCTGGCCTACCAGCCCGCCTGCGCCGCCAAGCTGCGCCGCCTGCCGCCCGGCAGCCACCTCGGAGACACCATGCGCAGCTACCACAGCGACCCACCACGCTCCGAGCGCTGACCTCCACCTTACCTCACTACCTTCTACCACTCAGTGACGGAAATGTCTTTATCACATTTTGACAAATTAATAAACCTGCATGATCCCTTTTGATATTTAATTTGCTAATATTTTTTGTAAATCTTCTACTTAAGGCTGGGTTTTCTGAAGGTTCCTCTAAATCAGATGTTTTAAAATACATTTTACTCTCTAATGGTTAGTATATTTAAAAACTGAAAAAAAAACTATTACTTTTATTTTTTTTAAACTTTATTGCATAAGTCTAAATTCTAACTAGACGTGGTATTATTTGAACTGTACTGAGTTTTGGATCATCATCATCAACCCATTATGTCCCCACCTAGGGGCACGGGTCTCTTCCCTGAGGAAGGTATAGGCCATACTCCACCACGGGGGCCAAGTCCGGATTGGTGGAGGCTTGTAGACTAGTGGCTCGTCTACTGTCAGAAGTTGTCAAGCCGCCCTAAGGCGTCTGACTTGGCTTTACGACTGCCATCTATCGACGGCAGCCGGCACCAACAGCTTAACGTGCCTTGCGAAGCCCGGAACCGCTCGAAAAAATGCCACTAGCGTTAGGCATAGACGGCGACCCATCCATGCACTGAACGCGCCCTGTGTTGCTTAACCTTCGTGATCGTTTAAGATCACTCAGGCAGCCGGGGCTACGAGTTTTGGATAGTAAAAAATATAATAAACTTACTACCTATCAACTGAATGTTTCAGTGACGTCGGTCGTCAAAATTCTATTAATTAATAGAATTTGTAATGTCAGAAAATGGCTACTTTTCCCTCAAGTATTCGCGCGCGCTGCGCAATAAGTCCCATACAATACAAATCCGTACGCTCGGAGAACACGGCCTTAAGTCTATGTCATTAGGTTAGTGCTCCGCAAACTTTTTGTGTTCCGTACCCGGGCCACGCGCAATGCAGGGCTCCGTAGGACGGGTGTTTTACCTGCTTTAGGTACAGAACTCACAACTTCATCAAAGTAATTTTCAATGGAAATTGTACGACGTTTTCCTTTCATAAGATGGTCGCCCAATTAGCCGTGATAGTTTTATTTTCAAGTTCATTAATGTGCTACTGCCCTGAAGTTTTCACGTTTCTACAATCAACCGTTTAGCCGCTCCCGGCTCCATGAGGGGACGCTCTATAAAAAAATTGCGCATTAAAGCTTCATATTTCGCAAACGGGTCCCAAATCGAAAAATGGTTTTCCTGCACTCACAATATTTTTTAAACGACCAATCTAACGATACCTCACGCTATGGCGTAGACGAGAAAAAAACGCATCCCTAATTTAGGTAAAGGGGAGGTAAAGGCCAATTTGAAGCGCTGAGGTATGTGAATACCTCAGACACCCAGGTTTCCTCGCGATGTTTTCCTTCACGGCTAGCGAGTGGTATTACTAATAGGTACTAATAAATAACATAGCCAACATAAAAATACTAAGAAAGTATAAACATCCGGTCACTAAGTTCCGAAACGTAAAAATTTGACCCCCCCATTTAACTGGTGCCAAAAAAATCATAATTATAAAATCAACTTACCTATTTAAAAAAATAAAAACAGTATTAAAACATTTTTCATCTATTATGTAAATATAAACTATGTGTGATTAACTGATTATTTGTGGTAGGTATTACAATATCATCATCATCAGCCCCTTGACGCCCACTGCAAGACATAGGTATTACAGTATACCTACCTAAATACCTAGAAATGGTTACATAGACTTACTTCTGATGCTTTTATTCTAAATCATCATAAGCAGTCTATATACAAAAAACTGTATCGTCTCGCTCGCCAGTGAGAGGTTGCCATAGTTACCGACTGACTCTGACGACCTGGGTCCTGTTTCATGAAACTAATATTTATGTTTCGCTTGGACTACGGTACTGCTAGGTCGTTGCACTTAAAACAATTTATATTGTAATTTATTATTTCGAATACAATCTTTGTACCAGCTTTTAATATATAGCCCACTCATTTTATATCCTGTTAGGCTAGGACCCTTCTTTTTGTGTTCTGAGCTAGGACCTTCTGGCATAGTTATTGTTCAATATTAGTAACGGCAACAGGTAGATGCTTGAAATACTCACAGAATGTTTAGTTCTATATTCGCTTCAAAAATAAAAAAATAATTATAACAAACGTGATTTTTCCCGTTTTTCTCGATCTTTGTGTCTAATGTTGTATAGATAATGGTACGGAACCCTGCGAGTCCGACTCGCACTTGGCCGTTTTTTTCCTTGTGATGCGTTAATTTGTCCCAATCAATGTCTTTCTTCTTTCTTTCATCTACAAATCAGATGGACTATGCTTTGGTAAAGGTTGTTTTTCATAAAAGTAAATCGAATCATTAAAAGTCGACAGCACATCAATATTTACTTACGTGCACTGTAATCAATGGGCATCAACGTCCTCAATATTGACAATAGTTACAAATTATACTACATTTTAGAGGTAGTTACCTATGAAGTCAGTGAATATAATGCTACAATTATAAATTCAATGATTTCTTGTACATATTTTTGTGAATAGGCCTAGAAAGTGACAACTCGTAGGATCTCAGTTGATGACGTACTGCCGGTTTAGTAGACTCTCTTCTTTTTTTTCGCTTTAAAAATTAATTAAGGGGTTACCTACTTTCTATGAAATGAATTCTTTCTCGCAACCTCGCTCGTCTCGTCACAAATAATGCTATTGTAGTTTGATAACAAACAACAATAAATTGCCTCCAAAATTAATTTATTTGTCTTTATACGTTTTTCTATTCCATATTATTTGAAACTGGTGGAACAATAATTTTGAAAAGCGTGAAAACATAGCTCCTTTCCAACAGTCACTTGTCCCAAATGGTAAAACGGGTAAAATGGTGAATGGCAACACTGTTGTATCTGTCGTCACGTCAGATGTCACTTTGACAAGTTTGACACTTAAAAAATAGGTAAAATTATAACATAACCTGTCCAGTTCAATTCTATATTTCTCACTATTTTCATGGCTTAATCCTTTAGTTTCAAATCGCAAAGGCAATTGTATGAAGTAGGTAGGTAGTAAAGGTTACGGCGATGAGTGATCCCAACGCGTTTGGTTACGCGGGCGGCGGCGAGGAGATGGCGCCTGGCGCTCCGGCGGCGACCCTGGTAAGAGGAGACCGTCGGCGGCGATTGCGCGGGCTCCGGCGGCGACTGTAGCTTGATTGTTGTAGGCGGGGCACAGGTTCTCGGCTGACGAGCTGCGCGTGCTGAGCGAGTGCAACCGCGAGAGCTTCGTACGCCGCTCGATGCCCTTCGCCTCGGCGCTGGGGCTGGCTGCCTACGCCGCCGTGCAGCAGGGTGAGTGCCTATCCTCTTCATCTCACGTGGAGCTTACATTATTTCGACTCTGTTACAAAAATACTTACAACCTTAAATTGTCTAAAATGGCTCAGATCGGATTGTGGTCAATCTGATTGTCAAGGCAATCTTGACAAAAAAAAAAACTGAAACAAAAATCAAACCATCTGCTGAGCATTAAGGGGCTCCAGGGAGTAACGCTAGTGGAAAACATCATATATTTTTTTATATTCTTTTGTTGCACTAACCCGTGCTGAGGACAATTTTAAAAACCTATTTAGGGGCAAAAAATTCCACCCATGCCGGGACTTGAACCCGCGACCTCTGGCTCACGGTGCCAGCGCTCTCCCAACTGAGCTAATGGGCAAGTGCAAGCATCATTGAAATTTCGAGCCTCTTTACAAACTTCTCTGTATCGGCGGCGACATCTGACCGAAGCAATTTACATCACTTGCAGCTTTTTTTACGGATTAAATTTGCAAAAAGTGTTTGTACAATTTCTTAATCATGCTAAAGTAATTTTTAGGACCGATGGCTGAAGCTAAGGTATAAAACCTAGGACTAGATAGCAGTAACACCTAAAATGCCCTTTTTGGCATAAATGATGTCTAGTACCAGGTTCATGATCATAGGTTCTTTGTCGTGGGTCCTAAAAATTCCTGTTAATATGATTGAGAGATTGTACAGACACTTTTGCAAATATGATCCTGTAAACGAAAATATGATTTTTTCACTAACAAAAAAATTCGCTTTACACCTTAATATTACACAGAGTGATCCCTAAATTGAAAAATGGTATGGCGGGAACGCTGCAAGATGTACAACATATGCTGAGAGGCCTAGCTGATTCTTCCCAATGCATTAGTCTCCCGATGAACTTGGATAAAACCAAGGTTATTTTCAATGAACACGTAAGTCCGGTGCCAATTGCATTTCAAGGCTTAAAGTATTCTCGAAGTTGTTAAGGAGTATGTACCTCGGGTAAACCATGCAGTTAGGTAAAAACAACTTCGAGAAAGAAGCCAATAGAAGAATTCAGCTGGGCTGGGCAGCGTATGGGAAACTACGTCGAGTCTTCACATCGCCAATCCCACAGAGTCTTAAGACGAAAGTTGTGGACACTCACCTGGTCCACAAATTTAAAGTCGCTTAGCGTGCTATGGAAAGGGTTATGCGCGGGGTTTTTCTGAAAGATAATTCGAGACGAGGTGATCCGACAGTGCGCCCACCGAATTAGCATGCTTAAGTGGCAGTGCGCCGTCCATATCATCCGAAGAACTGATAACCAATGAGGTAGACGAGTTCTTGAGTGGCGACAGCGGATCGGTAAACATAGTGTAGGACGTCCTCAGACTCGGTGAAGCAATGATCTTTGCAGGGCGGCTGGCAAGAGGTGTTCAGTGGCGTGCAATAGGAGAGGCCTATGTCCAGCAGTGGACAAGCATAGGCCGATGATGATGATGAATATCAAAACGTAATAATTAGCCCAAGAAATAAAAACTATGGCCAAAAAGCGAAGTGTTGGCGACTGGCTGTGGTGCGACCTATTTTGTTACAAAACGTCATGTTTTTAATTTTGATTCGATTTCCATTTTTTATTGTCATTCTCTGTTTGGTCTTGCCACTGTCATACGCCTTGCTAATTATAATAAAACATAAGTATTTATTTCCTACGTGTTTCCCTCAACAAACCATCACATTCATACAGTCCACTCAACCACTCGCTATCACGAAGTCTTTCCCCAACTAGTAAATAACTGGAATATAGTGGTTTTAAAGCGTCTCCAGCTTGGAAACGGTCACTCTCAGAGAAAAACTTGCGAAATACAAAATCCAATTCTGCGTATATCCAATTCTGTGTAGAATTCAGTCAAATACTGTCGTCGTAACTGGCAAGCCCTCAATTTCCTGGAGATTGAATTTACCTATAATTTACAACGCCTCAATGGTATGAATATGGGATTAGAGAGTTATAATTACCATTACTATCCGATGATTAATCATCTAAAAGTGTGAATCAGGAAGGAGGAAATAAGCAAACACAAGTTGTTGAAGTTAATTACTACATATAGTTACAAATTAGTTCAAAGGTCTACAAATATAATATAATTAGCGACATAATTATATACTAATTTCATCTATGTTACAAAAAAGTTTCAGTATTGGTTAAAAACTTAATCCATAGGGTAAAATCGGGAGTTCGTGATCGTTCGCCGCGTGACGCGTGTCACACGCGGCGCTCACTCGGAACAATTGCTTATATATTCCCAGTAATACAATTCGCACCTTAATTTCCTTAACGTCACTAAACGAAATACACACATCTTCAGCGAAGATGTCATTCTTCAGTTAAAACTCATGCGTTCCGCGAGAAAGTACCTAACGAAACAATGCCATCAAGGGGGTTTTTAGTGAACTATTCAAACCAGTGTCTTCAGCAAACATAGGCCCGAGATTGTGGGTTAGATGGCGGTACTTACCTCCATTTTGATTTTTGTTTAGTGACGTTAAGGAAATCAAGGATGTATATAACGGTACCTATTTACTTAAATTTTCACCAAATTGCTAGACCACTGCGATTATTCCAATAAATTGAGCATAAATCGGCAGTATGTGTAGGTCACACGGTTGCTCCCATATCTGTATCGTCCTCTAATATGTTTCGCTGAGATATATCTAAACACTTCCTGGTCCAAAATTGTATGTTCCCGGATTCCTTATTAGTGTGCTAACATCCGAAACGAAACACTTCATGACTAGATGCAGTGAAAAATAATTAGAGATGATTAATTTATTAAGACAAAAAATAAACTGCTCAGTCACCTAACTATCATAGACAAATAATTCAACTTATTACCATAATTATAAGAATCGACTCTAATTTAACTAAATTATAATCTGTTCCAAGTTATTGTTAACTACTTTTTATTTCAATGTGTTTGTTAATTTGAGGTCAATGAACAGAAATATAAACTTTCGTCGCAAATTGACTACGAAAGTTACTGAACTTGTTAAAAAAGGTAAGGGCTGTATTAAAATGGTATCATGTACCATCTTTATGGTTTTTCGAACTAAAACTTTCGTAAGCACTACACATTATTAAATTAACACTGGATAAGTAAGTACCTAAGTTTATCTGGTGTTAAGAAGAAGACCAAGTAATAAAACATGGGCAACAAATTGGAAAAAAATGTAATGAAAATACATTTTCTGATATATTTTGTATAGAAAGGCTTTTTTTGATGATATCTCGGAATAGGCGGTACGAAGTTCGCCGGGGCAGCTAGTATAATATAGAGTTTTATGGCCAGTTTCTGAATTGAGAATTTCGCTAAGTAAATGGTTAACTGTAGTGGTGTCTCTTCGAATTTCTCAGAAAAGAGCATGACAGAGCGTTACATAAGTATTTACTTAGTGAAATTCTCAATTCATAAACCGGCCCTTAGTATACGGAATAGAGTTAAAATCAGGGTATACTAAGTTTGCGGTGCTGTCGCCTGTGCCCGTTTTTGACCATGTTTTTTTTTGTACTACATTACTTGACCGAATTATTAAGTTTTGGTACTCGTTAGACGCAACACCAACACTTCATGCTCTTTTATTTACTTATTACCAAGCAAATTTTCATTAGGATGCACCGCATGTAAGTTACGACTGCGAAATCAAGAGGATTCCAAAATTTTTTCATTTTTCCCGAAGTGTTCATCTTCTTCATTCACACTTTCAGATAATTATTTGATGATACTAATTTACCATTGAGGCATTGGAAATAATGAGTAAATTGAAACGCTGATTGATTGCGATGAGTGTACTTGACCGAATTACAAATGTGGTATTCAGTATACGCAGAATTTGAGTCCTAATTTCCAAGCTGGAGACGTAAAACCCACTATATTCCAGTTATTTACAATGTTAGGGTAAAACTTAGTTTTTTTGGGCATGGTTTTTAACTATACTGCTAAGCCGAACCTTTAAGTTTTAGTACTCGTTAGATGCAAAATTTAATATTCTCTAATTTATAGAAAGTGACTTTTCGCTAGGATGCACCGTGTAGAAGTTATGAGGGAGAAACCAAAAAAAGTCTCAAATTTTCGAGGTTGATATCTGTCAAAAGTTGTCCCGACATATATCTCGTGTTACCATTTTTTATATAAACTTAGTTGCACCCATAATATATGATGTACGAAATAAAAGCATAAAAAACCACTGCACCACCTTTGGCGTCGTAGATCCTAGTCTTGAACCTGTAATGACTGGCCTATATTAAGTGGTGCTGTTTGTTAGATAATGCGTAAAAGGTTACGTATGAAATAAAACAGACTGCAATGTTGATAGATTGCGTGAACGAATTGAATTAAATTATATACCCTGGCATACCGAAAAATATAATTCGGAGAAAAAAACTCGCAGGACTCATGTTGCTAACTCTAATTGGGGTTTTTCAGGAATTGCGCAGTTAACTCGCAGTTAACCCTGTGTATACTTTACTTTATACTTTATTGCACACATAAAATTACACGAATAAAACAAAACATTTACAGAATAATAATATGAGACCTGTGTATAGACCGCACAAATCTTTTTGGCGGTAACGTGAACATAGTCACAGATCGTTTGCACATCGCTTAATGTCTTTACAGTGTATGTGTGAGTAATTGTAATTGACTAATAGTAATTTACTGCGCATCACACTACCTCAATTACTTACACATACACTGTAAAGACAGTAAGCGACGTGCAAACGATCTGTGACTATGTTCACGTTACCGCCAAAAAGATCTGTGCGGACTATACATTAAATGTTGTGTGTAAGGTATGGCGCACTGTCCCCGGCAGGCTACCTCCGGCCGAACCCGCGGTTTGGGGCCGTGCCCAAGGTGGCGCTGGGCGTGGTGGTGGGCTACTTCGCCGGCAAGCTGTCGTACCAGCAGGCGTGCGCCGAGAAGCTGATGGCGCTGCCCGGCAGCTACGTGGGCCAGTTGCTGCGCGAGCGCCGCGACGGCAAGCCCGGGTATGCCCCGTGCTCATTGTGCTTATTGTTCGTGTTGTTCTTGTAGGTATATAATATTGTGTGTGTTGAAATATCAATAGTTTAATCATCTATCTTTTATAAGTCTTCAATTGAGGTATATTGCCCGGCACATAACTTGAACAATAACCGCATAGTCGAGATTAGTTTGCGATAGACACATAAAAGAAACTTTTATTTGTGAAGAGTCCAATTAGTCACATTTATCGCTCTCCGTCATTGTAAACTTAAATAAGTCCATGCGCAGACAACGTCATTTAGTTTAGTTACAAGCCGGGCTTTATCCCACTAGAATGTATTTGTCTACACAAGCTACGTCCTTTAGTGAGATTAATAGCTTTATGTATACCTTTCTTTTCACCTTATTGCTTTCATACATATGTTACTGAAATAATGCATTACCTTGAAAGGGTTCTTTCAGTTCCAATCGATAACTAAGATTATATGAAAAATACTGTTTGACATGAAAAAATAATTTTTTAACTTTTGCTTCGTTGACGTAGTCTAATTAAAACATCACTATGTATGAACGTGCTTCGCAAGGCACGTTAAGCTGTTGGTGCCGGCTGCCGTCGATAGATGGCAGTCGTTAAGCCAAGTCAGAGGCCTTAGGGCGGCTTGACAACTTCTGACAGTAGACGAGCCACTAGTCTACAAGCCTCCACCAATCCGGACTTGGCCCCCGTGGTGGAGTATGGCCTATACCTTCCTCAGGGAAGAGACCCGTGCCCCTCGGTGGGGACGTAATGGGTTGATGATGATGTATGAACAGAAAAAAAACGGTCTTATAAAAAGTCGATTACAATAGAACACTCTTAAGACAGAGTTAATGCCGGTTTATAAGAGGAGTTACAAACCAGCTTTAACTCCGTCTTAAGTGTTTCAGTGGAAATAACTTGTATTAAAAAGGCCGTTAAACTTTCACCGATACCGAAGACAATTTTCGGGTTTAGCGTTATTCATTGTAGAGACTGACGAGACCGAAACGACCCAGGCAGGCGCCTAATTTTTAAGACGTTGTAGTGCTAATATAGGCTGTGTGGGCAGATTGCAATAGTGTTGTGTTGCGGCAGCGCGGGGGCGCGGCCGACGCAGGCGCCGGGCATGTTCGGCGCGGGCCCGGCCGATATCTACTCGGACGCGGGGCCCGGCTCCAGCCTCAACCTCGACACCGACCGGCCCGTCTTCAACGACAACGACACCTACCGCGCCGACCGCGACACGCGTCAGTATCCTCCACTTCACATGTCCTATAAAATAATAAATAACTCCACACGCTACAATCACTTGACCTGGTCCCAAACTAGGATGCCCTGTATTAGGATAACCAGACAAGGACCTATGCGGTACTTTTACGCAAAGTGAAGCGTACACAGCAAACTGAGGACTCATTGACTTGATCTGCGTATAGACTGCTCTCTAGTGTCGCTTTTCGGCACGCTTTAATTATAATAGCTTCACTTGGTACGGTCTTTAAAAACAGGATTCCTTAACACTCGATAAACGCCGATTTAAATAGTCTTTGGTGGAGATTTTACAAGGAAAAGACGTAGCCACAGAATAAATAAACTTTAGAGGAATGTTTCGTGTTTTTAATAATATGGTGTAATGGGAATGCACATGTAGCTACTTTTGTCGTTCGTTTCGATTCGAAACTGCATCTTAATATGGTTCTGATGACAGTACAATCCGCTGACGGATCAGCTTGATAATGCCAAATTAGCTATTTATTTTTAGATTGTCAATATCTCATGTAAACCAAACTTCAAGAGCATGTAGTTCAGTCGTGGTTTATTAGGCTCCGAGAGCCTAATAAACCACGACTGAACTACATTTTCTAGTAAGAACAAGTATTTTAAAGAATCGTTAGTCTTTTTCATAAATTTGGTCTGAAGTTTAGCTTAATAAAAATACGGACATTTAATACATACCTATATTTGTTATCTTATAGGACATTTTTGATTTGTTTGCACTAGCTTTAATAAATAAGAATAGAAAGACAAAAAAATATACTTCTTTAAAATTTCGTGCATTTAAATGTCTAGCAAAGCCTCAGACCACATTTATCAAATGTATACTCATAGTTTTACAATCATCAAAAATGTTGGGTGCCAGACGCATGCCAGACGTTACAGAATTCCAGTTCAAGTTAGAGAATAGGGTTCCAGCCCTTCTTTCGCGTCACTTTCCACTCTATTGAGTTAACCCTTTAACGAATCCAAAGTGTCAAACGAATCCAAATATGTTTGACAGTTTGGAGTAGGCTAAATCAGCCAACTCCATACAGTGGAGGACTTCCATAGTCGCGCCCCTGGTCTCATTGCGTCGCCACGTGACTAAATAGCGGATCCCCGATTAGTATTGAATACCTACCTATATTCCTAAGAGACAATTGTATTTTTTTAATTTATAATAAAACTCCACTGGGATGCAAATGCTCAATGCCTCACTAGTGTGGTTGGTGTGCGCAGAAGGCGGCGGCGCGGGCGGCGCGGCGCCGGCGTCGGGCGAGCGGCGCGATACGCTCACGTACGACGAGCTGCGTCGGCGCAACCGCGGAGCCTACAGTGACGCACGACAGGACCCCTACAAGTAAAACCTGCTCCTATATTGCACGTACGAAATCCTGAACGATTCAAATGTCTGTCAAATTCCATAGCTATTACTATTGCAAACAACAGGAATTCAACAGGATTTCGTGCGCATATTTAGGCATCTGCCTTCACTAACATTCCCAGTCCTAAGGCCGTCCGCTACTGCACGTTGTTGGTTGTAATTGCACGGCACGGGAAGTTCTCGAAGTGCCGCCACTCCGCCAGTAGAATTTCGATCGCGCGATGGATTATTTGTTAATTTACTAACTAGCCAATGGACGACGACGACGTAGGCAAGAGATATCGACACAGGAGCGTGCCCGCGGGGCGGGATCCGTCGCCCGAGCCGCGTGCGACGGGAGACCCGCCTCTCGCAGCGCTTTTTTATGAATAGGAAACATGAAACAGCGTTCCGCGCTCAACGCAGCGGAACGGTCTAAAAGCGAAATCAGACTATTCACACAGATGAACGTTCACTTGAGTGTTTATTCATTTTTAAAGTCATTCATCGTTTACTTGTATGTCATGGTCACAATCAAACTTCAATTTGTGTTCTCCTAACATACTGGCAAATTTTTATTGCGATCCGGCGCATATCGGTAACTAAAACCAAACTATGTTTGTATAAGAACCGCGTCGAGAGACTTGATGAGCCTAGTTTCACTGCATAATTGCATATGGTCCAAACGGGCTGTCTGCCTGCAGATGTTGAAGGAGAAGGCGAAACGTGTTACGTATGGAGTAAACCGTGCCACTGTAAAACGATGTTCTTATTAAGTAAATTAGGTTAACGTTAGATAAGTGTTTGCAACATTTGACAGGAATTTTGAGGTCCGGACCGGCATGCGGCTGGCACTGGTCTGAGACAGATTTTTTTATTCGTGTCTCTCCATTTTGTATTCGTCAAAACTTTAGCTGTGAAGTCAGTTACGCAAGTGAATAGAGTGGACGAATGTAAAGGTTGATATGCTAGCCATACACGTTCTTTCGCGTCTTACCCGCAGCTTTGTAATATAAGCCTGGCAATAAAATAAGGCATAGGCATCTCTCCATCTACAGGTGGTAACACTATTCGTAGAGGACATTGGCATTGCTTTTCGTCACGTCATAATTGATATTTCGTTCTGGGTTTAGCAATGTTCTTAGCATATTGGTGGAAGGCGGAACAGGAACACTAAGAAAATAGTATTGGTTGACATATTAACAAGCTTACGCTAGCAGACACTGCTTAGTAATTTAATCGTAGTCTTATCCACGCTTCGCCCATCGAGGATTCAGATTTGTATATCGTATTCTATTAAATTAGTCGATGCGCTGAGCAGCTTGAGTTGAGCTATTTCGCAGCAGAAGTAATGTGACAAAAATACATATAATACTTATTTGTTATACTGTTGTGCAAGGTTGCTTTTTAACCGCGTGCTCAATTTTAATGCGCTGTCGGAATCCTGACGTTTTTATAGGTATGGAATTTCAGATCGGAATTTAGGGGCAGGTCAGATAGACAGATGTCGTAGGCATATGCAAATTAATAGGGTCGCATGTACAAAAAGAATGTTTGGTCCCAGGATGGATCCGAGCGGGCTGCCGCCGCTGAGCCGACCGGCCGCCGCGCCGCCCGCCGGCAGACACACCAACAAGTACGGCGATGACGTCGAGTAGCCGCCCGCGCCATTGCCGCCGCGGCTGCCGCTGAGGCACAGAACGCGGCTCGCGGTCACTGTTCATGTGTCATAACAGACACCGCCGGGTGACCCTCCCCGACCCCCCCGGCGGCGCTGTATGCCGACAGTCATAGGTCTAAGTAGCAACGATATAAATAGCATTAGTACTGAAATAGTCGATAGTAGACTTCGCTGTTAAAACAAGGTCAAGGTCAAACTATTCTGATAAGGACTGATCATGTTAAAAAGCAATTATTAAGAAACAATAAAGTACGTAAGTTTGGAACGAGTGTCTTATTAAGAAAAGTAATTTCAATGACTCGCAATGCTTCATACACCATACAACAGTCTCAATCGCAAAGCTTACAACGGTATCGTCGTTTACGGATTCATTGAATCTGATAACGCGATCCGTTGTGGGTGGAAACTTAAACTGCACTCAGGGAAACTGTGTTCAGTGGCCTAATTACGCGCACCAAATCCTGAGCGATTCCAATCGTCTAACTGTCAAATTCCATACCAAAGACAGTTAGATGATTGGAATCGCTTAGGATCTGGTTCGCGTAATTTTTAGGCCCATCTCGATATCAGTTTCACCGGAATGTCAGTTGCCACCCACAACGGACCGCGTGATCGGATTCTACGAACCCTTGTTTACGTGTTGGCATGTCAACTCGATCTCTCGTCAAGCCATTCGTTGTATTTAACCATAAATATAACAATATAATATAAGGAGCCAAATAAAATTCGCATCGCACAAGTAGGTACAACAAAGAATTTCTTAATATCAAACAAGTGACAAAATTGTATATAATTCGCATTGAAGTAAAAATTTCTTAATATGAAGCAAGAGTCTAAGTTGTGCATTTCTGCGCTATATATTACAGAGATTCCTAGAAGGTAGTTAAATTCGCCAGTAAGAGCCGGTAACGCAGAGCAAAAGAAACGGCGCACTAGTGAAAACATTTATTAATTTAATTACATCCAAATACCAGTAAACAACAATGGTAATAACACTAACGTCGACGATACGTTTTGGTCCGTGCGGCGGGCTGTGGCCGCACAAGCCGGATCATAAACCAACGGTGACAAGCAACAGTGCGCTTGCTTGCTGCAGCGATCACCGTCGCAGCGCACCTTGCGCCTGCTCGCCGCCAACAGTCTCAAATACGACATTAAACATGTACTCCAACTAAACATAGAGTAACAATAACATGTACCTGTCTATACTAACTCTAAAACACTAACAATATCAAATATACAATCAGCAAAGAGAAGAAAAAACTATTCTCCGAACAAAGAATAGGTTTTCCTAGATTTTCATTAAGAAATATATCGAGGGTCGGAGGACTAAGCTTATAAGTCCAAAACATAGATTTTTGAGGCAGTAAAACAATTCTATTATAAAATTACTCCATATTATTTTTATTATCTTTATTACATTAATGGAGAGCTGTCATGAAACCATGAATTGAACATACAAGGTTTTTTGCTATTTTAATGACTTAAATGTTGTATAGAACAGTCCACCGTCCGCCGACCCTACATATATTTTCATACACAACTAAGTCTCTTCGTGTAAATCGGCATAACTCCTGAAGCTAGTTCTAGCTTTATTCCTCCGAATAAGGAGACATAGTTGTCACATCTTTACAGCTACAGACACAAGCTGCGCTGTAAGATTTGTCATCTTAAGGCTGTCGTTACGCATGTTGTCTCGCTCGCAGAATATAGCATTTTTAGTGATTGTAATAAAATGAGTATAGGTACTTTGGATAAATATGGTCTGAGGGTTTGATAGATAAGAAAATTGCGGACATTTATGACACAGTTTTCTTATTCTGTACCTAGATTTTGATTAAGAAAATTTGATTTCAAACTTAATAATTTTGGAAACAATTTTTTTTAAATAAAAACTACGTTGGATAAACAATAATAAACAATAATTTAGAATGCCCGCAATTTTATTATATATCAAACCCTCAGACCACATTTTTCACATGTAAACTCATTTTATTACAATCACTACAAAACGTTAAATAGTGCGAGCGAGACAGCATGCTCGACGTATCAGCAGCCTTAACGTGTTCCAGTGGGTGTACCAGCGCCACCAATGTAGAACATCGTATCTTGTTTTACAGATCGTATTTGCAAAGAGCGTCTCAATCATGTTAACAGCGACTTTCGGGACCCACGACGAAGAACCTAGGATCACGTTCCTGAGATAGATAGCATTTATGTCAAAAACGGCCGTAGGTTCACGGCTACGGATCCTAAAAATCACTATTAACATGATTTAGAGATTGTACAGATGCTGTTTGCACATTCGATATGTAAAAACAGAAAGAGTGTTACTCCGTGGAGCCCCTTAAGGTTAGAATCCACTGCCATTATTTTTATCGGACGATAAATCAATAGGCAATTTCAAAGTCATTGCTCAAGCAGTTAACACTTGCAATGGAAATATGCTATCAAAAATACAAATATGTCTTGTTCACAATCACAGAGAAACGAGCACCCGATTAATCTAAAAGTCCTACTTATACTTAAAACCTTGTAGTACAAAGCGCGGCGCGGCGGTCGACGGTCTTGCGGCTGTAGTGCTGCCTCCTCTGTTGGGCAGAGAGCTGTGCATACTCAAGCTCTTCGTCAAGAGTACATAGTGTTTGTTATTTTACACATATTTTGTCGCACAAAAATAATATGACCTAATACTGGGCAACGTCGAAGTATGAAACGACGCGCCGCGCCCCTGACTCGGCGCGAGTATGAACTGGGTTCCACTCCGCTAAACTTTTACACCACTTGAGCGATGACCTTCAAATAGATTAGCGACCAATATAGCCTGGTCGTTGATTAGGTAATGATAATAATCGAACTAGTCACCTCTTGCTAAATATTTTAGTTTTGGGTTGCATTATTGATTTTCTTTCTTCATTAACATAAAAATAGAAAACAAAAATAAAATTACAAGGCAAAATAAAGCATTGGACAGAACAATATTAGAATCAATACTACAATCAATTAACTGTCTAGGTATTTGATTTTATTTACAGTAAAATCAATAGGATGATAAAATATAACTATAAACACGACCTATCGTTTTACACATTTAACAGAATACAGTAGATTGCACAAATAAAAATATAATTTAAAAACTTAATAATAAAATCCGTGTTGTACGTTTGTAGGTACCTACCACCACATAACGTAATCAATGATGACGAATAACAATTACACATTTAAATAATCTAGTGCACAATCCGTTTGCACTGTGACAAGTGGCGGATCTCTGGCATGGCTATGCTCAGGGCAGAGGCCACGGCAGGCCGGAGAAGTTGACGGGCCCGCCGAGGCCGGCGTCAGCCTCCAGCAGGCTCATGATGACGGCCATGGTGGCCTCGCCGTTGCCGTCGAGCGCGAGCGGCGGCAGCGGCGGCGACCCGCCCGCCGGCGAGCCCTCGCCCTCCCCCGCGCCCGCCCCCGCCGCCGGCCCCGGGCCCGACCCTGCCGGCGAGCCCGCGCCCGCCTCGCTCAGCGCCACGTTGTTCCGCACAGGCGCGAACTCGCCGTCGCCGCACAGGATGCCATCCATCATACTCGTCGACGGCTGCGACGGCCCGGCGCCGCCGTCGCCGTCGTCGTCGCCATCGCTCGAGAACTGCGGGCACGTCCGCACAGTTTCAATTCCAGAGGCCTATTTACGCGCACCAAATCCTGAGCGATTCCAATCGTCAACAGGCAAATTCCATACTAATTTGACAGACGATTAGAATCGCTCAGGATTTGGTGCGCGTAATATTGGGGCAGACCGCAATACGCGGCGGGGAAGAGACAAGAGACCCATGCTCGGCTTCGAGCTTCGTCCAACATCTGAATAGACAGATAATGTAAAAAAGCGGGATACGAATTCGCATACCACTGGCGCCCTTATCAACTAAACTTAATACACACTCTATGAAGTACAAGGTTACCTCTAAATGCGCGATTCCTGGAACACGTCAGTTGGGGATTACTACTAAAAAAAAAAAAATTAAGTCGCTGTTTGCTACATTATCTTCAAAACAATATGCCGACTGCGGAAGTATCAATTGCTGTAAGGGACATTCTGGTCGAAAATTTGTGTTATATATAATTTTTCTTGGATTTTTTTCGTCTATCGGATGGTGTTTTCAGATTTTTGATGCAAATTTTCGACATCAATGTCCCTTACAGCAATTGACACATGCGCAGCCGATATTTTACCTAGTAGAATATACAATATATGAATATACGTAGGTATTTGTAGTAAATAGTGGAACAATCTACCGGAGGCTGCCATACTGGTGGAGCGCGAATTATATTAATTCTATGTAAAGTGTGTTTCAAGATATTCTAACAAAAAACAGTTAAACAAAAAAAATATGTAAGACACAAATTCTGTTTGAAATTACATAGGAATTGAGTTTTTTAGAGATAACCCTGTTAAGAAAGTGTAGACAAGATGATCTCGAAGATCAATAGGGAGCGAAATTGTTAATGAACCTAAACGGGACGTTCAACAAATAGCTGCAAGCAGAGGAGATGCGGCCCTCGCGCTGTAGCCAACCAGATGCTCTCCCACCGCACCGTCCTGGTGGGAGAACACGTAGGTAGTTATTTCTTCATAGTAGATTAATAAAAGTTACAGAATTTCATGCTTTTGAATAAAGTAGTAAGTGACCGCGTGGGCGTGCAGCGAGAGGGCAGCGCTAACTAGCTAGCGGCAGCAGCTACACACGGGACGTGTCATGTCAACACACGGCGATGTAGGCTTGACCCTTACTCAAGTCGGGCCACGCGCAGTTTAGGGTTCCGTAGAAAGAGGGGTTCATGAAAGTAATTTTCAACTGATTTTGTACGAAGTTTTTTTTTATAAGTTGATCGCCTATTACTAGTTAAATTGTAAAGCCTACTTAGCCGTAATAGTTTTCCTGTTCAGTTCATTAGACGTGCTATTGCCATGATTTTTTTCATGTTTCTACAATCAACTGTTTAGCCATGGGGGAGGGGGGGAGTCTACTCTGTCAAAATTTGCGTTTTAAAGCTTTATATTTGTTAAACGGAACTCTACATAAAAAAATGTCTTGATACACCCACAATATTTTTAAGACCAATTCAACGATACCCCGCACTTTGGTGTAGGCGAGAAAATAAATTGCACCGCTAATTTAGATGTACCGGAGGTATCCTGAAAAAATTGTTGTTAAAAATGTTATTCTACCGTTTTGTCGGCGTAATAAATATGTATATCTATGCCAAATTTCAGCTCTGTACTTATAGTCTTTGTGCTAAGCCGCGGACGAACGGACAGACAGATAGACAGACGGACAGGCGAAACTATAAGGGTTCCTTGTTGACTACCAAACCCTAAAAATGGGTTAATTTGCTACAAATGATCGTGTCATAAACTAGGGGGTTCAAAATTAACTTTACTGTTTAGTTCACTTACTATGGCCATTTTTTGGCTGGAAGATGACATATTCTGACAAATTAAAAAACCAGCATAACTCCCCAGAAGTTGATTTTGAACCACAGGTTCGTGAGATATAATTTGTTGTTTTTAGATGTGCCTGTTATGTCTACTGTCAAAGCAATGAATAGAATATCCTAACATTTTGTATATTGAATGTACAACATGTTACCTGAAAACAGTTTCTTCAGTATTGATAAGATCAAACTACTTCTAATAAGCTGAAGGCTACACAATTATTATTTTTCATACGAATTGATACAGATTGACTAATTATAATTGATTAATGGGGTGGCGGTAGCGGTGGAACGCCGGCTTCTTATTCGAGATATCGTGGGTTCGAATCCCGGCATGTACCTACCAATGACTTTGTTTTCTAAGTTACGTACATTTGTGAAGTTATAGTAGCAATACTAACGGTCGCTAAATGTGAAGGAAACCTGAGTGTCTGAGCTGTTCACATAACTCTGCACTTGAAATCACCAATCTGCGTTCGGCACGCGAAGTGATTAAGCCCATACTCTCTCGCTCTGAGATATGGCCTGTGCCCTACAGTGGGACGTAAATAGGCTGCATTATTATAGGTACTAATTGACCGCGTCAAGTTTCAAGTTTGTATATATAAGAACATAAATAAACTGAGTTTAACATTTTTCTTATCGGAAGTGGTTTCATGCTATCAAGACAAATAGTACAGAACATTATTTCATTGTTCATGATACAAAACTGCACGGTTAATTTAATTTTTTTGTTAAGCCATAAAGCAATCACTCTTTAATTAGGTAAGTAAAGCGTGAGAGACTCTAGCGAGTGTCCCACAGAACATGATTGTCGCATACCCGCGAGGCGATGCCGGGCGGGCAAGCACCGCTCGCTAACTGCAAAAAATACATTAAAAATACATAAAGTTATAAGTACCACTATGGACCCTGTAGGCTGTAGGGCATGCCGACATTTTGATTAAGATTTACAGTTCTTAAAGTTTATTCAGTAAAATGTTCCTTGAATAAATTATCTTATCTTATCTCGTACATACCTATTTAGCTTACTTTACAAATATAATAAATCTTATAAAAACGGCAACGAGATAGACAAAACAGAATTTACGTATCTTCTAAGAATTCTTGTACAGGGCAGTAGCACTTTTTAGATACTCGTAGGAGATATTTTAGTTTATTTGTTAAAACTATCTTTTTCAATTTGTTTAGCGTTGTCTGGGATTTTAATGAAATGTGAGATTAAGAAAACCGTTGATAGCTAAATGTATCAATTTCTTTGCTATATATTTAAGCATTGTAACTTTTCGGTGATTTTAACACCTAACATAACATAAACTCACACCTGTATCCCAGAGGGGTAGGCAGAGACCAGGGACTGTCACTTGCTACGATCCTGACAGATCACTTTCGCTTCCTCAACATTCATTAGTCGTTGCATGCACGCACGCCGGTTTCGGGTACTATTTATCTTGCCCTTTGTTAAGTATTCAATAAAATCATATTTTAATACAGATCGGTTAATACAAACATGGCAGCTTGCGCCGCTCGATTTGTTGGTATCAATTGCAGTTACTAGATAAATATAATAATATCCACACAACACATGCTGGACCTTCGGGTTCCCAAACCATAAGTAGTACAATTGTTTATGGCTTCATGTAGTATTACGAATTAGGTGGTAATGTAAACAGCACGCTTACGGTGTTATTTATTAAAACAGGATTCCTTTACAACACAACGAGTGTTGCAATCGTGGTTTATATGAATAAGACTGATAAGAACCCATTTGGAGACTAAAAATTCCACCCATGCCGGGACTTGAACCCGCGACCTCTGGCTCACCGTGCCAGCGCTCTCCCAACTGAGCCAATGGGCAAGTGCAAGCATCGATGAAATTTCGAGCCTCTTTACAAAGTTCTCTGTACAGGCAGCGACATCTGACCGAAGTGATTTAAATCACTTGGTTTTAAATCTTATCAGATTTAAAACCAATTTTAGTAGCAGATTCTTCCTAACACCCGAAACACATACAATAAAATCTGGTTTCTGTTATTTTTGGACCAAATCTAAATAAATATATAATTTTATTTTCCAGAACACGTCCAATACAATTTAATAA
This sequence comes from Yponomeuta cagnagella, assembly GCA_947310995.1. NCBI lineage: Eukaryota > Metazoa > Arthropoda > Insecta > Lepidoptera > Yponomeutidae > Yponomeuta > Yponomeuta cagnagella. The sequence continues at coordinate 22,868,209 of OX371268.1, read as the reverse complement.
TAGTAATACAGTTATCTTAAAATATATTAAGTAAATTCTATTAGATTACATCTTAATAGTTTTACTTTACAAATGAAGAGCGAAATTATTAACCTTAATTTAAAAAAAAAATATTTCGGTAATAATGTGAAATTTAAAATTCCATTAATTACGTCGAATGGAATTTGACTGACGTAATGGTTAGGAGGTAAGCTCTCACATTAGAGGCTCACACAGATAGTGCCGCCAGGTCGCATGAAGGGGATTTTCTGGCCGTTCTTGTACTGCGCGTATTACGCGGTGTAAAGAAGCGGTGATGCGTCCCCGCGGAGCGCAGGCGCAGCTGCGCGGCCTACGTCGGTAAATTAGAGCCAACAAAGAGTCTCTTTTTTAATTGGTAATTACTTATAATAATTTCGACAAAATCACGTACCCAGGTCTCAAACTAGGATACTCCATGCCACGGTAACCAGGCAAGGACATCACAAACACGGAAATACGGCGCGACTGGAAGCCATTTGGACAAACCGAGCACGGCGGCCTCCAGTGGGAATCGAACCCGCGGCCTCCGTTTCGGCAGTCCAGCGTGGCGACCGCCGAGGACGAGGACGAGGGCGGGGGCGGGTGGTGGTACCTGGTGGTGGAAGACGTCGTGCAGTAGGTCGGCGGGCAGCTCGGGGCTGGCGGGCGGCGAGGCGCGGCGCAGCGCCTCCTCCGCGATGGCCGACCCGATCTTGTGCGACTCCACGTGCGAGTCGATCAGCCGCTGCATCTCCGGGTCCGGCTCTGTCGTCGCACACCAAACACCACACGTTTATTAGGGGTACATACTAATACAATTTTAGGGTAGGCTCCTCTAGGGTCCCCAATATTAAAGGGAACTTAATTGAATCGTGTGATTTTAAAACAACACAAGTCACATGTGTTTTTAAAATAACACTTGCCCATTTTTTTTAATTAAATTATTTACACCTACCTATTGACTTACATTAGAAAAAAAATTGTAGTTTATTCATACAGAAATCAATATAATATGCTAAAATATTGCTGTTGTAGATATTAGTATTTGAATAAAACAGTTTTTTCTATTTCCTGCAAAGTTGTAATGAAAGGACATGTGTCGTTTTAAAATCACACGATTCAATTGTTGTTAATGCCATTCTCTTACGAATAGACATTATCACTCTATAGCTACCCATAACTGGCTGCCCGCTACAGTGCAAAGCGCCTGTACCGCACTATCCATGTGCGTACATACTTTAAAGTAGAGGTTTCCAATATAACTTATATTATAGTCTTTACTGCAAATCATAAATTAAAAAATTTATTACATAGCATTGTTACAATGGCGAACTTATCTCTAAGAGAGATCTCTTATTTATTTAAGATTTATTATACCATAAGGACTTCCAGTTGCTCAAAACGCTCTCACTGTTATTATAACTACTGTAGGTAAATTATACTTATTAGTATAATCTTAAATGTACAACAATAAAAACACGTTAAAACATCAAGATATTGCCTATAATTATAACTAGGTGGCAGATACCCCACATATTATAAATTTTACACTCTTCCATGCTACAATAGCAATTAATACCTCCATGTCCGCCCTCAGACCGCCGACTTCCGTCACGATATGGACTGAGTAGGTATCTCTCACAGCTAGCTAGACTCCTCCCCAGCCAGCGCCACCGGCGCGGTCCTTCCGCAGTACAACCCGTGAGCGAATAGCTCTGAGTCGGCCACTGATATATTAAAAAATGTCCTCGGTATGACGTCACTGGAGCAGAGTGCGGACACATCATTACAGAACGCCACGGTTTTGCTTCGGAGCCCTCTGACGTTCTGATAATACAACTCTATCTCTTTGATGTTGCTATTTTTCTTCACTCCCTGCAGATTGGCGACGAAAGGGCCGACCATTAGGTCTACGGGCCTTATGCATATATCTTCCGCCCAGTTTTTAGGCGGCATAATAGCATCCGCTTGTTTAGAAGGCAAATCCAACTTGAAACCGGCGTAGTTGCCTCTAGCCTTAAGAGCCACAGCAACTCATGATACATCTCCTTTCCTTCCTATTCACAGAATATTTAGTTCTATATTCGCTTTAAAAATAATGAAATTAAAATTAAATAAATATTAAGTCTGGCTACTATACAACAAACGTGATTTATTGCCATTCCTCGATCTTTGTGTTTATTGTTGTATAGATAATGATTCCGACTCGCCCTTGGCAGGTTTTTTTTTGTTCGTAACTGGTGTATTCATTCGTAAGTATTTAAAGCTTTTGATAGCTCTTCCATAGCATTAATAACCGTTCAATTTGAATCAGAACTATAACTCACAGAATAAATTGAAAATGATGACTAACACACAACACAATCACTTGTCCTTGTCCCAAACTAGGATACACTGTGCTGTGGTATCCCGTCAAGGACATCACAGACACAAAAAATCACCCAGACTGAGGCCAGTTGTACAAAATCAAGTACGGTGGTTGGCTAAGTTTATAATTTTTTTTAATTAGCCAAATGTGTGTTTGTGTGAGTGAGTGCGTGCGTGTGCGTGTGCGTTTGTGTGGGTAGTTGAGCAAGAGAACGAGGTGAGGTGGTGTGCGACTGACCGATGCCGAAGAGGTGGAAGGCCTGCGCGGTGTCGGCGGCGGCGGCGGCGTCGGCCGTCAGCAGCGTGTGGTCCGCCAGCAGCCACTCCATGTCCTTCGTCCACGGGTTCCTGCCGACACCGGAGACACATTCAGCTCTCGGCGCCGCTTGCCGGCGCACGGATGCAAAGCTAAACTAACGCCTATGCCCCTAATCGCGTCGTAATAACGACGACGTGGCGAATACCACAGGAATACCACAGTATTCCAATATTTTCTTTCTTTCTTCATTTTATTTAGGATATAACAGTTACAAATCACGCCACAATTAAATGCAATATGTAGGAAATAACGACATAGTAAACGTTAAGTATTAAAAATTACATTACATTTATTGATACTCAACAGTGCGTCGAAAGCAAAAGGCAATAATAATCATTACATATTGACATCTAGCTATAAGTATAATACTCATAGTAAGGGATGGTAAACCTAGTGAGTAGAACATTAGGCTCGGAAGCGAGAGACCCAGGTTCGATTCCCAGTGCGGGTATGTACCTATGACTTTCTTTTTAAGTTATATACATTTGTGAAGGTATAGTAGCAATAACACTCGCTAACTGTGAAGGAAACCATCGTGAGGAAACCTGAGTGTCTGAACTATTCAATACCTCAGCGCTTGAGATCGCCAATCCGCGATGGGCACGCATGTTGATTAAACCCGTACTCTCTCCCTCAGGGCCTGTGCCCTACAGTGGGACGTATATAGGCTGCTTATGTTACATAACAATAATTATAACGCAAGCTGGCGAAAATAAGCGATGAAACTACGGACTTTTTATTTACTTATTTAGAGACGCCAACAGGCTACACAACCAATACAATATAGCAAATAAGTCTATGGTTCAAATCTGGTATGCCCCCAATCAGCCTTAATTAATTATATGCATTCAGTCACCCTGACTGCCTCGTTGGTCTAGCCGTTAAGGCGTTCAGGTATCAAAACAGAGGTCGTGGGTTCGATTCCCAGTGAACGCCGTACATTTGTACAAATGGCCTCAGTCTGGGTGTATTTTCATGTTTGTGACGTCCTTGCCTGGGTAGCATAGCAAAGGGTATATTAGTTTAGGACCAGCTCAAGTGATTGTATTGTGTGGGAATTATTATTATTATCAAAGGCAACCAACGGAGCGTTGGTAGCCTAGTGGGTAGAACATCGGACTCGGAAGCGAGAGACCCAGGTTCGAACCCAAGTGCGGGCATGTACCTATGACTTGGTTTTCTAAGTTATGTACATTGTGAAGTTATAGTAGCAATACCACACGCTAACGGTGAAGGAAAACATCGTGAGGAAACCTGAGTGTCTGAGCTATTCACATACCTCAGCGCTTGAAATCGCCAATCCGCGGTGGGCACGCGTGGTGATTAAGCCCATACTCTCTCCTTGAGAGAAGGCCTGTGCCCTACAGTGGGACGCATATAGGCTGCTTATTCTTATGCTTATGCTACAACATTTGTAGAGATGTAATTTGGTATACAAAAAACGTAGGGCCTCATATACGGGACGATCCGTCGATACGATCAATCTGAAAGGAATCGTGACGATCGATCGCTCAAAGTTGCCGCTCGCACACGAAATGATTGGTCGTTGCGGTTGATCATTATAATTATTTGAAACGGAAGGACAAATACGTGCTCAAATAATCTAATACGTGCCCTATAAAATGGAAAACAAACTTCTTGTCCTTACCTATGTGGCAGTAACTTTCGGCTGCACAAACTAATTGCTTTTTTTGCATTTTTTTTTTATTGCACGTTATGTCCTATTTGAATCAAAGGTATTACGACTATTATTCTAATAATTTCGTGTCCTAACTACAGACACTCCCACACAACGGCTCTGAGAGTAGGAAATGACTGAAAATCAGCGCTACACACTTTAACAAGCGTGATAGCACCAGCTGAGTCATTGCCTTTTGCCTCACTAAACTAGTTATATGAATCATAATGTGTTTAAGTACTTACTTTAAGCTAGATTGTGAATGGCAATAAACATATTTTTATTCTTATTCTTAAATTTCTATATAGGAAAACACATATAATCCATACACTATTCTAATAAACTAACTAAAACACTGATTATCGCAGCAGTAACCTTAAAACACTGTTGATTTATCGTTGGGATATTCATGATTGCATGGGTTTTTGTTACGTTTAGTTGTTGTTTTCCGACATCGTCTTCGTAATCGTCTAAGTAAATCGTTAACGACCTTGACATACGCTATCGATTTCTCGTTTCGACCGATCTCAAACGACGGATCGTAAAGATCAATCGTACCGTATATGGGGCCCTTTCTGGATGATTTCGTTCAAGACAATTCTGAGCGAATTATTAAAAATATCCATACCATAAATTCATTGTAGTTTCTAGATGCTCAGTTGAAAGGTGCGTAAAATATTTGTCTAGGATGGAGAAATGCCATATATAATACAGATTGGCTGTCTCACGTAGTTTAATTCTTTCTGTTGTACTATTAGGGGGGTGTATGGCGGGTTGCTAACGAGGTGTAGATACTTTAGGTGGTGTACAGTTCGGTCACGAAGCATTGTACCTCCGCGATGAGGAAGGCAAGGCGAGGCGGCACTCACCGGAAGGGCTTGAAGTGCGTGACGAAGCGCGCGTGCGCGCCGTCCTTGCGGCGCAGCGCGTAGGGCGGCGTGCGCTGCGGCGCGCGCTGCAGCAGCGCGAGCCTGTGCGCGCGCGCCACCGCGCCCAGCTCGCGCGCGCGCACGTACTCGTACAGACTCGTGCCCACCAGCTCCTGCGGCAGGAAGCCCAGCGCCAGCGTCACCCTGCGCCGCCCGCGCCGCCACCACGCCTTATTACACCGACCACTACCACCACTCCTACCTAACATTGTACGATGACATTCAACAAATAGAACGTCAATTCTTCCGGTTGAAATAAACTTTTGATTTTTGCCGAAGTAATAACGGTGTCAATAAATAGATTATTATTACCTTTTAATTATTTTAACAGAGCTACAAAACGCCAAAATTGTCTATTTCTCATCTTCCACGCAAAGAAATCTACAGCCACAAGAATTAGCTGCTGCGTTATGTAAAATAATTAATTTTTGGCAGCGATATTGATGGCCCAAAATTGTATTACATTATATGTAATCGCCATTTTTTCTATGGATGGCATTGAGGCCAAAAGCCAAATTTCGTGTGACGAGGCCGAAGGCCGAGTGCTTGCCGCATGGAGCGAGCCAACACTCACAAATGCCTTGCCAGGTCGGTGACCATACTTTCTTCAGTTCGTAGCTGAAAACCGGGACCACAAAAAAATACCTATAACTATAATTACCCTGTTTGCGAGAACGAAGGCCAAAGCTTTTTGCCCAACTTCATACATTGTATTGTTATTAAATTCTTTATTGTACCAAAAAAATTATGAAGTTGGCGGACTTAGTACGAAAAATTAATGTTAGTCATAAGTCGGACAGTCGCATTCAAATCAATCATAGAGGTATATTTATTGTCATAAATTACAAGTGCAGAGTTGTTGATCAATACATGACAGTTTCAATGTCATTTTACCAATATGGAGTGACAATATCGAACCATTATAAACTAGACCATGCTTTCCATGCTTTTTATTAAGCAAATTAAGTGTGTGTTGAGATTATAAATCAAACATTAAGTTTCAAAATTGACAATTCTATCGGACCGAGAATGCACGCTCATCCAGAAATGTAGTTATTTTAATAGCTTTTCGATAGAAGTAAATTAAGCATATCATGTTTAAAACAGAATCGATCGTCAACTTCTCGAAGCGTTTTTGATAGTTTGTTAAAATATTTATGATGCCATCCCAAAGAAACTTTTACCAAATAGTGCTGTTTTATGCGGTAGGGCTCTACGTTGTTGTGATTTCGCCTACATATTATTATTATCATCATCATTATTATTATTGTTACTATAAAAAAAAATATGTTTTGTTTTCTCGGTATTGAATATGCAGCCAATTACGTCTCTATCTATATGTATTTCATAGTCTTCCCTGTTTTTCGAGGCAAATATAATTGAGCTATCATCAGCGAATAAAACCATTGTGTGGTTCGTTATCTTAAGCAAGTCATTTATATAAATAAGGAAAAGTAACCGACCCATAACACTCGTTGGGGTACTCCATGCTCTACTTGTCGGGGAGTCGATGAATATGTCACTTCATTTCTTGTTTCGGGACATATTTTATTAATTTGTGTAATCTGTGTTCTGTTTTTAGGTAAGTTCTTCGTTCAAAATTCTGGGCAATTTCCGAAGGATTTGTTATTTTTACACCATTAACGTTTATTTGTTCTTGAGGAAAATTCTATTTGGAGTTATTCATTATTTACCACGTTGTTTCAGATTTATTCGTAAGTTCCTGGTAGCGTAGCTATTTTGAACCCTTTTTAACCGACAAATTTTAGGTTCAAAGCAGTAGGATATTTTCTGAACTTCCACAAAAGATCCCTTTTCCATTTGCTACATAATTTTAGCGGTGGTAGCCGAGTGGGTAGAACATTGGACTCGAAGCGGGAGACCCAGGTTCGATTCCCAGTGCGGCCACGTACCTATGACTTTTCTTTCTAAGTTAGGTATGTACACTTGTGAAGTCATAGTAGCAATACCACTCGCTAACAGTGAAGGAAAACATCGTGAGGAAACCTGGGTGTCTGAGCTATTCACATACCTCAGCGCTTGAAATCGCCAATCCGCGGTGGGCACGCGTGGAGATTAAGCCGATACTCTCTCTCTCTCTCTCTGAGAGAAGGCCTGTGCCCTACAGTGAGACGTATATAGGCTGCTTTTATATAATATATATAAGCAGCCTATTATATACCCATAGTTTTATAACTTTTGAGATCCACTTCGGGTTTCTAACCACATAATTTTTATTCTCTCAAGCGGAAAACACAAAAAATTAAAAAATTAGTTCATCATGAAATAACTTGAAAGCTTGCTCAGGATCATTGCTTCCATAAACGTAAAGACACGCTAGAAATTTCTGTTGGTTATTTTTACAGACATGTACAGAAACTAGTATAGCGACGTACCTCTGGTCGACGAAGAGGAACTTGCCGTCGGTGGCGTGCCGCGACACGAAGTGTAGCGGGCGCGCCGCGGCGGCGGCGGCGGACGCAGCGAGCAAGGGCGGCGCTGGCGGCGCGGGGGGCGCGGCAGGCGTGGGAGGCGCGGCAGGCGTGGGAGGCGCGGGAGGCGTGGGATGCGCGGGGGGCACGGGGTGCGCGGGGGGCACGGGGCGCGCGGGGGGCACGGGGTGCGCGGGGGGCACGGAGGGCGCGGAGGGCACGGGGGGCGCGGGGGGCACGGGGGGCACGGGAGGCACGGGGGGCACGGGAGGCGTGGGGGGCGTGGAAGGTGCGGGGAGCGCGGGGGGCACGTGCCCCACCGCCACCAGGCACGACAGCGTGCCGTCGCCCTCCTCGCCCTCCCCCTCCCCCTCCCCCGCGCTCACTTCCGCCAGCGCCCACGACTTCAGGTAGCCTGCCGACACACACACCAGCCAACACCACTTCGATATTGTTTAAAGGTCTAGCCACGTTTCAAAAGGCCGGGGCTGTGCGAGCTCACAAGCTCACAAAATCCTTAATACAAAAATCTTTCGCAAAAATCTATGATTTTTAGTGATTGTAATAAAATTTTTATACTTTTGATAAATGTGAATGAAATTCATTTTTGTTTTCCTATACTTAGGTTTGAATAATAAAAACTTGTTTCCAAAATTATCAACTTTAGTGTCAAACTTTGTCAATCAAAAACTGGGTACAGGTGAGAAAAATATGACTTGAACTTTATTATCTATCAAACCCGCAAACCAGATTTACCAAAAGAATACTCATCTTGTTACAATAATTAAAAATGTTAGCATATGCGAGCGAGACAGCAGGCCAGACGTAACAGCCGCTCTTCTCTCTTGTAGGCCTTTTGCTCGAAAAAAATGAGTAGGTATAAATACTTTTGCCAAATTCATATTGTTGAATCGGAAATGAAAAATTAGATATATTCTGTTGTAGATACTTTTTGTGTTCACTTAAATCTCTTTTTATATTTGAATTTGAAGGTTCGCTAGTTCTGTTTATTTTAGATATTGTCACTCACAAAATATAATCTCAACAAGCAAGTCATATATTTTTATTTAAAATTTCCAACATAAGTGGGATGTGAAGACTAAAGAAGTAATATTTGTAGGATACTCAGAAGATCCAAATGGTTATTACTTTAGAGATGCTTCAAATCCAAGACGTATACAGAAGTCTAGAGATGTGACATTCTTTGAAGATTGTTATATACATCTGAAAGATTATGAGAAAGAATCCAAAAATTCTGAACCCATAATTATAATGGATAAGGATGAGAAGAAGCAGGTTGAGATTCAGGAAGAAATTAGTAGAGAATCCGAACAAGAAGTTGCTAAAAGTCCTGAAAGGGTGGAGCCGGCTATGGAGCACCAAGTAAGCGAGTCAGCGAGATATCCCAGTAGGACTCATAAACAACCGGACTTCTATACTTCTATGGTGAATTCTGAAGATATTATCGAACCAAAGAACTATCTAGAAGCAGTGAATGCAGAAGACGCTACAAAATGGCATCTAGCAATGGCTGATGAATATAATTCTTTGATGAAATTGAAAACATGGAAGCTTGTGGATCGGCCTGATGGAAATAAAAAGATAATTCCTTGCAAATGGGTCTATAAGTTAAAGACAGATGCTGATGGAAATATTGTGAAGTATAAGGCTAGAATAGTAGCAAAAGGTTTCAAACAGGTAGAAGGCGTTGACTATAATGAAACGTTTGCCCCTGTGGTTCGGCACTCTTCACTCCGTACATTGTTTGCTTTAGCGGCGGAGATGGACCTAAAGATGAGACATTTGGATGTTGACACCGCTTTCCTCTACGGAGACTTGGAAGAGGAAGTGTTTATGGAACAACCTCAAGGTTTCGTGAAGGAAGAACGGGAAGGTCAAGTCTGTTTATTGCAAAAATCATTGTATGGACTCAAGCAAGCTCCGCGAGCATGGAATAAGATGTTAGATAAAACTCTTTTGAAATTAGGTTTTGCGAAAACTCCTTCGGAACCATGCGTGTATAAAAAACTTTTTGGTAGAGAAATAGTCATTATAGCAGTATATGTCGATGATCTTATTGTCTTTTATCAGAATGATCTGACACTTGACAGCGTCAAACGAGATTTGCAAAATATTTTTTCCTTAAAAGATCTTGGAGATTTGCAATATTATCTTGGTTTAAATATCCAAAAAGGCAAAGATGACATTAAGGTAAATCAGAAAACCTTTATTTTAAGTTTGCTGAAAAGATTTAATATGGATTTATGTAAGACTGTTGAAACACCGTCAAGTCTAAAGAAGCTGAGTATTGAAACTGGTGAAGAACATTATCCATTTCAAAGTCTTATAGGTTCTTTAATGTTCCTGGCTGTAAACACTCGTCCAGACATAGCATACATGATGAGCTATCTCAGCCAGTATAACACAAAATATGGGAAAGAACATTGGATAGCGGCAAAAAGAGTATTGCAGTATTTGAGAGGTACTATTGATTATGCTCTTACTTTCAGAAAGACTGGGGAGTTTCTGAAGGGATACACGGACGCAGATTGGGCTAATTGTACAATTGATAAAAAATCGTACACTGGGTACTATTTTGTTCTGGCAGGAGGCCCTGTAGCGTGGCAAGCTAAGAAGCAGCAGACAATAGCTTTGTCTTCTACTGAGGCGGAGTACATGGCGCTTACTGCCGCAGCTAAAGAGGCTATATATTTAAGGCGTTTTATAATGGAAATTTGTGGTAAGTCTGATTGTGTTACGTTGTACAGTGACAGTCAGAGTGCACAAAGTCTAGTGCATAACCCTGTTCACCATGAGCGAACCAAACACATAGACACGAAGTATCATTTTATTAGGGAAACTGTGTCTGATGGGATTATTGACATTAAATTCGTCAGATCGGAAGAAATGTTTGCTGACGTACTGACAAAGCCACTAGGTCGTAATTTACATAAAATATGTGTAGGCGGTTTAGGCTTAGCATGATTTTATGGTAGTTTTTAATTTAGTTTTTGTCTAGTTTTTTCTGTTTTCCTTATAGTAATGTCTGGGTTTAAGAGAGTTTTAATTGAGGGTGGATGTTGTAGATACTTTTTGTGTTCACTTAAATCTCTTTTTATATTTGAATTTGAAGGTTCGCTAGTTCTGTTTATTTTAGATATTGTCACTCACAAAATATAGTCTCAACAAGCAAGTCATATATTTTTATTTAAAATTTCCAACATATTCATTACTTTAGACTCATTCAAAACGTAAGATGCGAGTGCAACATGCATACAACAAGTAGCAGTGCGAGTTGAACTCGCGAGGAGAGAGTTATGTACATTTGAAATACTCACAGTAAGACAGAATTAACTACTACTAGCGCTATCTAGTGGTGTTTTAGTGAACTATTTCCGTAAGTAAACGTATTATATTGAGTTTACCACTTTATTTTCTGTTGATAGAATTCCTGTAATCTACAAGCAGTGAACTATATTTTTTTAGGCTTAGTAGTTTCGGAGATCAGGGGAGGGGGGTTATGGTAAATTTTCGTCTTCTTTCATGAATAAAATCAAAACTATTTATTTTACAATAATAACAATATATTTGAGATCCTTATAACGAGTCCTTTCATTTGATATATGACACAGTAATGTTTGCAAAACGTTTTTTAATTTTCTAATTTGTGCCCCGAAAATGACCCTTATTTAAAAAAAAACATTTACTTTACACGCCCCATCCTAACAAATTTCACCTGATTTGGTTCAGTAGGTTCGGAGCAAATTGGCTGTGACAGACGGACGGACAGACGGACGCACGAGTGATCCTATAAGGGTACCGTTTTTTAGGGTTCCGTACCCAAAAGGTAAAAACGGGACCCTATTACTAAGACTTCGCTGTCTGTCTGTCTGTCTGTCCGTCCGTCCGTCCGTCCGTCTGTCACCAGGCTGTATCTCAAAAACCGTGATAGCTAGAGAGTTGAAATTTTCACAGATAATGTATTTCTGTTGCCGCTATAACAACAAGTACTAAAAACAAAATAAAATAATTATTTAAGAGGGGCTCCCATACAAAACACGTGATTTTTTTGCCCTTTTTTTATCTTTGTGACTAATGTTGTATAGATAATGGTACGGACTCGCACTTGGCCGGTTTCTTTATACGGTGTACGGAACTCTAAATATGTATGTGACAAGGTAAGGTTACTATATAGACTACAATACGGGTGCAAAAAAATGAAACCCCGTGACTTTCCGGGTAGCCCCTAACTTTATATTTTTTATTTTATTAATTAAGGAGCATCAACAGGCTGCCCATACACTTTTTACATATAAATTACAATTTATCATTGTTATATGCACCACCATGACAGGTGCCCACAATATTGCCTTCATATCAACAATAAGGTATTGGCTAATTTTTTTAAAATAAAAATCCTGCTTCTAAACACTACAGCACTAAAAACAGTTTGGAAAACAGTATGATCCAGCAGTGGACGACTACGGGCTGATTGATTCAATGATTGATTGATTGTTTGACCGACCAACCTGTGCACTGGACGACGCAGTACTTCCTGTCGGGCTGCTTCTTGCAGGCCTTGGTGGCGGCTGCGGAGTAGGGCTCGTGCTTGACGGCGGGCTCGCGCTTGATGCGGCAGCAGAAGGAGCGGCGCGCGCCCGGGCACAGCCGCGACGCGCCCGCCACCAGATCCGGCTTCAGCGGCAGCATCGCTGCGGGCCCCACCGCTGTTACACCTCCACCGGCATTTACTCGCTCTACACGCAAAACCTCGCAACTGTCCTTGGTACCGTCATGCTCGGCTCGGTGACGCTCAATCGCTTACACTCGGCTCCAATCGGTCGGGAAGACTAGATCGCCTATACATCGTTCCAACCACGGGTCACAAAACCGGAGGTATTTTTGAAAACCGGGTTTTCATTGGTCGTTAGGCGTCAAAACCGGCTTTCCGGTTTTATCGGTGAATTAGATTTTATCCTAATTTTATTTATTAATAAGTTTCCGGATCGCCCGGTTGTAAAAACAGTGGTTTTGTACCAGACAAGAACCCAAAATTGATAGAACTAAAATCGTAGCAAATAGAATCAGACATTGCAAACAGACATTGACACGATCTTCACCTTACAGAAGAGAGCGATCCGATTTATTTACAAGCTAGGTAGTAGGGACACGTTAAGAGATTTCTTTAAAGAAAATAACATCTTAACAGTTGCAAGTCAATATATTTATGAAAATATAATGTACGTTAGAAAAACATCAGCAATTTCGAAAATGTAGATAGCCATCACAATATTGATACTAGGAATAAACATAAATTATCATTTCTACGTTTTAGACTTGCAAAAGTTAATATATCCTTTATGGGGCACTGTATACGGTTCTACAATAAGATTCCTCAAGATATAATAGAGTTACCACCGACGCGGTTTAAAAAATGTATTAAGCGTACTCTGTGCAAAAAAGCCTATTATAACATTAAGGATTATTTGGAAGACAAGGATGTCTGGTATTTAAATAATGTTAACAGGAACGATTGTATCTACGTAGTGTAGTGTAACTGTAAGTTGAAAACTCTGTTCATTAAGCAAACCTGTTTTGAAAAGAATAAATGTGGAGTTTCTTTGTTAGCTTCTTCTCCGCATAATTTATTAATTGTGAAACTAACAGCTTTGACGTTCATTAAGTAAACATTTTGTTTTTATAGTGAATAATTTTTTTTGACTGACTTAGATAGATAGATAGAATACTTATTCTTTATTGTATGTACACCAGGAACGCAAGGTTGTATCAGTTTTACGATTAATTTATTTTACTTTATTTTATTTGTTTGGATTAACAGATCACAACCATTATTACACTATCATTAATCTACTTCATTCAGCCGTTACTACATTCTGCCTCGGACCGTCAATCTACCAGGCGACCTTTTTAAAACCTAAATGTATTTTTATCTAAAGTAGCACAGAAACTGCGACTTAATGAATGTTACGTTGCAACTTAACAAACACTATGAAAAACTTCATTTGCCATCGATACGCTAAGAAAAAGACTTTTGGGAGCTTTGATATGATTGTTCTCAGCTGAAGATTGCACATACTGGACATTTCACCAGCTACCAAAAACCAGTTGATGTTCGTAATATATTCAACTATCGTTTGGCTTTGCCCATAACTTCAAAAGGGTTAATGATGATTTCTTATTATAAGCATCCCACTGAGTTCGTGCACAAAATGTGCTATCATAACTATAACATCGGTATTGCGCAGTGCGTATTAGATGTTAATATGACTGCCTCGCCCAGTCCAATCCACTGTTTTGAAGCCCTCTTCCAATACATTGGTGAGCATTATACAGGCAAATCATCACCTCCACGTGCCGCCAGTCAATATATCATCGTGGCAGCAACTCCAGATCAGCCCAGGTCTCGATGGGGTGAAAAGGTTTTAAAAAGCCCCAAAGGAGGCCAGGTGTACGTAACCTGGAATCAATAGTTTTGTTTTGTTGCAAATAAGCATTTCTTTCTGATTACAGCTTCTTACTCGTACATTGCTCTGATTTCGTTCAAATCGGAAATTACGGGTTTAGGGATCGCCATGTTGATTCTGAATTGAATGTATCGATGTAACGTTTAACGTTGAGATGAAACAAACATATCGAGCAAATGTGAGTAGAAGGGCCGGTAAGGGACGTCCCAGGCGGACATACCCTCGACCAAATAGGGGATGTATTAGCAAAGGGCAAAATAAAATATACCCGAAATCGTCGTGCGTGCGTGCAACGGCTAATAAATGTTGAGAAAGCGATCTGTCAAGATCGTTTCTGCCCACCCCTCTGCGATACGGCCGTGAGTTTATATGTATATATATGTACCTTTAATGTAAGTACATTTATACAGATTTCAACATCGCAAATACCATAATGTTTTAAATGACGTATGATGATGGTACGAAAGCGAAAAAATTGAAAATCGGTTTTGCCGAATCTGAAAACCGGCTTTGAAAAATGGCGTCAAGACCGGGTCAACCGGTTTTCTCGGTTTCGGTGAAACCGGTTTTGTGATCCCTAGTTCCAACCGGCATGTGAATATGTTCATAAATGTATTTTGTTTTTTATGTTTTCACTTTTATCGTGTGGTCATGAGCACACACCTTTTTGTTTTCTTTTGCGCGGAAGGTCTCGAAAGATTCTTTCGAAATCAAATTTGCATACACAATTCCAAAAGCAAAAACGAATTTTCATAGTAGACCAGATGTTTTCATAGTAGATCAGACGGCTTTATTTTTCCTCCCGAAAAGTTATAACGAAGAATGCATACGAGGTTTTGATTGTACAGCGGCGTCATATAAAATCCATTCTAAAAATGGTAAGTCCTAGTCATATATTTATTACACTAAACGATTCAATAAAATTATGCCATGTAGTGCAGAAACCCACCAATTAATTAGTTATGATCAAACGACAAATCAAAAACATGTCTCACTGCAGGGCACGGAGTTCTTTCAGTTAGTCTCTATAAAGGCCACTCTCTCACCACGCCTCGCCCAGCAAATTGGCGATTTCAATTGCTGCTGTATACGAACACCTAAGCCTTAGGTTTCCTCACGATAAAAAAACAGACGAAATAATATTATATAACCGTCTCTCTAAATGCCAAGTCAAATTAATGGAGGTACTTTACATATTTTACGCTTGATAATGATTGACTCAGCTTAGCACTATCAATCAGTGATTGAAAAAAGCTAAACAAATCTTGCTTGCATTAAATCAAACTTGGCTCGAAGGAGATTCCGCTAATTAATAAAAGGGATACCTATACTGCAACTTACGAATGTAAAATGTTATTGCATTTTAAAGTGTTTCTATGTTGTCATAAGCGGTTTTGTTCTTCTTCTAATTACAGTGTGTTACATTGAAAGCATCGCATCGCTAGAGTAACTCACCGACTGGTAAAACTTGACCCTGTGTATGGGGAAAAGTGTATGAGAAATCGATTAGGCAACTCACTCTTGGCGTCGATGAGGCGCTCGCGCGGGCTGAGGTCGGAGGAGGAGAGCTGCTCCTTGACCTTGGCCACGTCCTTCGGGTGCAGCAGGTCGAACAGGCTCTGCCCCAGCAGCTCCGACTGCAACACCACGCGGTGCTCCACTTAGCATTCCACTTGGGTCCGAATAAATCAACGGTATCGTTGGACTCAAGTGACATGAGCCGCTCGAGCCCGAGCCCTTCAAAACTATTTAAAAATATACTTTTTCTGAACATATGATTAGAAATTCAGAAAATTCCTACATATATATATATATATATATGTATATTTGAAAAGTTGGAATAGGGTTGAAAATAGAACTAGTTATACTAGAATAGTTTTTTTTTAATAATTTGAATAATTTTAATAAGTTGAAAACGATTCTTCCTATGGCTGAAAAGTATTACTTTTATACATTTCCTCAGGCAACTTCAGAGCTACTTCCCGACTATGAGTAATGAATATACAATGTAGTATATTTCATTATGAGTGCGGAAAGTCTGTCATTGCAAAGAGTTCCGACAAATGTCTACCCGAGCCGAGGCGCAGCCGAAGGTGAGGGTTGACAGTCGGAACAAGTTGCAATGACGGTTCCGCACGTGTACTGAACAACTATTTTTAATACAGTTGCGAGAAAATTAAGAAATTTAATAAAGATAATTTTTGGAAAATGGCGCTAACCGTAAAATAATATAAGCAGAGATTTTTTTTTCTTCACCCATTCTGGTAGGCAAAGGGAACTATGCCCATACAGCCAATTCTTCAGTAGAATTTTTTTATTGATATGGAATGAAAATGAAATTTAATAAGATGAAATGGAATGAAACCTAACCTTACTCATTGAATCAAATCATTAAATCTGATATTGAAACAAATTTGTAGCTTCTTTTTAGAAATATTTGCATGAATCATAAAAACTTCGTGGTTGTTTTTTTCTTTTTAATAGACATTATTTTGACAGTTGGGAAAGAGAACGCACGAGTTCGGAAAGGGTAAAGAAAAAGCTCGAGTATGTAATAGCCCACATCCCGAACGCTATACGTCCTGCAATACGCAACTTTTTGAGCAACTGTATTAAAATACTATTTTAAAATATACTATTTCTCCACAACTTTTCATAACATAAGCTGCCGAAAAGTAATTCTAGTCCCGTGGTACAAAAACACTCCATACTAATTGGTCGTCAACTCTGAATTCACTAGTTTCTAGTGACGCCTTATAATGTATAAATAATATAATGACATATAAGTTACCTTGTAAGACTATGTTTTAATGCGCCCCTTATTAGAAAACTTTTAGAATGATAAAATTAAAGCAAATAATTTTTTTTATTAATTGGAGGAAATTAAGGTTTTCCACATTTGTAACAGCTGTGAGACTGAAATAAATATTTTGATTTTGTTTTTCTGTTGTTTATCATACAAATAGAATGTCACTCCAATAAAGTTTCGACCACGTTGGCCATTGAATGTGGGAGCCGGTGGGTGGCGGGTGTCGCGTCGGCCCACCTGGTCGTAGTTGAGCACGTGCCGCACGGAGGCGGAGACGTAGAGCAGCTTGCCGCGGTCGCAGCCCACCACCAGCAGGAAGGCGTCGTGCGCCGCGCGCAGCACCAGCTGGTTCAGCTCGCGCTCCGGCAGGCACGCGGGCCGCGGGTGCGCAGCCAGCGGACACGCCGCCAGGGCGCCCCTGCACACAACATACACATACATACATACCTCAATCGTTGCTCATGTTTCTTTCTGGTGGGTTGCACCCCGCTTTGTCCGCTTTCGACACTAATTTGCAAAGCTTGCGCTCAACACTGTAAATTACCCTGCATTTCCCTCTAGAATTCTGTGCCATCGATATGCTTTCAAAATTCTTTATCTTTGCAGCGGGTACCGCCAACTTGAAAAATTCGCTATTTCAAAACCCCTAGTGCCTCTACGAATTTGTACGAAGGTTCTAAAGAGGACAAAAACTCTTTTTGTAAGAGGCTAGGATCGTAATGCGATAGCTCTTAAAGATTGCATCACTATTAACATGATTTAGAGATTGTACTGACACTTTTTTTTGCAAAAACGATCTGTAAAAAAATTACAATGTTTTTCCATGGTGGCGCTAGCGTTACTGTGTTTCTCTCTCTCTCTCTGACACAAATGGTTTTACGGATGCGATGAATGTAATACCTCGCAGAGTTGAGGACCAAGGTGATGTGTGAGTGAGTACGTTCCTATCGTATATTGCAATTTAAATGTGGCCACACTGACAGCCGGCTATCTGCAGGCGGAGATGCATACCTGACTGAGCGTAGGTGTTGTACGGCCATCCGCAGCACGGTGAGCTTATCGAGCTTGCGCGCCATGGCGCCGCACGTCGGGATCATGCTGCTCAGCTCAGTGATATACGTGTTCATCTTGTCCCGCCGCCGCTTCTCGATCTCGCTGTGGTTCTGCCTGGAACGCACACGCACCCACGCGACTCGTCAAAACGGCGACCCAATTAAAAGTTGCACTCTGACCTTTATGTTTAAGGTGTCACGCGTCGGCGTCGCCGCAAAAGATTTCGTCCGCGTTATTTTGGGCTTTCTTGCTGCCAAAGGGTTACGCGCGCGTGCTCCCATACTAGCCCAGCAAGATCAGCGTTGGAAGGCATGTAGACAGCTCGTCGCGTGATAAAGCATGATGACTAGTCACGCGCTCAAATACCCCAGTAGTCCTACTCGCACTTGTCCGCTTTTTATTCTAATTCTTTATTGCACAAATTACATAACATACATAAATGTACAAGGGCGTACTCTTTTCTCTTCCACCAAACCTTTGGTGTTGAAGAGACTGGCGACGGGTAGTGCAAGAAAAAAGGTGTAATACAATAATAAACTTACACAAACATAGAGAAATACAATAGTTACATCTACAGTAATGGTAATAAATAATATAAATTACTAGCTGACCCGGCATTTTTTTTTGCTCGTATACGAGTATTAATTGGCCTACGACCTATTCTCAGATCTACCAAATATAAAAAATAAATTTAATTACAATCGGTGAAGCCGTTTTGGAGAAATTCGATAACAAACACTGTAATACTAGACTAGTTGCATCAACATAAATAAATGTGCCGTTCTCGAGATATCATCAAACAAAGTCTATGCAAAATGTGTGAGAAAATGTCATTTTCATCATTATATTTTGTTGCGACATTATTCCTATGGTTTTTAAATTATTCTGCTAACCAATGAAAGTTCATAAAAATCGGTCCAGCCGTTCTAGAGTTACAAATGGTGTCACCAACCGTATATGTTCAATATCTTTATTATCTATATAAAAATCTCGTGTCACAGTGTTTGTTATCGAACTCCTCCGAAACAGCTTCACCGATTTTTATTTATGTTATTGTGTATATCTAGTAGGTCTTTGAACAGGCCGTAGGCTACTTAATGTGGTAAGACAACGTTTGCAGAGACAGCTAGTAGTTATATGTATTTTAATACTCTCCAACAAAAAAAACGGGCCAAGTGCGAGGTGAGCTCGCGTGTGGATTGCTCCGTGAAAAACTACACTACTCAACTACTTAAAACAGTTGTATCAGCGGTTAAATAATAAACGTTTTAAGGAGATCACCAACAAAAACGTGGCGGTGGCACTCATTTGTGGAGTACCTAGTATTTGTATGGATGTCTTGAAACCAACGCTTTCTGACCGCCACTGCAGCAACCATACGTAGCTGGAATAACGGTTTTTGTCAGGTTTAAGGCTTCTTAGTAACTTTCCGTTACCAAACGTAAATAAATGATTAAAGACCTCCCGCAGGAAGTTTTCCCACACGTGTTAGTTAAAAAACCGGCTAAGTACGAGTGGGACTCGCGCACGAAGCGCGCCATTTCATCATTGCCGTCGGTTTTCGGTACGGATGCTTATCCAATACAGTCTTATAGAGTCTCCTTCACATACACCCTTAAAACCTTATTTTTCTTAAGCAAGTGTCAGGAATAGGTTTACGTAAATGTAATGGAATTACGATCAAGGGAAGCCGGTCCAAAAAAAACTCATCGAGTGGATGCAAAAGAAGGACGTTGGCACTAACTTCTTGGCGGGCAGAGAGGAGCGCGAGGAGCGCGAGTCTTCGGTGTAGTCATCTTCGTAGGCGCTACTGCTGCTGCTGCGGACAGAGACATGCCTCGCGTCACTCCACGTAACATTATATGAACACAATCACTTGTCCTGGGCCTATGATAGGAGAAAGCACCTACAAATAGGCACCTTCCGCTATCCGATCTTCTTCGCGATAAATTTAAATCGCAAGGTCTAACGACTTAATTGGCCAACCCTTTCATTCGTACAGTTTTCAGGAAGATAATTCTAAAATCGATACAAGTAGCCACCTGTTATGATCTTAAAGAACCATTCAACTTTAGGAGGGGGTTGATTTCAGTCCTAGGAAGTGACGCACCGTCTAATTGAATGGGGCTGAAAATTCGAAGAATATAGAAGAATGAATCTTAAAACTTCACCGATAAACTCTAGAATCGCCAAACGTGTCACACAGATGCGATAAAATCCATAACCCGAACACTGTCGTTTGCCATAGCAAGCCCAAACCTCATAACACAAAATTGCCATATAGCCCTGCGTACATTTATTCCAAGCTTAGGGTCTCACGGTTCTAGAAAACAATAAATAACCGAACAAATCACAGACCGAACCCAACGAGTCAAGATCAATGCTTACACTAGCGATGATGAGCCGATTATTTGTGGCGTTCCGCAGAGCAGCGTATTGGGACCAACGTTGTTCGTTATATATATAAATAGCCTCTGCCAGCTTGCCCTTCCTAATTGCCACATTTTTACCTATGCCGATGATACGGCCCTTCTTATAAATTTAAAAACCTGGGAACAGGCACGTGAAACAGCAGAGCAAACGCAGAATTCGGTAATGGACTGGTTATCTGATAATTTAATCACGTTAAATCTGAATAAAACTAAATATATAACTTTCTCTCCCACGTTATCCTCAAAACCTAAAAATTTTAACATAACAGCTCATACATGCAATACCCCTCGGATCCCATTAAGCTGTGATTGCCTATCTGTGCAGCGCACTAGCGATATAAAGTATCTAGGTGTGGCGCTCTGTGGCGCAGCGGTAGCGCATCTCCCCACGTCCCGGGTTGGAATCCCGGCTGGGGACAAAAAAATACCCCAGGTCTTGGATGTTTACATGTTTGTGATGTTGTTTCTGGGTCCCACGACACAGGGTATCCTAGTGTGGCGCCAGAAACAATGTATGTGCCTGTATATAAATGTTTACGTTATGTTATATTTATTTATTTACAATGAGCTGGCACAAGCATATAAATGAATTAACATCCAAAACAAGGAAACTTATTTTAACTTTTAAAAGGCTCAGATCCTCACTTGACCCATGTACTATGAAGATGGTTTATCTTGCCCTAGCTCAGTCCCTGCTCACGTACTGTATTGCGACCTGGGGAGGTTCATTTAAGTCAGCTCTAAGACCATTACAAAAGACCCAAACTTTGACAAAAAAAACCGTTTCGCTACCCCACAATATAACTCTATGGCGATTGTCTAGTTCTCACGGTAAGACAACTATTCATTCTCCAAATGGTCCTACGAAAACATTTAAATCTTCCGTTCGGACCGACTTTGACAACACGTAAACGACGATCAGACTTGATTTGTAAAGTCGTATCTGATAGGACCGCTTTGGCTGCACGGCACTATTATGTAATAAGCTCTTTACTTTATAATAAAACACATAGACAGAACAACACATACTCACTGAACACGGCAAAGTATAAGATTATAATCAAAGACTGGTTGCAGAAATTGTCCTATAATGATACCGAGCAACTCCTAACATCAATAAAATGGGGTAGTTATTGTTTTTGTTCTTAGGTATTTAACTTTATTTGATTGTTTGTTTATAATAATTACTACATTTAGCGGGTGGAAGGCGCTGGTGTCTGACATACAGTATTTTATACTAGTACAGACACCGACGTTGCAATCCTGCACACTTTATCTGTTCGTAAATTATATTTGTCAAATATGTGTATTAGGATAATACGGCAAGTGTTTTTTTTTTGTTTGATAAATAAAAAAATATATACAAAGCAATATTGATTATGGGCTCTACAAGAGTCTCTAGCTTATTTTTCAAGAGTTTCTTGAAACTCAACGAAATTTGAGTCGTATCGTCACATGTTGACGGATCATTCGAGTGGAATAGGTTTTATCCTCTTTCACCCATGCGTTTAATGAATAATTTTATATGGAAACTACCTTGTTTTGCATACTTACCAAATAGCTATTGCTACTAGATAGTTTGGGTAAAGCTTTGGTTTAATTAAAAAGACACAATAAATTCTGATTTCTGATCTACTGTTATGACTAAGAATCTAGAGTTTTCCGGTTTCCTAAACAACGCCGGCAAATGTCTAAAAAACGTAGTTATCTAAATGGATTTTCAAGTTTTTGGCGTTTTTGTGCCAGTTTTGGTTTCATCCACTTCAGGTCATAAATTTGAAGACTTTTTGTACGTAATAAAATAGTTGATGAATGTATTTTTGGGGTTGGAACCTAGGTTTGGACCGAAGAGAGCTGGTAAATCCAGGAGATGGCATTGGTAGTTCAGTCGTAACATTCAGGGAGAGAAGTGGTTCATCTGTTTCCCATGTTTCCCATAGTGGGTTCTGCGTTGTTCCGATGTCTCCTTACCTAATCCTACTTCCATTGTTGGAAATATGAAGGGAGCCTGTTCCATAACCCGGAGGTCAATGGGAAATATAGTTGCGGAAACTGGGTAGCGCATTTTACGTTTTAGAACTCCGATAGAAGAACAAGTGATGAATGACATTATCGGTGAAAGTTGAATGTTGCGAGGTTTGAGTGTGTTAGGGTGAAACGTTGTGTCCTGATGGATTCTGTCAAACCGGACTTCTTGTAAGTTCTTCGGGATAGGAAAAGCGTTCATCATATCATAGACATTCTTCTAGATCTTCTCCTGAAGGTCTAGAATGCCTCTAATTTCATAACAGGAAGGAGAGTTGCTGACTGCGTGCTAACTTGGTCGCGTCTCGCAGTCAATTTTATTTGAGGAGACCCCCCTTCCCTTTACAAAGGGTTACATATTTAAACCATTGCAATGCGATTGTTAGTATACAACTAACAATGACAGTAAAGAATTTTGGAAATAAAATAAAACAATGTCAATAAAACAGTATTACCGCGGCAATACCACTAATTCTATAAAACAACTAAGCATTTAGTAGACTCGCCCCGTCCCAAGCTAGAACACCCGCTAATCAGTGACGAACAGTGGTTCGCCGCCCCATACGTAAATGACGAAATAATCTTTCAAATATTTCTATATATCTTAAAAAAACTGAAATAAAAAAATATCAGCAACCCGACCGCTGAGCATTAACTTCTAAGCAGGCGGGATCAACCTAAGTACTAGCCTAAGTTACCAACCTAAGTACTAACCTAAGTTACCTGTATTGTTGAATTTGGGTCCCGGTTAGTAGTTAATGCTAATGTTATAATGCTCAGCAGTCGGGTTGTTGGTTATGTTTCTTTCAGTTTTTTTACTTTTTAGTGTTTTATTTTTATTTTTTGTTGGCTTTATGCTGATTTCATATAGCCTATGATAGTCGCGCAGGCGTAGCTAATTGATTGAGATCTTATTTATGGATTTAAGGAGTTATGAGGGAACATAGGATCGGACATACTTACATACATACAGACGAGTTAAACACATTACCCTCTTTTTGGGCTCCGAGGCAGTCGGGTAATAATGAAAATACTGGTGGCATAAGTACGAGTTGGATTGACTCGTATTGTAGCATGACTATTTTTATTGTTTGTTAGTTTTTGTTACCCTCTAGAGCGGCCGTAACGCTCGCTCCTCCAATATAGAAATTGTTATTTTAATAATTTGCATGCACAATTAGTGGCTACAATTGCAGGTAGATAGATGTAGTACATTGCAAAGTTTCTGCATTCTAACGGCCGCGATAACAGTGATCTCTATATACACTGCCTGGCCTGGCCTGTCTCATGGGGATCAGTAGAATATCATTTAACAAAGTTTCTGGCCGTCGCCGCCACGTATTTGACAAGTTATGCCGAGTGTGAAGATTGTGGTAAACCCACTGAGACTCGAACCTTAGCAGTGCGTTGAGGCGAGAGATTACTCGTACTCTCTGGAGGAAGCGTCTCTTTTGACAAAACTAATTACTTGTATAACTAACTGCCTTATTACAATCACGACGAAAAGGCGCAGATTACATAATAAAGCTGCTCTACTGCGTGCAAATAAGTGCGAGAATCAACGGAAAGGTTTACATTATGATTAGTTTGTTATTAGGTAGCTACCTTATAGCTGGTCGTGCCGAGTGACGCAAACGGCGAGGATCAAGATTACTCGAACAGCTAAATCAATAACGCTCATTATGTTAATAACATTTATGAATTGTGAGAAGCCGTGGAAGTCCCGCTCGCCCCCCTCTACAAACAGCTCGCTAAACATTCTGCCTTCAAAACGTTCTGGTTCCTTCAGTGAAAAGTTAGTTTAAAAGGTGAGGTGTGAGCTTGGGTGTGAGGGAGGCCGGACCACCGACAAACTGTTACAGAAGGGCCTCCTGAATTTGGTAGTTTGGTTGTGTGCCCGAGAATAAACCCAACTGACAGACACTAACTACTATCGAGTGAACACTCATTGGAATAAAAAGCTGCTGTCCGCGTGCCTAGACTACTGCGGATTTGTGTGAGTTTTAATTCAGATAAATATGCCCTCTGACATCTCTTTCACACAACTTATGTCAAAATATCATCCGTCGTTAAACTATCTATCGAGGGATTCAATATATAAAACGGCCATAAATGATCACGGGACCGACTCTAATAGCCATCTGTGGCCCTCGACGGCGGCGGCGAGCAGCCCGACAAGTACCGCGGCGGGCAATTAGTGGCACAATAGCCGCGTGCAACCCTTTGCCCTTTGCCCAACTTGCTGGCAACTTGCCGTTCGCGTCAACGCGAAGCCAACGAAGGGTTCTTTGTGAGGTTGCTGAGCAACGCCAAAGCGTATATTTTGTGACGATTTTAACGTTTCACCCAGCCAGAGTCAGACTAACGGTAGGCTATTAAATCACTACAGAGATTCGGTCAACAAAGCACCGAGTGAGTCTATGAGTCTGTTCATTCTACATCCGCTTGAGAATGAAGAGACTCTAAGACACAGGCATGCCCTGAGGCATTGGCGTTTTTCAAGCACGTACGGGTGCGGTCCGTGGTTTCTGGTGGTACTCACAAGTGGTGGCTCTTCCGCTTGCGCTGGTCGCTGTCGAAGAGGCTCGAGGGCGAGGGCGCGTGGTGCAGCACGGGGGGGGCGAGGCAGCCCGCCGCCCCCGCCGCACCCGCGCCCTCCTCGCTCGCTGTCAGCTCGTACGGAGACGCCGCGCTCGTGTTCGGAGCGCTGCAACACACAATTATGACATTGTGTACACATTACAAGTGTTTGGTATGAGAGACTGGCTGCACTGCAGTGGACAACAAAAATCCCGATACACCCGATGCGAAACGCTTCTTCGAATGAGCTACAACATCCAACAACATCCTGCAGGAAAAGCAGAATGAATGAATGAATGAAAATTGTTCATTTGCATAAGTAAAGGTACAAATTTAAAAACCTATTTAGAGGCTAATAATCCCACCCATGCTGGGACTTGGACCCGCTACCTCTGGCTAACCGTGCCAGCGCTCTCCCAACTGAGCTAATGGTCAAGTGCAGGCATCAGTGAAATTTCGAGCCTCTTTACAAACTTCTCTGTATTATGTACAGGCAGCCATCTGGCCGAAGCAATTTACATCACTTGCAGCCCCGAGTAACCCAATTTGCAGCTAGGTTTCTACATGGGAATGATATCGCTGTACCTACCTGATTATATTCTTTTTGTTGCACGAACCCGTGCTGAGGACCATTTTAAAAACCTATTTAGAGGTCGCGGGTTCAAGTCCCGGCATGGGTGGAATTTTTAGCCTCTAAATAGGGTTTTAAAATTGTACTCAGCACGGGTTAGTGCAACAAAAATAATATAAGTAACGGTACATCAAACATAAACGTATTACAAAGTAATTACTTTGAGAATGTAGGTACATAAGCCAGTTAAACTCTAACTCTTAAACTACGGAGGTTCTGTATCTTAAGAGCTAGTGATTTTACTTATAAGTGAGTAGACTTTATCAAACTATTACGGGTGGAAAAAAAATAATCAATTAAAAATGTCAGCTCCTTCACTACAATAAATACTGTAAATATTTCCGTCATCGACTTTGTCATAGAAATGCAAGTGTTGCTCAAATAAACAAGGAGCAAAGGTAGCAATGTCAAGTTAGGTAGAAACAATTTATAGTATCATCTTCTACTTGATGCCAGGATTCAAGAGACTACAAAAATCAGAGCTGTCGCATCTCAAGTGGAAGTGTAGTAGGAAGTCGTCGCGCTTGTAATGAGCGTGATGCGATATGTGGCCGTGACTTCGCAGCGCAGATGGCGCGTAAGCAAGACACAGAAAGACACTTTGTATCACTCAGCAATACCCAACATATTACGTTTAAAACAAATTACGCAAATTACAACTTAGCACTACTCGCCAGTAATTTTTTTTTTTAGTTTTGACGTCACTTTGTGTTATGTTGTTCGGTGGCAAATAAGTCTGGCAAGAGATTGCAGGGTCTACCAAAAGTTAGGCTTTCGTTTTGTGTCAATCTAAAACTCAATGTAGGGACCATCAAGGTTATGTGGGTAAGTTTCGTCGTTTCAATGTTGCCCGTCATTCTTTGCAATTGTAGGTACTAGTGAAAGCATACGCAAGGCGACAAAAAAGCGAAAATAAGAGGGAAGGCGATGCTTTTGCAAGTTTTAGCTGCAGCTAGGAGCAGTGGCTGTGGCTGTGTGTGACACAGTGATAGCTCGAGTGCAGCGACGCACGCGGAAGCGCGCGCGACCTTCAGCGCGTGACGTCACGCGCGCCACAGCCCGCGCCGCCCGCGGCCGTCCGTGCCACTGCCGATGCCGACTGCCGTGCGGCGGCGTTAAACACAATCCATCTAATACGACTTACTATACTCTATCCTGTGTCTTAGAAGTAAGAATTGAGACCTTGAAAAATTATTGAAAAAGATTGTTCTCTAAAACTAGTTATAATATTTTTCATAAGCAGGCGCACAGTAATCCTAATCATGTGGTACAAAATCGGGCGTGCACTGTGACGGCTAATGACGCCTCATTATGGACATTTGACATCTCGCACTATAATGTAGGTGTCTTCATAAGGTGAGAGCACATGAAGACACTCACACTTGACACAATTGTCGACACTAGTGTCGATTGCTTCCACACGGTAAGTAGCGACACCGACACTACGTCTGCAACTCGGTGTCGCGACGGTGGAAACACGCACACTCGATGTATACACTGAGTGTTTAGTGTCGTCGTGTATCCTCACCATTAGAAAACGTTTAAAATTCAATGAATCTTATAAGATTTTTTGGCGATACTTGATTTTGCCCATTTTTTGTGACATGAAAATCCCGATAGAATACTCCTGACTCCTTCTCTAACCGTTTAAACTATTACAAAGACAGCATTTGAGATTCTTTTCAGTTTAGTCGATTTTCAAACTTATCAATTTAAAGATGTCTGAGACGGACTTCTCTAGTTTTATTCAGCGAAAAAATGTTATTCAGTGTTATTTAAACATTTAGTGCTGGTGATATTAGATATCGATAAATGGACTATGTCGTAAATCTTGCGAGTTGGACATTAACTGGAAATGGAATTGGAAAACTGGAGTGGTAATATCAGCTTTCACAAGTGAGTACAAAAGAAAGGTTTAAAATAATGTTTTCTTGAGTAAATAAGCCGCACGACATCCACGTATCAACGTTCTCTATGATTTATTTTCCGATAGTAACGAAAATATGCGTTAAATAGGAAAATCATACTAAAATCGAGAAAACAAAGAAATTGTTTTTGTTGCTATACACCCTCATTTCTGGGTGATTTGAAAGCTACTGTTATGTGGATTAGTAAATAAAAATAGACTCTACTTAGGCCGTCTTGCACCACTTCTTAAATGTCACTTAAGTCGCCATTTAAATAGACTGTTGTACGAAGAATTTTAGTTAAATTTTAATGTCGCAAGTCGGCCTTAGACTATTAGTACTTTTAAGTATAGATGTCAATAATAAAAAAGTTGAGAAATTTAAAGCGCAAATTTTTGTCCGAGCAGGGCGTCCTTTCTTATCTTGCGGTAAACGGTAGATCGTATATATGTACGTGAAAAAAAATCAGGGTAGTTGCACTTATAATTAAGAGGAAAGCTATCACGGCTAAGTAGGTTTTACAAGTTAAAGAGTAATAGGCGACCAACTTTTAGAAGGAAAACTTCGTATAAAATCCATTGAAAGACAGATAAAACCCCATCTTTCTATGGAACCATACACTGCGCGTGGCCTGTCACGCACTTGACCGATTATTTCATCATGAAGACGATGTGATTTTGTAGAGCCTAAATAACGGTTCATACGTCATGGAAAGACTCTTGTAACTTAATGAATCATATAAATAGTCCTTAGCCAATGCAAAAATAAATCCATGGCCAGTCGTAGTGCGAGGTTGCCAATCCGGTCTAACGAAAATATCGTGTATTTTCCATCAGATAGTTTCCATTAAGGACGCAAAAATAGCCATATTCGGCATAGAGACTAGGCGTAGAGGTGGCTATGTGTGACGTTAACTCCGATGTTCACTGGTAAGAAATTCCTACGTCATCAACGTCAATGCAAAATAAGTATTCATAATTATCCTTTGGTCGGTTATCGTTTTTTCGGAAACCAGTCTGCAAGTTTTGCTACCTACTGAAGTCATCTAAGGCCCAGTCTCAGGTGCGCGGCGTCGACCGCTCTACGCATTCCGTGAACAGAAGTACACCACATCCACCTTCACGGCCGGGCGGCCGTTAGAAGAAGAATAAGAAGAAGAAAGAAATTTATTGTACCAACAAGATACATCACAGAAACCAAATAAGCAGATAAGTAACATAATATGCACAACAACAGAAAGAAAACTAAATACACAACAGACAAAACGCATAAATAAAACAAGACCATAGATGTAGCTGTGGTGTATCTAAGTTGCCACAAAAGGCAGCTGACTCGACTCAGCGTTGTGCTGTTACGTAAAAGGCAAGTAAAAACTTAGAAAACAAGAGGCCGTCACGTAACTGAGCACACTGTTTTAAATCACTGAAAAAATTTCCCGATGCTGTTTTCCACATTAATCGATCAAGGAATGCATTTGAAATGTAAGAGTAGAACACCCACGTGTCAATTCCTATTACTTTATTTTTAAAAAAATTAATAATATTTCGTGACCTTGGCTTAGAAAATTGTTTAATTAATTTTTGTAGGCGTAACGGATCAAGATGTCATTCTTTTATTAATAAGGTTTGATAAATGATTTTACAGCGCATATTTACCAATTTAAAATTTTTGGAAATCACCTCGGGATATCGAGTAATTAATTTTTTTTCAGATTTTGGTTTTTATTTTTTTTCTTTAAAATACCTCAAAAGTGCGATCTGTAACTAGCACAGTTAAATTGCTCTTAATTAGGTTTATCACTGATAAAAAAATCACGTTGCAGGTACGCGGCGTTTATGAGTTATTGAATTTCAAAATTTAGTGTTAGGGGTGTCACTCAACTTGACCTTTCAATTTAGTCAAAATCAATATATACTTTTTTTTTTATTAGTTGCAAAACTATATATTATTTAGACATACACTTAAAATATCTTCTAAATAGCTTCTTTCTCACATTATATAGACTAACATTTACATGCTTAAAACAATTTTAGTTTTGTTACCTGAAGTAGATTGCTTGGTTTTGTTTAAGTATTTACTTTAAGTAAGTACTTAGTTTTAGTTCAATTATGGTTAACATGTAGCGTATACATGTTAACTTGAGAAACGGGGGTGAGGCACCATGGAGCCGTTACAGACCCATGGCGCCACTTCGCCTCAGCAGGGCCTTACCAAACCTGCTGAGGGATGTCCATCCGGGCCCCGACCGGAGGACTTAGGACAAGGGGGGCATGAGGGCGCCAACCCTCATGTTGGTACACGAGTGGCAAGCGATGCTATGGATCACCCCATAGCCGGTACTTCTTATCAAACTCCAGCAAAGAGCAAAAAATATAAAAATACCGGGTCTCCTGACGACCTAACACCATCGGATTTGATGACCGTACTTTTCAGAGATTTGGGCGAGCAACTTAAAGATCTCTCATCTAGCGAAAAAGATAGACTTATAAGCAACGTTGTTTACCCATTTCTTAGAAAAGCCACTAGGTTTTATAAAAGTTGCAATCGGAACAAAAAGAGGTTCAGAGACAAGCATGCTGTTTTCTTGAACAAACTGTTGTCTGCCAGAAACTGTTCGTGGACTTCTGAAGCCGATTATTGTAGAAAACTTGCAATTCACAGCAGAAGATGGCGAAGATCCATCAATAGATGAATCTTCATCGTTAGACGATGAAGAAGATTCATCCAATTTTGATGACTGCCCTCTGGTACTAGAAACCGAAAATTATTCATACGAGCCATAAAATCCAAAAAATTTGAAAGCAATCTAACATGCGAAAACGTCTATAATATATTTTGAAGTAACTTTTCGTTAGTTGGTTTCCAATTTCCTGTATTTAATGACATAATTGTTATTAATTGGCAACATATTCAAAAGTCTTTTAAGTTTATTTTTCACTTTTTAATTTTAGTAGTAGGTTCACTATTTTTCGGAAAATTTCATCATCATCATTCAGCCACAAGAGGTCCACTGCTGGAAATAGGCCTCCTCCATGGATTTCCAAAAAGACCGGTTGTTAGCGGCCTGCATCCAGCGCCTTCCTGCCACTTGGATGAGGTCATCTGTCCATCTTGTGGCTGGTCGTTCTACGCTGCGCTTGCTGAAAGAAATTTTCGGCCCCATCGGCCATCAGTTCTGCGTGCTATGTGCCCCGCCCACTGCCACTTCAACTTACTAATCCGCTGGGCTATGTCGACGACTTTCGTTCGTCTACGGATCTCATCATTTCTGATTCGATCTCGTAGAGAAATTCCGAATAGCTCGTTGTGTGACCTTGAGCCTTCTTATGAGGCCCATAGTGAGAGACCACGTTTCAGTGCCATAAGTCATCACTGGTAACACACTGGTTGTATAATTTTGTCTTGAGCGATTGAGGTATATTAGACCGGAAAATTTATTTTAAATCTATTTTACTATTTCTCGTGTAAAATATTTATCGTTCCTGTAAATAAAATACCTAGCTTTTAAATTTTATTTGTAAAATATTTTATTTTTAGTGTAAAACATTTGTTAGTGTACCCTTATGCAGATAATTACAAGAAAAATCCACTCTTCATACAAATACTAAAAGTCAGCTACCAATTTTTTATAGACAGTCGAAAAAAATATCATTTCCGACACTTGGTTTCTTTGGGAAAGTTACTCAAAATCATGGTCTGAGTCCACCCCTGAATTATTTAAACCTTTTGTATATATACCCCGTATAGTGTTTTATTAGAGACAAAAAATAAACATTATATTTATTTGACCTTTAGAGACAACCCTAAAATGTGTCAGTTGACCTTTGTACGTAACTCCCAAAGGCCGCGATGGAGCAACGTGATCTTTTTATCAGTGATAAACCTAATTAAGAGCAATTTAACTGTGCTAGTTACAGATCGCATTTTTGAGGTATTTTAAAGAAAAAAAATAAAAACCAAAATCTGAAAAAAGATTAATTACTCGATATCCCGAGGTGATTTCCAAAAATTTTAAATTGGAAAATATGCGCTGTAAAATCATTTATCAAACCTAATTAATAAAAGAATGACATCTTGATCCGTTACGCCTACAAAAATTAATTAAACAATTTTCTAAGCCAAGGTCACGAAATATTATTATTTTTTTTTAAAATAAAGTAATAGGAATTGACACGTGGGTGTTCTACTCTTACATTTCAAATGCATTCCTTGATCGATTAATGTGGAAAACAGCATCGGGAAATTTTTTCAGTGATTTAAAACAGTGTGCTGAGTAAAGTGCACCAATTTAAAGGTTGATCGCTGTTGACCGTACAACATGCTACATACACTGGATATTGCGTCACTCCGTCCGGGGTCATATTTCGAATTGAAGAAAAATTGTAAAAAATATTGAAAAAATCAGTGTCGTTAAAACATCCATTTAAATAAAGGTATTTGCTCAGTGCCGTATTTATCTTCGAATTTATATTTCAAATATTTATCGGATTTATGTACAATTCCCGAAATATATGTATGAAATATATTTTTACCGATATTGAGCAGGTATTGCACATTAGTGATGAATTGATGATTCGGTGTACTGGCTGGCTCCCTGCGACAATTTCAACTGACCAAATAGTAACTAGTGTGACGTGTGTGTGTGTGTGTGTGTGTGTGTGTGTGTGTGTGTGTGTGTGTGTGTGTGTGACGTAGCTGCGTCTGTGACATTGAAGCTAAATAATAGCGTCCATCGCGCGTTCGCGAGGCATAAACAATAACATTGCATAACGCGATAGCTGCTGCAGCGCCATTCTCTTTCGTCTATGAAGCTTTTCTGCAATAGTTAACTGCTTACAGAATCAGAATTGGATTGTGGTCAACAGACCATATTATCCATCGCAGAAAACAAAATGGTGAGTGAGTCAGAAAAGTTGTATGTAGCAGATACTCCGACATTACGCTTAGCAAATATTTAGAATATCCACTGTTTCATTCATTAATCTAGCTACGGAGCTAGATGTGCAATTACTCTTGATGTGCAAGAAAGAACAAACCGACCCTGTTCTCTGTACACGTAACTGATGCTGCAGAAGATAAGTAAGCACTCAGAGACACATCCTTGCACGTTAAGAGCCAGCATTATCTAAGTCATTAATCTAGAGTTGAGAGGAGTATAACGTTTCGAGAACTTCCAAGGCCGGCCTTGCCGTGTGTAAAAGCAAGCATTCGGCTTCCGTTCGACCTATTGTGGTGAGCATGACGGTCGGCGGGGGCTGGGCGGAGCTGGGCGTGGCTTCAGATGGGCGTGTCGTGCCAAGACACGCCCCACGCACATACGCGCTATTAATTCTACCTCATAATATTTTTGATGATGATCACCTATAAATCCGAATTATTTGACACTATTTTAAACTAATTTCTTGTTTAGAGTTACTTCGATTCGACAAGTGCAAAATTGTGGACCAATCTACAGCGACTACCTAAATCATGGTATCTGCAACATTTTCGATTTATTGCATTACTGGCCTTTTACCGAGTTGGCTGGATATGGCCACGAACAAATAGGAGTGGCGAGCTAAAAGCTACAAGGGAGGCCTTTTGCCAGCAGCGGGACATAATTAATTGAAGCTACACAAAGATGTATCTTGATTTTATAGTGCGCTTTTAAAGAACGTATGGAACATATTTATATTTTAATTGTATTTTTTTCTTTAAACAACCAGGTTATTTTTAGTAAGTGGTGGCGGGTCTGTCAAACAACCTTGCTTTTAAGATTGAAGACTTGAGACTCCTATAAGACTTCCTTAGAACTTGGCATAGGTACTTACATTCTGCCAATGTTTAGTGCCGTAATATGCCTAGCTGCCTTCAAAGATAGAGGGTGCATAAAAATAAAAATATGCAGTGCGGGCCGGCCGAGAACTTGGCCTTGCGTACGATGTGAGCATAGACTTTTTTATAAAAATAGAGTACAGTAGATCGTCGATTATCCGAACGGTCATCCGAATGACCGTTTAACCGAACTAGCTACCTACCAACCTCACGGTCCGTTTCTCCCCACTACTTGTGCCGACACAGAGGTTCAACAATGGATGAATGGATGACGATGATATAATCCGGGATAGTGAAATGGTAGATCGCGTAACTGATGCCTCCAATAATTGAGTTAGATAATGAAGAAGAAAACATTTGAAGCATTTGCATGCTTAGTGACACTCAAGAACTGTGTGACCTTGGTGCGCTAGGTTTTTTAAGCTTGGTTCGGTGAGCTTGCTTTGGCCAACGAAGATTCTTTCAGTCGTTGATTGTACCTATCATATTATTAAAATAGGTTTTCTTGGTAAATAGGTAAATAAAAGTACATAGTTCGATTATCTGAATGAATCGGTTTTCCGAACACCCATGTCGCCCAATTAGTTCGGATAATCGACGTTCTACTGTATTCTCTAACTAGCTGTACCCGCGACTTCATCCGCGTTAGGTTAGAACTTGCCCTTGGCCCTTACCCTTTAACCACTGACGACTGACGTGTCCACATTATATTACACTACCACTGACGTACGTGTACGGTCGTACGTTATTTTTTAGACCTCCTGATGCGTCAATAGAGAGTAATCAGTGAGTGCATTTTGTTCATTTAAATATATTAAAATTAAATAGGGATGATAAAAAAAACATTAATAATATTAATATAAAAATATTGTTTAATGAACACCTTAGATTTTTTTTAAATCAGATTTGAAATGAATATTTTTGAATCGTAGGCCTAAAATTGTTGAAACAGCTAAAAGGTGGTTGGGTTCGACGTTTGCAAAGCGTCGTTCATTCTCTTTCAGTGCCTTTTCTTTCATCGCATTACAAATTGACAGCTTCACCTATTTCTGACGGGACTTCCCTTAGTCCTAAACGTAGAGATGTATAGATATAACGAAAAAAGTATCGAGTACTGTGAAAAGTATCGTTTCTAACTCAGTATCGTAATAAATAGTATCGAGTACTAAATTACTTATTAATAAATGGCGGTAGTAGCCTAGTGGGTAGAACATTGGACTCGTAAGCGGGAGACCCAGGTTCGATTCCCAGTGCGGGCATATGCCTATGACTTTGTTTTGTGAAGTTATAGTAGCAATACCGCTCGCTTACGGTGAAGGAAAACATCGTGAGGAATCCTGTGTCTGAGCTATTCACAATACCTCAGCGCTTGAAATCGCCAATCCGCGGTGGGCACGCGTGGTGATTAAGCCCAACTCTCTCTCTGAGAGAAGGCCTGTGCCCTACAGTGGGACGTATATAGGCTGCTTTTGACTAAATTACTCAGTATCGTAACCAAAGAATCGAGTATACTCAGATTACTCAGGTATCGATACTTTTTGCGTATCCCTACATGTTGGCCGTCACTGCGAGCCTGACGACAGCAGGGCCGCGTTACATGAAACTACAATTCATAGTTTATTATGACAAATTATTCGAGATGCATTGCGTAGCAGCGTCTGCTTGGTCCAATTGTCACAGTAAACCACGAATGGTAGTTCTATGAAACAGGTCTCAGGTTTATAAAACACTTGCATATGAACGAAAATAGTACCACCTTTATGTACTAGAAGCTGAAGTGGCACCGTGGATACACATGAATTTGTGTTCGCGCTCCGGTTTCTTCTTAAAGACTTAATTATACGAAAGAAAAGTTTGATTCTGCTTGTATTAATACTTAAACATAAAGAGTTACCTATCTAATATATAAAAATCTCGTGTCACAGGTTTGTTATCGAACTCCTCCAAAACGGCTCTGCCGATTTTTATAATTTTTTTTGTGTACATTGGTAGGTCTGAGAATAGGTCGTAGGCTAATTAATATATCGAAACAACGTTTTCCGGTTGAGCTACAATACTAATATAATGTAAGATTAACGTACAATTTTCCTACATCACATATTTGCATTTCGTACCTATTATTTAAAAACGGCCGCTAGCGCCCCGCCGCCGCCGCCGCCGCCGCCGCCGCAGTTGCCGCCGGTCGATACGCGGCTAATCCGCCGCTCGATCGCCACTCCGATCCAATTAAAAGTTAAAAATCATTAGCAGTTTTTTCATTGTTAGGCGAAAGATTTATTTTTTGCCGCAGCTATTGACTGATGACAAGCGTACGTCTGAAGGTACGAGAGATATTTAGAATAATAAATATTTTGCGGACATCACAAAAGTCTGCCGTCATATAATATGTACATGTTGTCTACAAAGTATTATTTTCCCTATAGGGAATATCTTATTATTTGCACAATAGATCGAGTTAAGTCTACATAGGTAGGGATCCCTCGTCGAGAGACCCAAATGTGGACAGGTATCTATCTACCGGATCGGAGTTTATCTCTCTGATGAAAAATCGAATATTAGCCCGTCAGTGACTATGTCCTGCCTTAACGACAGGAATTGCTTTGAAATTCGGTCCAAATGTAACCATTAGGAATCAGCTATCCATTAAGATTCAGACACAACAACTTGTGCAACAACCTTACTAGAACCGTATCTAAACGCGAACCTAAACAACATAATACAATTATCAAATTTGTTAATTTTACAGAGCAAAAGTCTACACACTGTAGTAATACACTTGCCCCTTGGTTTCTGAAACAATCCCTCGTTCTGAAATATAACATTGCAAACCAACCAGTCACGTGTCAGTTCCGGGCCGCAACTTCCAGGGATGCGGTACTGGATGCGTTCCTGAGCAGTTTGCTTTGTAGGTAAGTACTTTGCGTACTCGCAACTTTTTCAAGTAGGTACTTCGGCTGCTGTACTTCTTTTTGTACCAATCGGTGGTTGGTGGCAACCCAACCGGGTAACTTGTTCTTCGAGGCTGCCCATACAAACAAGGAACTGGCACTCCGTTCTAAACCCTTTCAAAAGTTGTATAGCCACGATATCATTGGTGTCCCAAGTCTCCTTCTTCCTGGAACACTGCCGTGGCTAATATTCGGCTGTCCCAAAAAGTGCGCTCAATCGAAAGGCTAGAGAACTACCAGTGCTATCCCAATAACCCCATGGATATTCACGAGATACACAATTTTTCGTATATTTTTACGAACTTGGTGACTATCAAGTCTTGGACCATACTGATGTGAAAAATTGAGATCCTGGTTTCTTCCTAATCCTCGTCGCACTATTCCAATGGTAGCGCATCGGTAGAACGCCTTACGAGGGGTCCAGGGTTCGACACCGGCAATAAATTTGTTTTCCAAGTTGCATATATTCGTGGTTTTTAGTAGCAATACTTAATATGGTTGTAGTAATACCTTTGTTTCTTTTGTTGAAGTCGGCATTTCCGATGGCTTCGCGTATTCTTAGTTTTAGGTTTATTGTGTTAATGAGGGCTACGAGCAAGTCAGTAGCGGTGCGTGTACTCACAGCGGGTGCATCCGGTACTGCTGGAAGTGCTGCGGCGGCTGCATCTCGTGCAGCTGGAAGAGCATGGGGTCGTGCACCCGCGGGAGGTCGTGCGCCATGCCGGCTCGCGCCCCCGCCCGCGCCCGCCGACTGCCGAGCCACCTGTTGCCGCCTACAGGCCTACGGCGCGCACTGCCTACTTAGCGGGGTAACACTCCGGCGACGACACAGTCCCGCCCGGTCCAATCACTAACAGTAGGAATTTTCTGCGAATAAGTTAATGCCCCGCAACGTTAGGCAGATACTGGCGTGACGCGTAAACTCTTTCGAATGTATCGCCGCTTAGTTCGGCTCCTACTTATACCATTTCATGTCACTGAAAAACTAATACCAGAAGCGATGTTTGTAACGAACCGATCAATCATGTTAAAATTAACACAAGTTAAAATTAGAAATAATATTGACGCGCACGTTTTTTTTTTCTCTAATAACCATCTCATAGTATAAATGAAATTATTGTGCTTATGGAAATATATTTCCCAAGGCTGAAATAATTTTGTGACGCGTGGCTTGAAGCGCGCGTCCGCACTCACGGAGCAGGAAGGGACAGAGCGGAGCGAGAGCGGGCACCTGTACGCCGCAGCCGCGGGCGGCGCCGATCAGGCTGCTGCGCGGCGCGGGGCGGGCGCCGGCACGCGCCGCCGCTCCGCCCGCCTCCCGCCGAACATGTTCTGTAACATGTTAGCTCGCTTGCTTCCGTGCCGATCGTCAGATTGCACCGTTATTTCACCCAATGATTGAAAAATTCAATTTCAATGTTGAATTTGAATGTTGATGAAGCGAAAGAAATCTGTCAGGATTGTGGTAAGTGGCAGACCCTGGTCTCTACCTACCCCTGTGGGATACAGGTGCGAGTATGTTACGTTGTGTTTTTTCAATTTCAAACATTATTTTCAGCTTTACCAATGAGATTCCTAATACGGACTGATACTACAGTATTGTTTAACGAAGCCGGAAATGCTGTCCTGAGCGACCATGAGGTAGTTGTCAGCTACTACCCTGGTCATGAACGATTTGGACAAGTTGACGATTATAATTTTATTATATCAACCCAATACTTCGAGGATTTACTAATCGATCTTAAATTCCAGTTGAAAAAACCAATTCTGTGTACTGAATCTTTGAGGAAGATAATTCCGGAATATTTACCTATACACAATATGTAGCAGTAGACAATCTTGACTGGTATCAGGTACATTTTATTTTCTAAGTTAGCATTGCATTGTTTTCTTGCATGCAATACATTGTTTTGCAAGTTCGTTGTAAATTTGATACATTTCCGATTGGCATCACGTACCCACGTCATAGGGAGACAGGTACATGCACGTAATTGTCGTATTGGCTAAACTGACAGAACGTCGTACGTGAACTCGGCGAATCCAAAAACGACACGAAGGGGAGGTAGGGGGCTAAGTGTGGGAAGAAGACGCCCCTGCGCCGACTGACCGCGGGGTAGGCAGTGCGACCATTTCTAGTTCGGTCTATCACACAAACAATTCTCTTCTCAATAGGGCGCCGATAGCACTTATTATTCATAGGCGCTATCAGCTGCGGAGTGACCTAGTAGATTGTAGAGCACAGGTTCTTAAACTTTTTTGGTCCACAACTGCCAACATGCATTATTTGAACATTGTTATCCTCAAAAACTATGCGAGTCATCGAAAAACATTATACCTTGTTTAATTTTGTTTTGTTACGTAAATATAAAAAAGAAAACGGTTAAATATGAGTCGGACTCGCGCACCGGGGGTGTTTTCTTTCGATCAGTTCGCTACCCAGAGCGGGTGTCCAATCCGGCCAAGTGTGAGTTCATTCTCGCTAAGGAGATCAAAACCCCTGGATGTGTTACCGTTTTTACGATAGAGCCAAAAGAAGGACAAACTTTAAAAACACGTTTTAAGTATGGCCATTAAATTTTTGTGAAAAGGTAGGAATATTGAGAGGTTTCTGTAGGTACTTCCGGAACCGGAAAAAGTTTTTTATTCTTTACTTTTGGAAATTCATGTTTTAAAACGAATATCGCAAAATCTAAGAGCAAAAAAAATCTTATTTTTATTTTACTTTATCTCGATTAATTTCTCATTTCTCAATAGGCTCACGGCGGCGGCGCCATGGCGCAGTAAGTAGCGAAATATGAATCAGGAAAATCAACTTTTTCACAATATTTTATCGCCAGTGGACCGCGGAAAGAGGCCTTCTACTGTACCCTTCAATTCAAAGTCGTCTACTGCCTGCCCCCTTGCCCACTTTGGGCCGCTATTAGACAAGATAGCCTGACGTAGAACCTCGAATCAACTTCTATACTTCTCTATAGATGGCTAATATAAAATATTAATATAATACGGAAATGGTCGACATGTATTGCGGTCATTCACGAAAAACAAGACTCTGATCACAAAGAGGGAATTATGATCAGTTCGAAAATACCCCATAGCCTGGTGCTAGCACTGAGCTCGGACACGGCACTGAGGACGGAGGCTCGGAGGCCGGCGGGGCGGCGACGGAGCCCTGGCGGTGCACCACGACGCGCCCGCTAAATGTGCAGCGCGAAACTGACGCCCTTCAGAGCGGCGAGACGCGCGCGCCGCCGCCGCCCCCGCGCGCGCGCTCGCCTCGCGTCCGCTGCGCGCTGGCCAAGGGCCGCGCGCGCCGCCTGCCGCAGCGGCCCGCAGTGTATGCCGCGCACGCGATGCCGTCGCCCCGCGCCGCGCCGCTACTCTTACACGTGCCAGCGCCGCGGTAAACACGACGTAACGTTATGCAATTGCACAAAATGCACCTCCGTGTAATGCAATTGCTATGTGCAATTACATACGGGCGACAGTATCGTGCGACCGTCGGTCCGGCCCGCAGCACGCGACCGGCCACAAGTGGTCGCGGCGGGCGGCGCGGGCGAAGCCGCGGACGAGCGCTTGTGCAGCTTTACTATTCATACTTCTACTACTTCTCAGCGGATCACATTACGTCCTGCGCAGTGGCGGAGGTTCCGACCGCCTTGCTGACTAGGTCACTGTCAAATGTGTCATGCAAATACTCACCCGCAGCCCACGTTTTGCCGAATAGCGGTTTTTTTAATTTGGAGCAAAGGTCTAGGCGCACAGAGTTCGCCAGGCCAAGTTTGGCGGGCCCGCACTATGAATCTTGAAGCCCTTTTCGCTCTCCCCCTTCTCCACTATCTTTGAAACCAACTATGTTAAATGGCTGAACCTTTGCAGAGGAATTAATTAACAATACTAAAAATGTAAGAATATGCGAGGGAGGCGGAAGCCAAATGTAAAAGCAACCTTATGTTTCACCGGACCTTTCTGCAACAAGCTGTATTTATTTGCCTTGCTAGCGTTTGTTTGTGAAAACACTGGACTGCCAATGGGGCTTGCGCCCTTAGGCGTCCGAACAATCTACTACAAACTTAAATTTGCAGTAGATATGTAATAGGGGTTAAAGTATGAAATTGCCGTTTTATTGCAATAGGTTCTTTGAATTGACATAGAATCTTCATGGTTTGAGGTTTTCGAATGAAACTTTTTTCAAATGGTTTCTATGTTCTTTTTTTAAAAAATGTGAAACATTTGAATATCGACTTTCAATTGTTTTTGTTATTCACTTTAGACAAGAAAGATAGATACTGCGAAAATTCGAGTGATTATGAGGCACCCATTTTTCGTATTTTTTTATTTTATTGATTTGACGCAAGTGAGTCAATATTGTGGGTAAGGTAACGTTAAACCATGCCGCTAATTCCTGGGTAGTTTGACTAGGGTCGGCTTCCACTATCTCTCTTAATTCATCGTTATTCACCTGTGTGGGCGGTCTTCCTCGTGGCTCATTCTTTAAGTCGAAATTTCCATCACGAAAGCGTTTAAACCAAAATCGCACGGTGCGTTCATTAGTAGACCCCTCTCCAAACGCAGCATTGATATTGCGGGCTGTTTCTGCCGCGTTAGTTCCGCGTCGGAACTCGTATTCAAAAATCACTCGAATTTTCGCAGTATCCATCTTTCTTGTCTAAATTGAATAACAAAAAAAATTTAAAGTCGATATTCAAATGTTTCACATTTTTTAAAAAAGAACATCATAGAAACCATTTGAAAAAAAGTTTCATTCGAAAACCTCAAACCATGAAGATTCTATGTCAATTCAAAGAACCTATTGCAATAAAACGGCAATTTCATACTTTAACCCCATTTCATACTTTAACCCCTAATATGTTCTCACATACAACCTGACTCTGCTAAGGTAAGTACAGAAATTGTATTTTTTTATTTTAAATAACTTACAAATTAACAATTTTCTGTGATGAAAAATAATTATAACGATATAATTAACAATGTAATTATGGTTGTAAGTCAACGAAGTTTACCCTACAAGTTTTGATAGTGAGTTTTATTACAAAAACAATTAGAAATTTGAATTATGTTCATCTTCGGGGGGCCGTAGGTAGGTATTTGTTATTAGTTTCAACTTGGTTGCTTTATCTGTACCTACCTGAGAAATGGGACCTTGGCAGAAGAACGCGGACGCACGGATAACGAACTAATCATATTCGGATTACATTTTTTTCCTTTTCGAATTAGTCTATTCACCTATTTATATCTACACTTTTATCATAATTGTTTATACTCTACAGTTAGTGCAATAAATGAGCTTTACAATGAAACCTCATATAGGCAATTTGGTTAAATAGAACCCGAGAAATAAACCGAAAAACCACATCACTCACCGCCATCTCTATGACGTCGTAAGTAGACCAGTCTCCGCTTTATAGAATTAGGGTAGGCAGCAAATAGTAGGCAGTTTCATACCTCTTTTAAGTGTAAATCAGTCACGCATGGCCACGATTTTCGTGAAGGAAATGACTTTTCCCAAACCCCCGCACCAATATATATTTCGTCGCTTGTAACTTTTTACCTGAAAGATTTACAAATTAACCTGGTGGTTATTTATATCTTCTTCATACTTTTCTCAGACACTTTTGTCATAGAGTCAATCGTTGAGGTATTATCTAAAAAAAAAAAAACAACTTTTGGCATCTTCAATTTCAGGCTGGCGGTTCTGGTCTCCCCAAAGATCGACGGACTTTTGGACACTGTATACAAATTTAAGGCCACGATGTGTCCCAATACCTAGTGATCATGGCCCTAACTAGCTGATGGAGGCTCTGGGAGTTGATTGCGCTTAGACTCAGTTTTTGATGTCATTTCACTTTCACTTCACATAGCGTTTACACCATAGAAGACATAAAAACGTAGGGAAAATAAAAAAAATTAAACCTTAACAAATTTTTTTTCGCGCTTTTCGTGATCGCAAAAAATGCGAAAAATAAAGACACTCTAATAAGAAAAAACTGAGTAGATTGTGTTTTTTTTTTATTAATTCTAAAAAACGTTTTTTTTTTTATTAGGGTGTAGATGTAGATGCATAAAAACTTTATTTTACGGGATACCTATTATTTAATGTAATTGTATTGCTGTGGATTTCTGTTAATTAAATAAAATACAAATAAAATAAGTATGTAACAAAA
The DNA here is from genome assembly GCA_947310995.1 of Yponomeuta cagnagella. Lineage (NCBI taxonomy): Eukaryota > Metazoa > Arthropoda > Insecta > Lepidoptera > Yponomeutidae > Yponomeuta > Yponomeuta cagnagella. The sequence goes on along the minus strand of OX371268.1, from coordinate 22,825,618 downwards.
TAAGTAAATTGTATGAGTTCTTGTTGTCTGTGTCTATTATGTTACTTTCATCCTTTTATTTGGTTTGAGAACGTATTATGTGTGTGTGTGAAAATAAATGGTTTTCTATCTAACATAATTCCTCCTAAACGGCTGGACCGATCTAGATGAAATTTTGTATGTATATTTTTATGTGTCCGTGGTTGGTTTGAAAATACAATTGGACCCGGTAGATGGCGTCGTGATCGCCTTTTGAGGAAAAAACGGGATTGTATACACAATTGCCAACATTTAATTTTATATTATAGCCTAGCTAGAAATAATAGAGGGAAGGGGAATTAACATAATATTAGTAAGTAAATATAAGTTATATGGGGACGTATTAGCGAAGGGCAAGATAAAAAGTGCCCAAGACAGTGCGTGTGTGCACGCAACGACTAATTTTGCATGAAACGTTTTTTCAACGTTAGGTTTTTCAGGATCGTGGCAAGTGGCAAACCCGTGTATCTGCCTACCTCTCGGGCATACAGGCGTGAGTTTATTGTATGCATGTAAAATTAAAGACGCGTTGCGGTGCAGGGTGGTGTGAGGGCAAGTAATAAGGAAGGGTGTGCGGAGGCGAGGGTCAAGAAGCGTACGTACTGATGTGCCATTCCCTAAACGCTCCTGGAAACGTTTTTAAGTGTTGGGAACAGCGGGAACGGCCTGAATGAGTTTTGTTACTGAAGATTATGATCTAGGCTACTATTATAGTACAAAGTCTACTATAGTATAGTAAAATATTGTAGTAATGTAGAACACAATAGATAGTAATAAGTGAGTATTTGTTTATTTATAATATATATCGTGGTGGTCAGCGCCTGATGTTGGAACAAACGCGCTGAAATTATTTTATGAACAATATCAGATCTGTCGATTTTGGGCTTCATTGATGGGTTTTATAAGGAGATGCTTTTACAAATATGGAGGAAAGGGTATGATAATGGGACGAAAGCCGGATACAGGGATGTTTTCATTAACAGCAGATCCTACGAGTTTTAGCACGACTTTTGCAAAGCTTGATGAGGAGGGTCTAATGATAGAAGATTGACAAAGTATCTCGTCGACGAACAATAGGAGACTCTTCGAATTTAAGCTTCTTTCATCAGTCATGATGAGGACTTTGGTGAAGCTTGGTGACCGGGGCCTGACAATCAAACTAAAAGGTAGATAGGTACTTAAACTTCTCAACAAATAAAATCACTCCAGTTTCGGCTTATTTCGTCGAGCTTGATGAGATTTGGTGAAAATCGGTGACAAAGTTCCGGTAATGGGATTGAAAGCATAAAACATCTATTATACAAAGCAAAGTCTGGTTAGTTACACAATTTTTACTCAAGAACGGCTGGACTTTGGATTGGTTGGATTTGTCTCCATCTTGAATGGAAGAATAAGTAATAAAACATGGGCAACAAATTCGAAACAAATGTAATGATGGAAATACATTTTCTGATACATTTTCTATAGAAAGGCTTTTTTGATGATATCTCGTGAACGGAATATTTATGGATTCTGATGCGGAACGAAGTTCGCCGGATCAGCTAGTCTAATAATTTTATAATTTTTTTTTAAATAGTTGTTAGGTCTGAGAATAGGTCGTAGGCTAATTAATATGGCAAAACCACGTTTGTCGAGTCAGCTAGTGATATATAAGAACTTACCAAGTTCCATATCTTCAGTTTGATAAACAAGGAAAAATTTCTGTGAGATTTCCATTTCACCAAATGACCAAAGTCACCCTGTGACACGTTAGTTAAGTAGGTATACCATCGTGTTACAAAACATCATTGTAGTGTACTATCTACGGACAGGTGATCACAACACGCAATAAATTTATTGTTAGGGTAGTAAGCAATACCATCTCGAACACAGTTAGGTACAAACAGTGAAACAGTCTTAAAAATAATGGATGAAACATATGAACCAATTTTTATCTAACACGTGACGAAAGGAGTGTCTTTAATTGAGTTGACTGAGGAAACGAAAACATCTAGTAGGTCTTTATGCTTGTTGTAAAGTTACATAATGTGAAAGATATTAATTAGTTCCCGTGTATGCGTTACAAAAAAATTACTTAAGCTTTTTTTTTTTTGGACACCTTAACGTTACAGACGACACAATATTTCGTTATTGAATAGATGAACTAAAATAAGTAGCGCCGTTTGGTGAAGTGGCAGGCGGAAAGTAATTGCAGCGAGACCGAGACCGAGACCGAGGGCGAAGCGCCGGCGGCGGCCGTCGCCGTGGCTACGGCATGCGGCATGGGACACCTCGCCGGTCGCGCCACCAATTTAGCCTCACCAGCTCAAATTACCCGTGTTGCGAGAAATAAGACGCCAATGGCTTGTCACAAATAAGTACAAGTATAGTAAAATCTTAATTAACGGTTAGTTCGTTTTGACATCGACAAGTTTGTCTTTTTACCAAGTGATCTTTACTTCAAAACCTGGGTTGCCTTTCCCTATTCTGGTGATTTGTGTCCGGAGTGACGACGTGGAGGGTGTACTATGTATATTGGTTGGTCTGTTTACAGTTGAAAGTTGAGCGGAAGAGGCTAGCGCCCGGGGAGCTGGAGGCCTATTGCATCGATACCTATGTATATGGTTAAAGGGCGACCGCACCACCGCCCTAGATAAACCTTTGCTTAGGGGTGATACGCTTCTCGGGCCGTTTCTCTATGCGATAATAAAGATAGGTTAGAAAATAGGTGTGCTACTTATAGAACAATTATGTGGTAAAATTAATACAGTCTAATCATTTTGTTTGAGGTTGTAGTTAGTCACTGCAACAAGATTGAATACACATTTTTACTATAATTTTGCGAGTTTTCTTGCTCTTCTGCGCTCTAGTTTCACAGTACTACAGCTGTCCCTTAGATGAACACATTGATTTCAGAATAGAATTGTAGGCAATCTGTTCTTGAAATTATACATTTGTGAAAATATTATGTACGTTAGAAAACAATTCAGACTTCGAAAATCTTGCTGGCCACCATAATTTTAATACTAGAAATAAACATAAATTGTCAGTTCCACGATTTAGACTTGCAAAAATTAATACATCCTTTATGGGGCACTGTATAAGGTTCTACAACAAAATTCCTCAAGATATATTGGAGTTACCTCCAACGCGGTTTAAAAAATGTGTTAAGCAAATTCTGTGCAAAAAGGCTTACTATAACATCAAGGATTATTTAGAAGACAAAGAGTTTTGGGCAACTGTAAGTTCTTATGGTATAATAAATAAATAAATAAATAAATGTTTGGCATTAAACAGTAGATTAATATTATTTACAGGACGATTGTGACTAGTGTTCAACACATTCATGACTAATATTTTAAGTAAAAAATTCTCTTAATTAATGAAACCGTATTTTGAAAAGAATAAATGTGGAGTTTCTTTATTAGCTTCTTCTCCGCATAATCCATTAATTGTGAAACTAAGAACGTTGACGTTCATTAAGTAAACATTCTGTTTTTATAATGAATAAAAATATTTGAATTGAATTGACCATTTTTTCATTATAGATAGATTAATACTACGTACATCAATGGATGCAGTTTAATTTCACGTCACATCGAGCATCACGATTGTATGAAAAAAAAAACTGGATAAGTGCATGACTTAAATATTATAAAAAGCTCGAGTCTCGCAGTTTTTCCGAACTTTTCCCGAACTTCAAAGACAATTTTTTTTAATAATTTAATTACAAAAGTATAGTTTCCGATTTGTCCCTGCAGGTACTTGTAGTATACGACGGTAGCAATTGCCAAATTTTATAGTTCTAGGTCAACGGAAAATATCCTATAAATTTTGATTCCGTTGAGAGTGTCCAAATATACGTTTTTGCGGCATAACCTTTTTTTACGTTAACTTAGAAGTCTGAGTTTTTCACAGCTTCAAGGGAACACCTGAGTACATTGTTTTAATTTGAACTCGTTACCTCCAGGCGTTCATGAGATAAAGGGTCTTGACAGACAGACGGACGGACGGACGAATGGACGGACAACAAAGTGATCCTATAAGGGTTCTGTTTTTCTTTTGATGTACTGAACCCTAAAAACAAAAATTTTAAACTACATAGCTGGAAGATTATTGGAAGTGGTTTAATTCAAAACGGAGGAAACGGTTATCAAGTTTTGCGTTGATTCAATAACACGTTGTTGTTGCCTACTGTTTGTAAAGAGCAAACACGTCACACCTACTATTACCTACTATTTTTGCCCGATTTTGTAATAATTAATTGTACGAGACTATCGAGAGTGAAGCAGCGCGGACAGTAGTTACCTACTAGTTGTTTAATGATATTGTTTTGTTTACATTAACAGCATGCACGAATGTGTCGTTATTGAAATGGGGAACCGTAGGGAGGGCTTGTCAGGATGTCAAAGACAGAGCAGCGCGGGGGCGGGGCGGGGCGGGCTGCGCTACAGGTGTCTCTAGCCTGCAACTGAAGGTGCCTGCGACACGGTCCTCACAACAACGGAATGGTAATCATTAATTTCAGACACGGAATAACAATAATATATATTCTGTTGTCTATTGGCATAACTCGGGTAATTCTACAGGGGGACTGGTACTAAAAGCGAAAGCCGGCCACGACGAATTCCAATGCATAAATGCAGTAACCCACACATGCATTGAACTTTCCAGGGTGGATACGGCGCACGGCCAACGCGACTGTTGACTATGCGACACTTGTGAAACGATTTTTCGGGGGGTCAAATAGGATTTCATGTATAAAATAAAGATCAGGAAGATTTGGATTCTTTTGGATGCATGAATGAAAACGAATGAGTCGTGATTACACTATCGCGACTGATTCGTTTTCATTCAGGCGTTAACAATTCATTATAATAAAAGTGGCGTTAGCATAACATAACAGAATACAAATAAATAAAAAACTTTGTTTGCTTTCCGTGATATTTATACACGACAACCTTATCTCATACTATTTGACGCCGGAAAATATCGGTGTTCCTCCACGTAGTCAAACTATTTTGTCAAACTGATTTGACCACGTGGAAAATTCGTTCCAGGTGGTCAAATGAATGTAATGATCCTTCCTATATAAGATTCAGAATGCGAAAAAGTAGAGTCAAACAAATTACCCAAATTAACTTAATTTAAAACACCAAAAATATCACGTTTGTTGTATGGAGCCCTCCTTGAATATTTATTTTATTCTGTTTTCGTATTTGATGTTATAGCGGCAACAGAAATACATCATCTGTGAAAATTTCAACTATCTAACTATCACGGTGCATGAGATACAGCTGGTAAGGCCTTACCCTTTTGGTACGGAACCCTAAAAACGGGTGAAAGAGCATTATCTGTCAATATCTTAAGTCCCTGATAACTAGGTTGTCATTAGGTATGTATTTTATTTATCATTATTGTTTATGTAGTTTATTCTTTTCATTATATTATAATTTTTGGTACGTTTGTATAAATATGTATGTAGTACCTACATCATAAGCAGACCCGTTTCACACCTCCGCTCCAACTCTCCAAGGTTTGCTGAAAGAAATCTCTCACAGAGATAAGCTCGCCATTGTACAAGTTATCTTCTTTTGTTACCTTTCCTGTACTGTGTTTTCGTGTGTGCAATAAAGTATAATAATGTTTTTAAATAACGGTTAGCATGCCCCCTTAAAATATGGTGTACAAAGTCACCCTATAGTTACGTTAATAGAACGCGAAGGCCATACACGGAGGGAGTTCAAGAGGGCCATAATTCGGATTTTAAGTTAAGGACTTATAATGTACATAAATGTGTAATTTTTATGTAGCCTCCGTAACATGCGTGTACCACTGCAGGGCAAAGACGATATTATGTGTAATATTAAGTGTTATTTATTTTTGTTCAAGTTCACTTTAATTTTAACTCTATCGCATTAGGTACTACACTACACCTGTAATGATGGATGTTAAGTGGCGATACAAATAATTATAATCATCATCAGCCTATGCTTGTCCACTGCTGGACATAGGCCTCTCCTATTGCATGTTACTGAGCACGGTCCTCGGCTACTCTCATCCAGCTCTTGCCAGCCGCCCTGCGAAGATCATCGCTCCACTAATTATAATAATATAATAATAGGGGTTAAAGTATGAAATTGCCGTTTTATTGCAATAGGTTCTTTGAATTGACATAGAATCTTCATGGTTTGAGGTTTTCGAATGAAACTTTTTTCAAATGGTTTCTATGATTTTCTTTTTTTAAAAAATGTGAAACATTTGAATATCGACTTTCAATTGTTTTCGTTATTCAATTTAGACAAGAAAGATGGATACTGCGAAAATTCGAGTGATTTTTGAATACGAGTTCCGACGCGGAACTAACGCGGCAGAAACAGCCCGCAATATCAATGCTGCGTTTGGAGAGGGGTCTACTAATGAACGCACCGTGCGATTTTGGTTTAAACGCTTTCGTGATGGAAATTTCGACTTAAAGAACGAGCCACGAGGAAGACCGCCCACACAGGTGAATAACGATGAATTAAGAGAGATAGTGGAAGCCGACCCTAGTCAAACTACCCAGGAATTAGCGGCATGGTTTAACGTTACCTTGCCCACAATATTGACTCACTTGCGTCAAATCAATAAAATAAAAAATACAAAAAATGGGTGCCTCATAATCACTCGAATTTTCGCAGTATCCATCTTTCTTGTCTAAATTGAATAACAAAAACAATTGAAAGTCGATATTCAAATGTTTCACATTTTTAAAAAAAGAACATCATAGAAACCATTTGAAAAAAGTTTCATTCGAAAACCTCAAACCATGAAGATTCTATGTCAATTCAAAGAACCTATTGCAATAAAACGGCAATTTCATACTTTAACCCCTAATATAAAATATATTTCCAAATTGCCGACGCCCACGTTTTACGTTATGCGTCATTGAGCCGTTTGATTAATTTTTAAGTTTTGAGCACAGACTAAAATTTCATTTATTATCTATAGAAAACTAACAACAGATAAACAATATATCTAAGCAAATATTTGTAACTTATAAGTAAATAAATAACTAAGGCTCTGGGTAGCCAATGCTACGGGCGTTCGTACAATTTATGATCATATTGTGTCAGTTGGCAGCTGTTTAATATACAAATTAACTACTACTTATATCAAACGAAAACTGCAGTGTAGCAAGAATCAAGATTACAGAGGAAAAAAGGAATCAATATCAAATGAATGTTTTTTGTAGTTCCGTATCCCAAAAATAAAAAACGGAACCCTTATAGGATAACTTGTCCGCCCGTCCGTCGGTCAAGACCTTTTGTCTGGAGAACGAGTGGAGGTATCGAGTTGAAATTAAAACCAGATACTCAGGTCTACAGTCCCTTGAAGCTTTGAAAAATATCAAAATTCTCAGTTAACGTAAAAAAAGACACGGCCGTTTATGCCGCAAAAAACGTATTTTTCGACACTCAAGGGAATCACAATGTATAGGGGGCTTTTTACGTTGACCTAGAACTATGTTTGCCAAGTAATATCGTCTTGTATTAACAAGTACAGGAAAAAAACTGAAAACTATAGTTTTTTAATTATCATAAAAAAATTGTCTGAAGTTTGGCAAAAGCTCGGAAAAAACTGCTAGACTTGATTCCTTAACTATTTATAATACGTTAGTACCTACAAATTTGTACGGAACCCTCGGTGGGCGAGCTGGTATCTAAGCTAGACTGGGTATGTAGTGTAGATACTACCTACCTGTAATGCTCTGAGGCTGCAATACACTTGAATTAAAGAGATCTGACGGTGACGACTGACTGCGAGATGTGACGCTATCTTGCTCAATTTTTGTAGTCACATACCTTCGGGTTCAAGTAAATGTGTATATGATGACAATGTTTTGCTTGAATGGTTGTAAAACACCGGCAAATAGCCTTAGTGTACTTGTAAGGATTCGCAGGAAAGCCAACAAAACTGAGCAGTGAAGCGGTCACGGCCACGCATACACATGAGCTAAGGCGGTAGTGTAGTCGTGCTATGTGGCGTCAATGGCGTGGTGTCCAGTACATATTATACCTGTGGTGTCGGATGCGCGTCATGAGGCGGCGAGCAGGCGCGCGCCTTTACCTGCAACAACACACCACACGTGAGCGCCGCGCCGACCGCCCACCGGCACCCCACCCCTGCCTCCTGGCCGGTCAGCACCCGGAGGTGCCCAAGTTTACACCAGCCAATAACAATTAATAATGGTTTACTATTTAACCACAAGACGAATTCAATATACCAGTGTACGCATCGCTGGCGAAACTTACGTAAAGATTGTTCGTTGAAAGACACGTGGTAGTAAGCAATATGGTAAGCAAGCAATTTTATTAACGCCTCGGGTTATTTAATACGTAATTTTCAAAGTCTCCGAAGGCGCAAAAAGCTCGGTCCGGCGGCGGCCCCCGGACATGTAAGATACATTACTTTATATGAAAGCCTACTTCACGCAGCTCAGGTGACAAAAGTTCATTATTGTCATAAAGTTGTTAATAAGACTAACCCTCCGATGTCCGTTCTGTAGACATATGATAAAAGTAGGTACTAAGGATGCCATCAAAAATACATCAATGTAATATAACTCGTTGGCAAATACGCGAATAGCCAAGTGAAGCGCCAGCAGAACGCATATTATCGCATATTATATTGTGTATCGCATATGGCACATGACAGAATGTCCAAATTGTTCGATTACCTATGTGTTAAATAATACAAGAGTCAAAATGCACAACAGACATATAATACGATTGTTTGAAAGAACGATTGTTATATGCATTACTAGTCAGTCATATAGATAACTTGTCTCAACGACCTATTATCAAAATGAACTAATTGTTACAAAGTGAAAGTATTAGAACGATCGAGTGTCAGAATGTATAAAATCGTAAAATCTTAACGTCGTGAATGAATGAGTGTCAAAATGTCCAATTTGTATAAATTTTATAATGACTAATACTTACAATGTATTGTTTGTGTCGAGTTGGTGAATAACCCGTTTGTTATCATGGAGTTAATTATCCATAAAAACTCTTTCGAGTACCGCTTACAACCTGTACTTATCATTCCTTAAAATTAAAATTAAATTTAAAATTTTGCTCTTTATTTATTTCCTAACTCGCTTCTGCCTGCGACATCGTGTGCATAGAATTAGTACTTCGGGGCAGTCAAATTACTAATAATTGTTAGATGTTTACATTCTGACACAAGCATGATGTAACATAAATACAATGTGAAGTTTTGTCATTTTGTCACCGCAACATTTTAACGATTAAACTTTATACATTTTGACACTTACACATTCGAACCCTTTAGACATTCCGTCACGTGAACAGCCATGTCCCGGAACCCCGGAAGGCGTGAAGGGGTCACGCAGACATTGCATCGTGGAAAAATACTGCGATAGTGATCTACCAATTGATATACGTAGCGCTCGAGTTTATGTCAATTGGTCTAACTAATTCCTCCAATCGAGAGTGGAGTGTGTTCAGCGGATTCTGTTTAGGGAGTCAGAGCACTTATAGCGGCCTTAATTTGTAATATCTTTTTGGAAATAAATAATTTGCTTAGGTACTTACTTACTTCCACAGTAGGAAAATGAAGCAGGGCAACACCTGGTTATGAAGCAGAAAAATTGCTACCAAGTTAAATATTTCTCATATTAATTTAATTAGATAAGTAATAATAAGTTCAAATAAGTTAATATTTCAGTTTTTTTTGCGCATTGCGCGAGTGGCCGTGTCAGTGGTAGAGTCAAGCACGGCCAGGATTTAGGGCCACTACTTGATGCGCCCAGGGCGACAACTTCGTGCGCGACGCATCCGCGGGAGCATGTAAAGCCTGGCTAGTAGCACAGTGTCACAGTACAAATAAAGACAGCATGGGCGGCGCGCAGGAAACAGCAGTGCCTAGCCATTCTTACGGAAGCTGCGCCAATACAAACCACGTTACATATTCAACCACGGTAGCGTCGCGCATCAAGTACCTAGTGGCACTAAATTCTGGCCATGCTTGACGCTGCCACTGACAAGGCCACTCGCGCAATGCGCCTAAAACAGTAAAATATTAACTGAAGATACTTATCGAATTTAATGAATATGAAAAATATTTAACTAACGTGCTCTGACTCCCGAAACAGAATCCGGTGAATACCTTCCACTCTCGATTGGAGGAATTAGTTAGACCAAATACAGTCCTAAAACATTCCCTAGGTATAGGGACATCCTGTAGGAACGTTTGGAGCGAGTGTGTAATGTAAGCGCGGGCTCTGTCGGCGGCGGCGCGGTGGCCAAAGCTTCGCGCTAACGAGCTGGTGCCGCTGCCGGCCGATACTCGTTAGCGGGATTGGGGCTCGGTATAACAGGATAGAAGCGCGTTTCGTCGAATCAAGTGTCATCTATTCATATATCAACTTGTTACAGGCTCAAATGATAAGTAACTCATCTACAAATTAATAATATACAAAATCCGAAACGGCTTCACAGATTTTTATTAAAAATTTTTGTGTATATTTGGGAGGTCTGAGAATAGGTCGTAGGCTGATTAATATGGCAAAACAACGTTTGCCGGCTCAGCTAGTTCTTTAATAGATTTTAGGCTTAGGTACAAGGTGCGGCAAATGTCAGTTCTGTTTTGAGATTTGTGAAGTAATCAATAAGCCATGGAACGCTATACTCCTCAAGAACGCGGAATAATTGGTTATGACATTTTTTCATCGAAAATCATCATGAGCGTTGAGGCTCATTTCCATCTATCCATGAATAAGCAAAATTAGGTTAACAGGTTATGGTTATGCTGGGTGCCCCTCGGCCCGGACCTCCCAGTGTAGTTCTTGTTCAGTGTAGTTAAGTGTCAGTATTCTGAATACAGCGGTATAGAGGAATTATTCATGTTTACTCACTTAACCAATAAAGACCTACAACATACCAGATATGATTACACTTTATAGTGATAGTCGACCTAGTGTACAGAAATGATTGTGCTTGATTACTCCCTTTATTGAATTACAACATTTATGAAAACTTAGGCTAAAGTTTAAATCCAACAATTTAAATTAAAAATGAGAATGAGAGTAATGAGACACCTTTTAACTCATGTTTTCTTAACAATCTTTACTTTTGCTTATTTAAATCGGCTCGGCACAGTGGCGTCACAGTATTACACTTAGTGTCTAAGTAAGGATTTATACATAAACCATACAATTGCTATCCTGTTTACAGGGCGTCCCGTCCCACGGTTATGCCGCATGGAGGGAAAGTAGCTTGAATATTGTAGATGGAACATTTTACTGATATTATTTTAATTTAAAATGCATTCATTGATTTTAAATAATTACATGGTTGAACCTGGCATCGAACCCGATACACGAGAAAAAAAATTACCCTGTAGCTGGAATTGTATTTAGAAATACTTGATATCTTAAGAAAAATACAGTAAACAGAAATCTGTAATATTTTTCTAACTTAAAATCTGTTGGTTGTGTCTATTAAAAAAATAAATAAATGTTACTAGGTAATTGCAATAAAAGGATTAGTCAATTTCCTCAAAACCGCAACGTATTGGTCTACGTCTGTCCCTTATCGGGTAGCGACGCCCGTTAACATTTCCCAGTTGAGGAGGACTAGAAGGACTAGCAGATCGAGGTGTCCCACTCGCGCCCGCCTGCCCTTGGTTCTCGCTCAGGGATGGCCCCACTGCAGCCGACGTCACACCGCCCGGCGACCCCTCAACCGCACCGACCGCCTGGGTCGTTGTCCCCAAACCCGTGATGGGGCCGCGTATTCAGTCTGATGTGCGATTATTATTATTAGTTTGTGGCCCTTCCTGACTCGGACTTACAGTCGGCTTGTTTTGTTTATGTTTTAATTGATCGATATGCCTGTGGATTGTTGACCCATCGCTAGTTTGTACAGTGTAGTCTGTGTTCCCTAACTTCCTTACAATGCTACTTGGGAACCACTCTTCATTTCCCCGATTGTAAACCTTATACCAAACTTGGTCGCCCGGTGTCAACTCGCGGTGCGTGCCGCCCGCCGACTCCTCCTGAAGACGCTGCATGGATGGATCTTCACGCGGGGGTTTCAACAGGTCTAATTGAGCAGAGCTACTTCCGTGGTGTTATGTTCGGTGTTTCTGTATGCTATAAGAACCGTGTGAGTGCGACTTCCGAATCGATACCCTGAGCTACTGACTTTTTAATTACATGTCTTATTTGTTCAAAAAAACTTGTAATTCGTCGTTGGAGACAGGCGGGCCATCGTCAGATACGAGTTGTTTAATATAACGGAATTCGCGTTTGTTGTTTTAAGTTTTACTATTTCTATCCATTTTGAATATGCGGCTACCAACACCATGTGTTTAAAACCAGCTATCGGCCCTAAGAAATCTGCATGAGCCTTAACCAAGGACGACCTGGAAACGGCCATGAATGCAGCGCGTGCGCTGTCGGCGCGTGCCGCGGTTCCGCACGAGTCGCAGCTGCGGCACTTCGCCGCTACTGCTTTGTGGGCCTGGCCACCATACATAACTACAAGCATAGCTTTTTGTTTTCACTATATGAGTGTCAAGGAGTTCTTTTAACACTTGGTCCTGACAAGACCCCCCATAACGCATCCGAATTCCGTGTACAATTCGGTCCGGCGATTAAAACATGGTTTTAATTCCTGAATATCTATCTATACCTGCTGGCCACCCATCCCTAATGTAACTAATTACCCTACTGAGGATCGGATCCTTTGTAGTTCCTTGTTGTATACATTCGTAAATGAATAGAATGCTTCTGAAGCGAAATGAAAATATGTCTGGTCTGGTTCACATCTCTCCTACACGCGACCAAGCTTCCGCCGTATTATCCTCGGTTTTCACGTATTCTATGTAGAAGTAAGACGCTGACAATGTGTATACTTTTAAGGGACAAATCAAGCATATTTTTAACTCTGGAGTATGTACCTACATAATGTTTTCTTGCTTTCAAATTAATTTTGTTTATAGCTTAATCGTAGATTTATAAAATTAGACAAATTTTAAGTTAACTTAATCACTAGCAAAGGTGCATGCTGTGGCAACCTTAATAGGCTAGGCACTTACATTATAACCCTTTATTTTTTATAATATATTAGTGTACTAGCTACTGGTCGTCCTAACTAAATAAAATAAAATAAATAAATAACAAAGCCGTTAGGAATTCACACTTTTGCTCCTTAATTTTAAACCTATTACTTTTTAGTGTTTCCAATACGGATTCCACCGTTCGCATGTGATTATCTACGGATTCCTTTTTTTTACGTTCAGCTTTTTCACAGCTTCAAGGGACTGTAGACCTGCTCAATGGTTTTAATTTCAACTCGGTACCTCCACGCGTTCTCGAGATAAAGGATCTTGACAGACGGACGGACGGACGGACGGACAAAAAAGTGATCCTAAAAATGTCTTACTGACAATTATTTGTCGTAGTTTTAATATAAGATGTTTATATTATTATGGGCATCATACACCATACCTAGTTGTACTAGGCTTTTCTTCCATTCTCTTTATGTAAAATATAGTAGCTACGAAATAAGACTTCCGTAATGAAGAAAAAGTATTATTACCCCACTGCTAGTTTTCAAGAGTCAAGAGTTAGCTCTTGAAAAGTAAGTTGTAAATATGAATAAAAGTTTTTCCAATAACCATGGTCCCTTGTTTGGCTAGTTGAACGAGTCACAGGGTTGCTCATATCATTTTACATCTGAAGATGTTTGCGGACTTTCCCAACAGTCAGCACGTGAGATAGTATGATCACATTGTAAAACACCCTTTTACGTGACATGACATTAGGCATGACAAACATGATCAGTCATAAGGTACCCACCCTTGTAGCAACTTCAGACCTATACTATTAGAAAAGTCTTTAAAATACATTTTTTTAATATTACGGCAACTTCTCGAGTGGAGACCCCGGATCGGTAAACGTAGTGTAGGACGTCCTCAGACTCGGTGGAGCGATGATCTTCGCAGGGCGGCTGGCAAGAGCTGGCTGAGAGTAGCCGAGGAACGTGCTCAGTGGCGTGCTATAGGAGAGGCCTATGTCCAGCAGTGGACAAGCATAGGCTGATGATGATAATGATGATGACGGCAACTTTGCAACCTGCTGGAACCAGTTATTTGACAATAAAATATGTCGATAGCCTTTGTGAAATCACTTCTCGAAGAGCGAATTGCGCGCTTTAGCAGTTACCTACCTACCCGTCTAACTAAGGCGAGCTTACATCAGCACTTACCAGGGCATAAAAAACGGCCAACTGCCTGTCGAGCCACGCGCAATGTAGGGTTAAGTAAAAGGTGGAGTTTTTTAACTGCTTTACAGAACTAACAACTTCATTAAAGTAAATTTCTATGGAAATTGTACGAAATTGTCCTTTTATAAGTTGGTCGCCTAACTCCCTTAACTTGTAAAGCCTACTTAGCCGTGATAGTTGCTCTTTTAAGTTCATTATGTGCTGTAGCACATAATGAACTTAAAAGAGCAACTATCACGGCCCTGTTTTTTTTCACTTCCTATAATGAACCGTTGTAATATTTATAAAAGAAAGAGTATGTGTTTTTATTTGTATTTTATTTCAGAAGAAATGATATTTTTTTGTTAAGCCCCATTCACGCCGGGGCCACACTGTGGCGTGCCACAAGGCCGCATGCTAGCATGATGCTACAATAATTAAAAATGGCGCACATTGTGGCAAGAATCGTGCGGCATAGCAACACCTTGCGTCATGTTTCAAACTGTAGCAGATTGTATCCGAACACGATGTTGCCTCGCGATGTTGCCGCATGATGCTGGCGATTGTAGCATGCAACAATTTGAAGCATGCTGCACTGTAGCTCGATGTTGCTCAGACGTGTAAAGGCTCACGAGTTAAAGTTCAAATTGAACTTCAAGTTAAGGCGAGACTCGTCCTGTGGTTCAAATAGAACCACCGTTTTGATGTAGAATTAGCAATGGCAAATTATTAATAAAATGAAAAGAAAGAAATAGAAGTATTATTTAAGCCTCTCTACCCCAACACCTTAGGCTTATAGGCTGAAAAGTAAAAAAAAAAAATTGAACTCGGGCGCCAAGCCAGCACTAAAAGAAGATAAAACGCTCCAGTTTTAATCGGAAAGCGGGTAGGTTTACTTGAGTCTGCAGTGGGAGATTAAAGAAACGAAACAAAATAGTATTAATAATAATATATTTTTGAACAGAATTGTACAAGGCGACTTAGGGCCGATGATCTGGAGGTTTAATTTAGAAAAAACTTAATATACCTAACTAATTTTATCAGTCTTTAGTTAGGTCGCACAACCCCCAACAAAGTCACCGAACTATGAAGTAAGAAAAACGTGGCACCCAACCACAATAATAAAATCGTAGAAATCGCACTTTGGAAATCTAAAGTATTCTTTTTTATAAAATGTTGGGTTGAAACAATAAGATGGGATTTAAATGCTGGATAGAAATCTGGAAATTGGTTTAAGTAAACTTGAATTATCGCTAGGGAGTATGTTACTTAGGCTGTGGAGAGCATAGTACCATGGAATGCCTCTCTCAAAAAAAAAAAGAATTAAAAAGAACATACCGAAATTATCCGGGCTAATTAAATGAGTTATCTGCGGTGAACTTGAGGCCGTCCATCTCGGTGTCTTCGGAGAGTAACCACCACGCTGTACAAAGGGAAAATCCCGAGCAAATTTCGATTTTGAAAAGAAAGTAGATAAAGGGAAATAAGAAACCCGACCAACAGTCTGGAAAAGAAAACAAATCCGCGATTAACACTTTGGCACTTCAAACGAAGCAAAATTGGGATGAAAATGTACGGAAAAGAACGAAAAATCCCCCAACACAATTAAGAGGAAAACTAGGGACACTCACCGAGTTTCCTTAAATGTAGTTGTAACGACGCTTTCATTTTGTCACAAATAAACAAAATTTATAAGTAAAATCTGTAATGAAAAAAAATGTGTAATGTAGGTCAGGTCAAAAATTTGCAGTATTTCGATCGACAATCACTACTATTCCCTGGCGAATCCTTGAAATACTTACTGAATTGAAGAAATAATGACAAATCCCGCCCATTTTCTCAGGGACATGCCGAAAAATACTCCGGAATTTTGAAAAGACATCTCGATGAATTCTCGCCTTTCAGTGCGAAACTCGAAAAATACCTAAAGTCAAAAATTTTCTTCACTATAAAAACAATATGTTTACTTAATGAACGTCAAAGCTGTAAAAGAACGTAAAACCAGTAAAGCTACTCACCAAAATAAAAAATAAATGATCAATCGGCTTAAATCAGTGCCGATCGACATGACATTTTGCGGCTACGCTAGCGCCGCCACTAGGAAAAATTTAATTACATTGTGAAGGATTTCGTTTAGTATCAAGACCCGAAAAAAGAATGAACAGAAAGATTTTTTTAACAGGTAGGTAGACGACCAGACAAAATGGTACGACTTAATCTGTGGGTCACACTACACAGACGGATTTGCAATAACAAGCGGTAAACACAACAAATAGGTTCGGGTATGACAACCCTTCGCAAAAAAAGCAACTGTTCTGCCAAAGTTCAAATATAAAAGTTCCGAAAAGGCCTAGTCGGTATTGGTCTCTAACCATGGTAAATTTCAAGGTTGTATGCTCAGTTAAAGAGATTTTTGACACAAATTGACCAACTTTCAAGATTATAAAACACAAGTTTCAAGATTGTATAAGAAAGATAAAATTTAATTTTAAACTTTCAATGTTGTCTAATATTAGGGGTTAAAGTATGAAATTGCCGTTTTATTGCAATAGGTTCTTTGAATTGACATAGAATCTTCATGGTTTGAGGTTTTCGAATGAAACTTTTTTCAAATGGTTTCTACGATGTTCTTTTTTTAAAAAATGTGAAACATTTGAATATCGACTTTCAATTGTTTTTGTTATTCAATTTAGACAAGAAAGATGGATACTGCGAAAATTCGAGTGATTTTTGAATACGAGTTCCGACGCGGAACTAACGCGGCAGAAACAGCCCGCAATATCAATGCTGTGTTTGGAGAGGGGTCTACTAATGAACGCACCGTGCGATTTTGGTTTAAACGCTTTCGTGATGGAAATTTCGACTTAAAGAACGAGCCACGAGGAAGACCGCCCACACAGGTGAATAACGATGAATTAAGAGAGATAGTGGAAGCCGACCCTAGTCAAACTACCCAGGAATTAGCGGCATGGTTTAACGTTACCTTACCCACAATATTGACTCACTTGCGTCAAATCAATAAAATAAAAAAATACGAAAAATGGGTGCCTCACATAATCACTCGAATTTTCGCAGTATCCATCTTTCTTGTCTAAATTGAATAACAAAAACAATTGAAAGTCGATATTCATATGTTTCACATTTTTTAAAAAAAGAACATCATAGAAACCATTTGAAAAAAGTTTCATTCGAAAATCTCAAACCATGAAAATTCTATGTCAATTCAAAGAACCTATTGCAATAAAACGGCAATTTCATACTTTAACCCCTATTATTAACCCTAACCTTCTCACATACCCTATAATATTTTACCATTCATCAACTCGATGACCATTTTTTGAAGTGTTTTTAAATAAAACTTTTATTTATGGTACTTATATTGCACTGACATTTCAATCATATTTTATATTCTTTAATAAAATAATTTGTTGTTATTTGTCACATACTCTTATTTATTTTTACTTCTGTTTAAAATGGCACGCGTTTCTACTGATCAAAACCAACATTGTTATGAAAAAATGTATTAAAACAGAAATTAAAAAAAATTAACCCTTAACCACTGACGCTGACGTACGTCTGAAAGACGTAGGTGCGCAATTAAAGCGGTCATATCGTTTTACACCAAACGCGCACGGACTTGTCCTTTCCTGTAGTTTCGTAATACCCGGAGACGCGCGCGCAGCGGCGGTAAGCGGACGTGCGCTGCGCCTCGATTAGGTAAGAATAGCCGTCCTGACGTCTGTGGGACGTAGCATCAGAGTTTATGTAAGTTTTAATTATTTTTGTTTTAGAGTTAAAATGGCTTCAAATAAACGTGATTTGAATACTCAATGCCCGACTTCAAGTAAACGGCCTCGAATCAACGTTACTGATCAACGTTTTGAGAGGTTGGTCACGGAAACCCTTGCCTTTTCGGAGTCTGATGATTCTTCGGCTGATGAGAATGACATTCTGCCACAGGAGGCTGAAGTAGACTCCTCATGGGATAGCGATGACAATATCCCCTTAGCAGAAGTATCAAGTGAAACGGATGTGAGTGAAACCTGTATGTTTGCAGTGTTCAAAACCGGCTTGTAACACATGTAGTTAAATAGTGTTAAGTTCCTAATAATATGCCATTTATTTCGACGCCTTACTGCTAAAACCAACAAAGTGCCCTTTTTGTCAAAACTGAGTTATATATACCATCAGAATCTACTTTTCAAGATCTACATAATGGTCGAACCCTTTTTTTGATGAGATGCTTCGTTAAGAATTACTTTTTTTGAAAAGGGCCAGTAAGTGCCCTTATAAGCCTTATTTCAGATATTGGTACAGGCAGAAACCAATAACCCTAATATATATTTACAAATGTTGTCTTCTTCTACAAGAAAAACATTTTATCAGCCACATAAAGTCTTTTCGCAGTATTGAAATTACAGATGATAATTAGCGGTTTAACAGTAAAAACAAACAAAACGATAATGACTGGTACTTGCAGAAGCAAGAACTAGGCATCAAATGAAATTTTTCTACAGCTAATACCATTTAAAAACAATATAATCGTTTTTGCTTGTACCACTATTTGTAGCGGGCGCAAAAAAGTTATAGAGGCAAAACCGCTTAAGAGCGCGTACATGGCCCAAGCGGACGCGTTCAAGTTGAGCGGCGTATTGACATTATTTTGTATTGACAGTTATTACCTAGATAGTATCGTGTATTATGAGTGCAAGGAGTAGAAAACCTGTGAGACTTGTAATAGGAGGTGGCAGTGGTGCGAAGGAAAGTAAGTAATTGATGTCTTCATATTATATTGTTAAATTGTGAGGTTATGTTTTTGCAAAATTATTTCTAAATGTTTCTTAACTATAGACCTGAATGACAATTAAAGTGTGGAATCAGTACGCATAACGGATTGTCATAATATCTTTGCTCCTACGGGGTCGTAAGGCCGTGAAAAGTCTTGCTTCGATCATACTGAATGTTATTGCGATACCTACTATGATTTAAGAAACCTTGTTGGAATTATTTATGTTTTTATTTGTTTTAGATGATGAAAGGCTGCAGGATAAAGGCGTCGATGAATCGCACAATACCGAAATTCATTTTGGAGTCGAGGGTAAGTTACCTAAAAGGATCCTACCTAAATTTTCATGTGATAGGCATGATTTTAATTCGCAGTATAGAAGAAGAAGAAAGACATTTATTATACCAACAAGATACATCACAGAAACAAAATAAGCAGATAAGTAACATAATATGCACAACAAAAGAAAGAAAACTAAATACACAACAGACAAAACGAATAAATAAAACAGGTATACCGGGTGATTCAGAAATGTCCGGTCATACTGAAGGGGGTCCCTTTACTCATCAATACAAGCAACTTTAACTATGGGATCAACTACGAAATCTCAAAAAAATATCAGCTGTTCCATACAAAAGTTCGATACCCACGCCGCCAAAAGTACAGCTGATTTTTTTAATGAGATTTCAGTCATCATCAACCCACTATGTCCCCACCGAGGGGCATGGGTCTCTTTCCTCAGGAAGGTATAGGCCATACTCCACCACGAGGGCCAAGTCCGGAGTGGTGGAGATTTCAGTGTTGGCTCCATATTAAGATTTGCTTGTATTGATGAGAAATTTCCGATCATACTGAAGGGGCTCTCTTTAGTGTCTATGGCGTGAAGATGCATCGTTGTGTTGTGGTCTGACGCTATGGTGCAACCATATGATCTCGACCGCCAAGATTTCATTATTTTTTTAGAAGTTTAATAGCATATAATGTTACACGTGAGAATACAGATTACTTTATATTATTTCAGATGATAGCAATTCAAGGTCCTCCGAGCTCTGAGTGTCAGAAGTTCGTTGCTGATGAAATGGAGCAGATTTTTGAAGGCACCAATGAAAGTGACAACAGCATTCCACCGTCGGTTCATGCTTTGCCAGATTGTGTTTGGTCACACATCAGTTTGTATTCGGATCAACCATCAGTAAACATCGACAGACCATACAGGCGAGTCTCTGAAACGGAGTCAGACTTGTTTAGTGGCGATTACTCGACTGATGATCCCACATACCAACCATTTCTGCCAGACTTTAGGTCTGTCGGTGGAACTGATAGCGATGAAGACCTAATCACGCTAGACGAACTAAGCATCCATTCTCACATGGAAAACTGCCCAGAATTGTCACCTGACCTAAGACCGTCACAGCAGTCAAGCACAAGTAGGAAGCATGTAATTGCGAACACCGAGAAAAATTATTTATCTGATAATATTGCGTCAATGATGCGGATATTCTTGATTTAGTTTGGAGACGAATCAAACCCTTAACACGCTGGCGCGCTGCAAATCCGGGTACATGGAAGAGAAATGTTGCCAAAAAAGGCGCGCAGAGGGCTTACAGTACATTACAAATAAAAAAATTAGATCTGCAAAGGTACCGATACCAAGACTCTGTCGTAGGGCTGGGCGTGTTGATTTTGGTTTAGTTATTTAATATTCATTCCATTTCCATTTCCTTCCGTGGATGTCGTAGAAGGCGACTAAGGAAATACATTACCAGGAGACCGGCAGCAGCGTCTTCCTGAGAGTCCTACCGCATACTGCGATCGCCAACCCGCCTGCCAAGCGTGGCGATTATGGCAAAACCCCTCATGGTTATGAATACCACGAAGGAGGCCTATGTCCTGCAGTGGGCGTCGAGTGGCTGATGATGATGATGATGATGATGATGATTTAATATTGTCTTTGTTATTCACATTAAAAACTGCCGTTTTTTTTATAAATTCATTATTTTTGAACTCGTTTAGCAACGATAATTATAATACATTTAAATACAAACTGAGTATTTTATTTATTAATCCTATTTATATACAAAACTAGCGAACCGCTAGTGTTTGAAATGAAATGAAACTATTTAACTATGAAATTCCCTAACAAATCTTCAACTGTTGTTTTTCTTCCACCAGGGATGAAACTTTGATAACTAATCTCTTGAAAACCCTCACAAGGCCATAGAGTTTATACATGTCAAGTTTCAAATTGGTTGGACTTATAGTTTTGAAGATTTTTGGTTATTTTTATGCGTTAAGTAAGGACGACTTTTTACTATGGAGTTTTGTGCACTTAAGCGGGAATCAAAAAAATCCTCTGCAAGTAAAACCACTTAAGTGACAGCTACATTGTACTTATTGCAGAATTTTGAAAATTCTATCGAATTTGGAACAATCTAAATTACCCACAAGCAGTAAACTATTAAAAAGACAGCTAAACAAATTAGATTTTTCAGTCTAGACCTATTAGATCAGAAGATAGCAAAATTTGCTTTCTACAGGCAAAACCGGTTATCTGCAGCACCCATTTCAGTTAAACGCTGAATTTTACCTATTTGTCTTCACAATTTAGATACTTTCTTTGCTCATCTCTATTAATGAATAAATAACGGAAACAAAAACACAAACTAATCATGCACAATTACAAGTTTTCATATAGTTAACGACATCCAAAACTTAAACTCGAGTTTTCTCGAAACAACATTTCATGCAGATAGTCGGTTTTAGCAGTAAGGCGTCGATTTGTTTTTTAATAAATAAGTACTTTCTAGATGTTAAGATACTATCAGCTCTGTGATTATTTTAGACTGATAAGGTTATGTTTTTGAGCCGTTAGAAAGAAGGCGCTTTATGTTTCCGTTGATTTTTCAATGTTTTGTAGTTCGAGTTTAATTTACTTTCTACATGAATAACGTGTTTTTTTTATTAATTTGGTACCCATTATGCTAAAGTAACAATAAATAATAAAATAAATTAGTAAATAATAACATAATAATAATAAAGACTATTTAAAAAACTGTACATCAGTGTTAATGAAAGTAAATAATGGCCAGTTAAGCATAAACTTAATCTCAGTTGGGAGAGAACTGGCATGGTTAGCCACAGGTCGCGGGTTCAAGTCCCAGCATGGGTGGCATTTTTAGCCTCTAAATAGGTTTTCAAAATTGTCCTCAGCATGGGTTAGTGCAACAAAAAAAAGAATATAAACTTAAACATTAGAAAAAAAAGTGTTTTTTCCACCCATCCAGTACAAAACTCAATTTTATGTTCACCAGCGATGCACATATTTTTGTAAAGTTTGGAGAAAAAATTAGTACTTGGCTGCCAGAATTCGTTGCCTCTCGCCAAGCCGTAACAAACACCGAGTTGAAAAGAGACACCAAGATTATTCACACACGCACGAAAAAGATACCAACAAATTTTCTGTCACATATTTGTCAAAACAACGAACATTGTGTCTAGGGTTAATAATAAAGAAACTATTTTAAAGTTATATTATTTCAATAGTATATTAGAAAAACACAAGCACTGCATAGGATGAGCAGCCACAAGATGAACAGATGACCTCTTCCAAGTGGCAGGAAGACGCTGGATGCAAGCCGCTTCCAACCGGTTTTTTTGGAAATCCATGGAGGAGGCCTATGTCCAGCAGAGGACTTCTTGTGGCTGAATGATGATGATGATATTATAAAACTAGAATGATCCTATCAACTTGGGATTCTAAGTGAAGCAAAAACTGGCACAACAGAAAAATAGAGAATATGATCCTTAACCTTGCTGTCCACCAAGTTTCTAGGAAAATAGCGAAAACAATAAATTAGGCCACCCAGGGGCGCTACCAGACTTCAGGAGTTAAACTTCACTGTAACAATGAGATACATTATGATGACTGACAGGTGGTGTACACCTGCTGTTCCATCATCCATATGATTTACAACAGAGCCCATGTGTCATAAATTTAAGAATTACACTCTCCCGGATAAGATTGTGCACATTGTGCACACATAACGATTGTGATCTAGCATGATCTGAGAGACGTATTAGGTAAGTACTTACTTATCACAACACTTTCCATGCATTCAGAGAGAATTATCCAACAGAGAAAATCAAATCGATAGGCGAGTATTAGGCAACAAGTACGAGACCGCAAGGCTCACGTGGTACTCACAGTGCAGAGCTGGAGGTGCTGGGATGGTCCAGGCTGTCCCCCATTCCTGTCGACGCATGGAATCTTCACGGCACTCGATTGTCCTCTCGTGTACAACCGCCACTGCGTCGCACTATGCGCGCCTGATAGGCACACTACACTCGCGTATATTTATGATCGATTTCTATAACGAAAACACGAAATAACGTGCGTGAAAATGAAAAATCCACACGAAATTTGCAATTTACGTTGTTTACGTCCTCTTGAAATGCAACTTTTTCAAAAAGACGTGACAGTGACAGCGCTGCACCACAACAGAGCCACAGAGTAATGTTGTTCTCTACTAAAACGTCAAACAAGTCTGCAAGCAGGAGAAGTAACATTGTTAAGGAGATTCCGTGGACTAACTAGCGCCACCAATGAAAAATAAAATAATATCTTCTTTTACAGAGATAGTATTTGCAAAAAGTGTTTGTACAATCTCTCAATCATATTAACAGTGATTTTTAGGACCCACGACAAAGAACTTAGGATCACGAACCTGGGACTACATAGCATTTATACCAAAAACGGCCGTTATTGGCGTTAATTGTTAATTCTCGTAGTCCTAGGTTTTTTGTCTTAGCTTCACGGCCATGGGTCTTCAAAGTCACTGTTAACATGATCGAACAAATACTAAAAACAGAATAAAATAAATATTTAGGTAAGCGGGGCTCCATTACAACAAACGTTTTGCCGTTTTTTGCTCGATATAACGGCAACAAGGTAGACGCTTGAAATATTTAAATGTTGTTTAGATAATGGTACGGAACCCTTCGTGCGAGTCCAACTCGCACTTGGCCGGTATTTTCATCGTTGGCGCAGTTGGCGCTAGTGTCGCTGCCTGGAGCCCCTTAAGGGCGTCACACACGGCGAAGATACGATAATATTTTATCAATATCACTTGTCCAATTCCATCATACACGACGAAGATAATATATGTTTTATGATACGGATAAAACACTATATAGTATTTTCGCCGTGTGTGACGCCCTTTACAGGCTTTACAGCCCATTTAATGGATATCTCAGTTAATGTATGAGGGCATATCCAAAGCTACTTAAAATACTTTAAAATACTTCTAAATCTCATTATACGGTTGTGACGGGGGACTTCAAAGCCAAGCTAGGCAATCGAAGCGGTGATGAAACCGGCGTGGGGAAATTTGGAGTTGGGCAAAGGAACGATAGGGGCCATCTATTGGCTGCCTTCTTGGAGAGAGGCCTCTTTATGATGAACTCTTTCTTCAGGAAGTCAGAATGCAAGAAGTGGACCTGGATGAGTCCAGACGGCAAAAAAACGAAATAGACTTCATATGTCGACGAGAAGGCAGATATTTAACGATGTTTCTGTTATCAACGCAGTTAAAACGGGCAGCAATCACCGTATGTAGGTACGAGGCAAGTCGAATATCAGCCTCGAACTTGAGCGAGCAAAACTGATGGAAGTTTCATTCAAGACGCTTCGACCAGTGCCGGCCCAAATCTAAAACCTCGAGAGTTTTCAAATTGAACTTCAAAACCGCTTCGGAGGCCTAGACATTGCCAAACTGACCCGACATTATACCGAAGATATCCCGGACATCATCTGTACGAGATTAGGATGGCCCTGAAACAGTTTAAGAATAACAAAGGCACCAGGAGTGGACGGAATCACATCAGAGTTCCTGAAAGCAGGTGGAGCACCAGTACTTAAAGTCTTTCAGAAACTCTTCAATTCCGTCGTGCTCGAAGGAAAAACGCCGGAAGCGTGGTGACGCTGTTCTTCAAGAAAGGGGATAACACTTTGTTGAAGAACTACCGACCCATCTCGCTTCTGAGCCATGTTTATAAGCTGTTTTTCGAGGGTCCTCACGAATCGACTCGAACGCAGGTTTGATGCCTTCCAGTATCCCGAACAAGCCGGTTTCCGAAAGGGCTATAGTACCATAGACCACATCCACACGCTGCGGCAAATTATACAGAAGACTGAGGAGTATAATTTGCCATTATGCTTAGCGTTTGTGGACTATGAGAAAGCCTTCGATTCGATCGAGACATGGGCAGTGCTTGAGTCTCTCCAGCGTTGCCGTATTGACTATCGGTATATCGAGGTGCTGAAGTGCTTTTACAACAACGCCACTAAGTCGGTCCGAGTACAGGAGTAGAATTCGGAGGCAATTCCATTGAGAAGGGCGTGAGACAGGGGGACGTTATCTCTCCGAAACTGTTCACGAACGGACTGGAAGATGGCTTCAAGCTTCTGGAATGGCAGGGACGCGACATCAATATCAATGGCGAGTACATCACTCGCCTTCGATTTGCCGACGATAGTAGTCATGGCAGAAACGATGGAAGCCCGCGAAATAATGCTCGAAGACCTCAGACGAGTTTCCCAACGTGTGGGCCTTAAAATGAACATGGACAAAACGAAAGTCATGTCGAATGCCCGTGTTGTGCCCACCCCAATAACATTGGGGAACTCGACTGTCGAAGCTGTAGACGAATACGTCTACTTAGGACTAACAGTCCAACTAGGCCGTGAAAGAGGTCAATCGTCGAATCCAACTCGGCTGGGCAGCATTCGGGAAACTTAGAAAAGTCTTTTCGTCTAATATACCTACATCAATCGCTCAAGACAAAATTATACAACCATGTGTTACCAGTGATGACTTATGATACTGAAACGTGATACTCACTACGGGCCTCATAAGAAAGCTCAAGGTCACGCAACGAGCTTTGGAATTTCTCTACGAGATCGAATCAGAAATTATGAGATCCGTAGACGAACGAAAGTCGTCGATATAGCCCAGCGGATTAGTAAGTTGAAGTGGCAGTCATGCTTGGCAGTGGGCGGGGCACATAGCACGCAGAACTAATAACCGATGGGGCCGAAAAGTTCTCGAATGGAGACCACGTATCGGCAGGGGCAGGGGCAGTGTAGGACGGCCAGCCACAAGATGGCCGGATGCCCTCATCCAAGTAGCAGGAACACGCTGGATGCAAGCCGCTTCCAACTGGTCTTTTTGGAAATCCATGGAGGAGGCCTATGTCCAGCAGTGGGCTTCTTGTGGCTGAATGATGATGATGAACCAGAGGGCTGTTGTCCAACTCATCCGTTTAGTTGAGATTTGTTATTAATACTGCAGAAAGGATAAGAAGTTCATATATTAAATGCTAGCAAGACTTTCGTCTTCAATCAGGCCATTACTCCAATATACTTAGGTCGAATCTGCACCACGAAGTACTTGGTTACTGGATAGGAAACAGGGGCAAAACTGTAGTTTATTTTGTTAGATTGAAGGTGATAAAAGCAAAAAAAAATCGTATTTTTTAACATTATCTTCTCATTTTGTTTCAGGTCGCACTTTGAATACCTAAGTTCTAATTTATGTAATAACATTTTAACATAGGAAATTTTGTCTACATAATATCAAAATTTGTTTTTAATTTTTCTCAAAAACTAATAGTTTCAGTATCCACCCTTCCCAGGTATGCTCCCCCCTCCCCATACCCCCCCCCTTAACCTAACCTAACGGATGATATTGGAAATTCCAACCCATAGAGTACCTACGTCAGCTAAATGTAATGGGTTGTGAATTGTGATGGTTGACGGACGACCCCGCCACATGTCAAAGTGACAGTATTTTTTTTGCGTCGATTTAAAAAACAGACTTTAAATAGTTAGTAGGTATCTTAATACCGTACTTCTCTCCCTCACCACAGATAACTCCCTCGCCCTGTGCGTTTAGGTACATACCTAGACCTAGACTGGGTGCGATCACTCGGATTCCGATCCTATCTTTATGGTTCGTTCCACGTCCGTTCACACAACGCACGCAACAAATAGATCTTGATCACGCAAGCAAGCACGATCGAGCCGATTCCAGAATCATCGAGAACCGACAATAGTTTCTAATTGTGACGCCTTTACGTGTTTTTTGCAAAGACTCCCGTACGACGTACGTTACGTAATGTAACTGAGCAGTGTACCTACACGGGATGTAAAAATTGATTTGATTATGAGACGTTTATAATCAAAGAAACATTGATTCAGACTGTAAAGATTATCGACTGTCAACTCGTACTTCTATGATTACAGCGACATCGACCGTAAAAGGGCTATTTAGGATAGCCGGTCAGTACAGTAGGGACCTTCTTTTTGTGTTCTGAGGTAGGGACAGAGGCTCGGTGGTATCCTAGTGGGTAGAACATTGAACTCGGAAGCGAGAGAGCCAGGTTCGATTCCCAGTCCGGGCATGCACCCATGACTTTGTTTTCTAAGTTATGTAGGTACATTTGTGAAGTTATAGTAGCAATACCACTCGCTAACTGTGAAGGAAAACATCGTGAGGCAACCTGAGTGTCTGAGCTGTTCACATACCTCAGCGCTTGAAATCGCCAATCTGCGGTGGGCACGCGTGGTGATTAGGTAAGCCCACTCTCTCTGAGAGAAGGCCTGTGCCCTATTAGTGGGAAGTACATGGCCTGCTCATGACAGAGGTTTACTGTATCTCTTTCGCACCCAGCAGCACTTGCACGGTGCTGAAATTGGTAACCATCTACGAATAAAAAAACCATAGAAGTTCAAAATTCAAAACTCGCACTCGAAAGCTGCCACTGTCCTCACGATTCATCATCAGCAATTTGACGCCCACTGCAGGACATAGACCTCCTTCGTGGTTTTCATAACCATGAGGGGTTTTGCCATAATCGCCACGCTTGGCGATGGGCTTGGCTTGAATCTCAGGAAGACGCTGCTGCCCGTCTCCTGGTTATTGATTTCCTTAGTCGCCTTCTACGACATCCACGGAAGGAAATGGAGTGACGCTATTCTTAATCCGGTGCCACACGGAAAGGTCCTCACGATTAGTCTTTACAAATAAGCGCAAGGTGTGCTGCAGAGTAAATCACTCTGTGATTGGTTCATTCTGTGACGTGAATGTTGATTGGGCGATAGTAAGTGACAGCGTAACCGATGGTTGGTTTGGTCTGTTCGGGTCTCGCCCCTTAGTGTGATTCCCATAGTATTTGTAGCTATTAGCCCCCTTTTTAATCAACCTACTTTTTATTCGAATTTGCCCCCTATTTTGACTAGGTACTAGGCAGTCAAGCAAGTTTATGGCGCTAAGTCACTGGTGTGACGAGAAATTGAAGTTTTGCTGTTTTGTAGCCAGATTGGATTAGTTATCATCGTCGAACTCTATAGAGCGGTGGAAGCGGAGCGGTAGAACGCCGGCTTCCCATTCGGGAGATCGTGGATTCAAATCCCGTACCAATGTAAGAGTTCCGGCAAGTACCAAGGACTTTGTTTTCTAAGTTACGTATATTTGTTAAGTTTTAGTAGCAACACCAACTTTGAAGGTAAACATAGTGAGGAGACCTGAATATCTGAGGTGCTCGCATACCTCAGCGTTTGAAATTGCCAAGCCGCGGTGGTAATTAAGCCGATACTCTCTCTTTGAGGGAAGGCTTGTGCCCTGCACTGGGACGAATATAGGCTACATAAAAAATACATTGTAATCATGTAATGTCTGTCTATGCCATCAAAAACATAACTTGTAAAAAAACCAAGTCTCGCAAGCTCGCAACTCAGTTCTCCTACCAACCGTAAAAAGTTGTGAGATCCATGTAATACCAATTCGGTTAATTTATTCAGTCGCTACTTAAGGGTCCTTCTGTTTTAAATAATTACGTAATTAGCTAACCTAACATCATAATAATATTATAGTGACCATATCAATATTAAAAATCTTTTATGTTTTAAATAAATAGTTTGACTTTGCCATCGCAACACAATGTATCTCACAAGTAAAACATAATAATAGGGGTTAAAGTATGAAATTGCCGTTTTATTGCAATAGGTTCTTTGAATTGACATAGAATCTTCATGGTTTGAGGTTTTCGAATGAAACTTTTTTCAAATGGTTTCTATGATGTTCTTTTTTTAAAAAATGTGAAACATTTGAATATCGACTTTCAATTGTTTTTGTTATTCAATTTAGACAAGAAAGATGGATACTGCGAAAATTCGAGTGATTTTTGAATACGAGTTCCGACGCGGAACTAACGCGGCAGAAACAGCCCGCAATATCAATGCTGCGTTTGGAGAGGGGTCTACTAACATGTTACAATTCGATCCAATATTCCGATGTTTGTGTAAGTATCCTTTATCCATATATCATTGTGCGCGGAAACTTTTGAAAAAATTCACTATGGCGGCGGGTATGCCACAGACGTCCAATTCCCTTTGCTATGGAGATAGTTTCAGTCCCGCGGAAGGACATAGGATACTTTTCATCACGGAAATTACTCATTCCATGCGGAGGAAGTCGAGGGCAAAAGCTAGCTCTAAATATATTGGCTTATATAGCTTCACGAACATTTACTCGCTTATTTTTTCATTTTCCGAAAAAAATTACGAGTAAATATCAGTGCAAATTCAATTTTATTATGTCTAGTGCTCGTGTTAACTTTAGAAAATACTTATATAGCTTCGCTCATAAGCAGAATTGAGTTCGAAATAGTCTGTTTGCGTAATATTGACACGGTGACTGTCTTTAAATATAAAACAGATAGACGTGCAGGAGCCCTAATTGATAACTCCTGCTCTGTCTCCGGTGCACATCTTGCTTTATTTCAATACGTGAAGCAATATGGCGCGAAGCGATAGAAAGATGAAAACGTTTGTCGCAGTGCCGTGCAGCGGGTGCTGGCAAACTAAATTCCCAACTAACAATTTTATTAATGATAATATTATCTACAGGAATGAGTGACACAAAAATATTGTATACAATATTTATTGAGTTACCTACTGTAGGTAGGTAGAGTCCGTTCTATCATAGAGAAATTTGGCAACATATTTTTCCACTGTGCTACACCTACAGGGTGACTCAAACAAAGGAGCGGAGCAAACTTAGTCTAGCAAATATTTTCTCAGAAAATGTATTGACTAGTAGGTGGTCTGGAAGAAATTAGTTTTGAAAATATGTACCTACAAAGTACTTTACCCAGCTGCGACAGCAAAGCGAGTTATGTTTTTGGCGCGGTTGTTTAACAGACTGACAACAACGAGTGGTGAAATAAGTGTCCCAGGCCATAATAATTTTCCCGAAAACAAAAACAACTTGCAATCCCCAAAACTAGTCATTGGCAAATGCCGTCACAAATAAAAAAACTCTTTTTTTTAAACAAGTGTCGTTATACTATCAGCATGCAGGATGGCATGCAGTAGTCAGATACTTTTTGCAATAATGATCTGTAAAGAAAGATGATGATTTGTTTCCATTGGTGGCGCTAGTGAACCTAATGGAACCTTTAGGAAGCCTCACGACTCACGAGCACCAGCTGTTGTATGGAATGGATGGTAAAACTCACGAGCACCAGCTGTTGTATGGAATGGATGGTAAAACTCACTGGAAATAAAATAAAATGCAACCACAATTACACCAGGTTGAAAATTCAACACTCATTTAGGTCTTTTTGTTTACATTCTAAACTCTTCAGGCCTTCTATTACGTAGAAGTCCACTGTATTGGGTTATCCATTTTTAAGTTTCCTGTCAAAATATGTGTGTATCTAACCGTTCGGAGTAGGTTAATCGGACGAGTCCAACGGTGAAGAAGTTACGTAGTAGAGCGGCCCGATTCGACGGTTCGATGCAATAAAGAAGAATCATCTAACTCTTGGCTTTCTTCGTTTGAGTCACCCTGTAAAGCTCGTGTCTCTGGTTTTACAAGCAAGGGGTGTGTGTGCATTCCTTGGCGTACTACTGTTTATAAATTACTCATCAATTTTTTTTACAGAAGCTTCACTCTCCTCCTAAATAATGTTTCAATAAAGTATGTCCATAAAATGAACACAACCCCTTCGCCATAAAACAATACAATCTCACGTCAGTTTTGTCTTATATAATTTGTTCCTGACAAGTCCATTGTCCATAAATGATTGAAAAAATAGTGATTCCTTAATTTTACTTAACTATAACAAATTACGATTACAGTAAAAACTCAATCAGTCTACAAATATCTATAATTTACACAAACCAGCAGTCAGCAGGTATAGCGCTTAAAATAGTGGAGAGACCCTTGGTAAATAAATATAGTCTTTACCAGGATCCTTGCTTAAAAATAAATAAGAGGGATGAAGAAAGAGCACCATACATTGTAAATGTCCCAATTAAAATACCGACGATATTGGTCTTGAATAAGAAAAACTAAATAAAATGCTTACTTTGAATACGTCTGTGGTCTGATATAGCACACCTAATTCCGTTTGATAACAATAGTTATATCTAAATACATAGATGATTCATTAGAAGCAGCCGCTAACGGCAAACGCTGTAGATGTCACCTCAGCAGCCGTCCACGGTGTACCGAATTTATTTATTTTTGTTTATATTCTTTTTGTTGCACTAACCCGGGCCGAGGACAATTTTAAAAACCTATTTAGAGGCTAAAAATTCCACACATGCCGGGACTTGAACCCGCGACCTCTGGCTAACCGAAATTTCGCCGATGCCTGCACATGCCCATTAGCTCAGTTGGGAGAGCGCTGGCACGGTTAGCCAGAAGTCGCGGGTTCAAGTCCCGGCATGGGTGGAATTTGTAGCCTCTAAATAGGTTTTTAAAATTATTTATTATTGGTTATATTTGGTTGGTTGGTTATGTACTTGAAAAGTTTTTTGATATTATAATTGGATACTTTTAAAATAAACAGCGCAACCAAAATAACTGCAACGTTCCAATATGTGCAGTTTTTAGTTAGCACGGCAGAGCACAGCTGTCCCGATGCATCTACATAACACGTTATCGTATATTTTCGGGAGCACTTATCTCTGAATCAGAACAAATAATAAACGAGGAAACAGGTATGCTCCTATATAATATAGCAAACCAATCTTGTGTAGGAACATACCAACACGTGGCCCACTGAGTTCACAGAGCAAACACGAACGTGAGAGCTGCTGGATTAGTTCGTAACGACAGACTTGCCGGTTGTGGACTTACAGTGACCGCGGATAGCTTCCATAGATACGTAATGATATATCTTAGAATTAATCAATTCCATCAGTTATTATATCCTACAGTTTGTGACGGACGGAACACCGACTGGATGTGAGTAAACGAAAGCAGTGGGCACCTACACTTCAGTTGTTGTTTTCTACATTTAACCACTTGAGCAGTAATCTTGAAATCGATATTATCAATTAATTTATCGGTTTTTGAGGTAAAATTACACCCATTAAATGTAGAGGTATAGAGGTCACCAACAGTTACTACTGCAGGCGTTCGCTGCTGTTCGTCCGTCCATATTCGAGCGGAGTGTTCAGCTCATAACATGACTAATTGTATCTCGATTACAGACCGTGCGTACTTAAAAAATAATTTGTAAAGATTAACGATCTTATCTATAAAAATACGATTCCTTAGAATTCTCCTCAAAGGCAGTTTATCTAATCTGTGGTTGCGTGATTTTTTTTTTATAAAATCTCCACGACAGATTATTTTAAGGAATCGTATTTTTATAAATAAGCCCGTGTTTGAGACCGTTAGAGTACAATAATTTGCAGATGTCTGAGCCCTTATTTCGACGGTTTCCCACGTTACCCATATCGGACTATTGAAAAACGCGAAGGTAACTTTAAGGGAGACTCGACTGTACTAGAACAATGTAATTTTCATGCACAATATATTGTTACCATACTTGTCATTTCATCTCATCATTTTCCCTTTTCAAGATAATATCAACATTTTCGAACAACGTTTCGTCGTGTAAAGGTATAACCAGAACGATTCTATACATGCTTCGCAAGTGACGCCACGTGGTAATGGCCCTTTCCTCCACCTTCCCGCGCCGATATGGCGATGCAGGTCGGACGTCTCGCTTCAGACGCGTGGCATGTAGGCCGTAGGCTAACCCCCGGTTTCTCGTACACTAACAAGCTGTTAATCTACTGTTAACAGCTGTCAGTGGCTTTTTTGTATGCATTTTGGTCATTTGACAGCTGTTAACAATAGATTAACAGCGTGTTAGTGTACGAGAAAATGTGGGTAAGTTTGTTTCTAAGCAAATTCAAGCAGCCAGATCCCACGTGGCGTCACGTGCGTAGTGTATGCAGGATCAGTTCTAGCTTAAGTTAACTGCATAGCCACTGAGGAGCCACATCAGAATTTTGAAGTTTTAAGCACTATGAAGATTTTTTTTTGTATAAGTTGCCAATAAAATACTTACATTGAACTACTCGCACTTTTAGTAGCTGTACAAACTGTTGTTGTACACATTGTCAGTTTATTTTTACCACATTTAAAGATTTGACTTTAACTTGACGGTAACTTTGTACAAATTCAAGCTTCTATTTACAATACTTTTAAATAACTCGTCAAAGGTCGGGCAAAAAAAATATCCAAAGTGGCCCCTCAAAGGACATTTTAAATTAACATACTCTCATTCTATTTGATCAAGTTTCCGAGTACTTAACTCCACAAAATACACAATATAAGCAAGCAGAAGTTTTTTTTTATTCAGTAGTCAAGGGCCGAAGATTATTGGTGCAATAACAGAGTGTGATTTAATGTTGAAATTATGTATCGGGTGTTAATAAACGAACGGCCTTCCCAGTCGAATAATGGAAGTCCCTAACAAACCAAGCCTGGGAAAACACGGCTTAGGAGATAATGAGGCTCGATGCCCCTTTGCAAACATATTTTTGCGGAAATCCATCAATTTTTTCATTTTTTTTTTCTTTCAGAAAAAAGTATTTGAAATTTCACCGCGCAATGTATTAAATCAAGATCAATATACGCTCCCTAGCATAAGAACGCTGAGTTGCGTGTGCATTGAGTGCCATCAATTGGTATTAATAACAAAAAAGAATGTTGATTTCCAAAGAAATTCTAAAGTTCTCCGGGTCGCGCGTCACTGTTTCATTGATAAGTTGCGGTAGTAAGTACTCGGCTCGCGATTTGATTTCGCAGACGACGCACATCGCACGACAATAATTACATCGGTAGCTCTAATATTTTCATTATTATTGCAACCTTGTAAATATATCCAACAATTTTAATTAACACTAACCATTAGACGTAACTCCCAAGTTGATCCCTAAACCTAGAAGGAATAGGAATGGATAAGCCCCGTGAACAAATATTTCCACTTGGGTTGAGCCGGCAGGATGTGGCAGTGTCTCACATCTCTGCTGCAGTTTTACTCTGTTAGTTCAGCCAAATTAGCGATCAACCTCGGAATGAGAGATAATAAGCTGAATTTTCATATATACCTTCATTTTGGCGTTCTAAAAGTTGTTTCAAGTCTCATAAAATGTCGTGTCTGGTGTCTGTGTCGTAACTTGTTGAGGGTAAAAAAAAAACAGTTTGTTTTCTCGGAAACTATCACTCCTATTTTGCGTAAAAGTGATGCATGGGAAAGTCGTAGGAAATGTGTGAATTGACGCCGTTCTATGATTTAGATTGCCTTTTCTATGCTAAAGAGACTGGACTAAATGTAAATACTTAATAAATGCCGGTGAGCCTGGAGATTTTTGTCGATGTCACATTCAAAACTCGACACAGGAGAAAACTCCGTGTTGGGTTTAAGAAACATCATTGGAGGCGAGAAGTATGCTACCGCGGCGGCCAAAATAGAAAATATTAATTTTTTTCCTTACAACTAAGTATTTGGCAGACTACTAAGCATAGTTCATGCATGACTGCAAAATAATAAAGTATTGTTGTGACATTTATCTTGCACCACTTTAAGACTATTAACAGTGTTATTTATAAAAAGTCGATGCCGCTACAACACAATTAAGACCACGTTAAAGCCGGTTT
Source organism: Yponomeuta cagnagella (assembly GCA_947310995.1). Classification (NCBI taxonomy): domain Eukaryota; kingdom Metazoa; phylum Arthropoda; class Insecta; order Lepidoptera; family Yponomeutidae; genus Yponomeuta; species Yponomeuta cagnagella. The sequence continues at coordinate 22,790,531 of OX371268.1, read as the reverse complement.
ATGAGAGGAATTTCTGTTGTAAACTGGCTTTAACTCCGTCTTAAGTGGTTTAGTGGGATCGATTTTTTACAGACTGTTAGTGTTTCATATGGTGTTTACCTTATTGTTTACGTATTATTTGGTAGCTTCAGTTCATGAAAAAAGGGTGCACTTTCAGTTTAAGGAATGGAGCGAAATTTCAGTTTATCGAATGTATTTAACGTTCCCGTTTCCAATTCATGGAATAGGGTGCAATTTGGCGCATGCGGGAGGGCGGTGCGCGGGCGCACGGAGCTACTTCTTTGGCTCGGAGCCTCTGCTCTGCAGCGGGATCTGCGACAAAAAACACAGCTCAGTAATGTGTCCTATGAGTACCTTCTTACGACTTAGTTGAGTTGGAAAAATGGAATCAAATTATTACCAAACGCTAACGCACGAAAGTTACACTAATAGTGATAAAACAATTTCTATATCACTCATCAATTTCTACTTACACATTCGAAAGTTATCGGGAGGACAATATCATTTGGTGTTAAGCTTGGCTTTGATTGCTTTTATTGTGCAGTAAAGAATTTCCTACCAATCAATGATGTAAGTAATTTAATAAGTGTTAGTATCATTAATACTCAGGTTAATATTTCCTGAATTAATGAGACAAACGACTGGCCTACAACAAGCTTTTCTTATCTATCTGCTTTCCGTATTTTACCAATTTCCATCAACGCGACGGTTTTTTTTTAGAGTATGGCTGATTGAAATACACAGGTGGATAGGGTAGGGTAAGGGTAGTTACCGCGGCGCGCTGGTCCTCCATGCGCGTGGCCTGCGCGCGCATGAGCAGCGCGAAGAAGTCGTCGTCGGGCACTGCGCGCGCGCGCGCCGCCGGCAGCTCCGTGCGCTGCTCCTCCAGCCGCGAGCCCTGCCGACACGCGGCGCGCGCTTCAGATACAGCTGGCTCGCGGAGTTACTCCCACCGAGATTCCGTGGACCACAACATTAAAGTACCCGGAAATAAAATACTCAAGAAGGGTTTATTCCCAGTATTGGGAACTTACTTAATGTTCAAGGCATACACAGTCGGATTGTTTCATCCAGATTTTTTTAAGTTTTGACGTATTTGGCGATTAATCTACTATGGAAGAATGCATGAGTCGTTTTATTAAATGAACACAGTAATTAAGAAACAATTTTTTCATCATCATCAGCCATTTGACGCCCACTGTAGTACATATGCCTCCTTCGTGGTTTTCATAACCACGAGGCGGTTTGCCATAATCGCCACGCTTGGCAAACGAATTCGCGATCGCAGTATGCGGTTGGAATCTCAGGAAGACGCTGCTGCGTCTTCTGGTAATTGATTTCCTTAGTCGCCTTCTACGAAATCCATCCACATCCACGAAAGGAAATGTGACGCTATTCTTAATCCGACGCCACATTGAAAAGTATCCGAACGGAATGAGGGATTTTCTTTTTATAAGTTATTCCCTAGTCGCTGCAAAGATGGCACTGAACTTGGTAAGTTACTGAAAGAGACGGAACGTCACATTATTTTTTTATTATTTCCCTTTGATGTAAAGTTTAGATCATAAAACGAAACTTACAGTATGTCATTATTACATCACAAATAAATATCGTTCCGACTTGATCCATTCACGTCACCGCAATATCCATTGACGTCCATAATCGAAACGGCTATCATATCATAGACGCGAATACGCATGAATACAAGAGCCGTGTGAGTGATCTGTAGTGCGTTCCGATTTGTCCATGATCGCTCACAGTCGCAAATCGGAACGCATGGCTAATAACGTAGTCAGTTCAGCACCATCTACAGAGTTCTTGGAAACTACTTTCTCTTCTTAACAGTCAAAAAGAAAGCCTCCGATTACTCCGCATTTCTTCCAAAACGGGTTTCATTATTTTTAGAGAAATCTCAATTCAGAAAGCAACGCATAGACAACATTTATTCTTCTTAATTGCACCCGATGTGTTTTGTCTGCCACGCAATCGCGGAAACTTTGGATGCTTTAGATACGTAATGTTTGGACTATACAGCAATTTTGAACCAATGACAATACACGGTAGTCCTTTTGTACCTGTACTCTGGCGATCATATCCAAAAAATCATCCTCTGGCGCCTTCGGAGGTTGTACCGAGCGGAGGCCCGGCAGCGCAGCGGCGGGGGCGGGGGCGGCGGGGGCCGGCTCCGGCGCGGGGCCCACGGCCGTGGGCGCAGGGGCCCCCGTCGCGGGGCGCAGCTCCGCCCGCTGTCCATCTATGCGCGACGATTGCATTTCCGTTATCATGTCCAGCATCGCCTCCGATGTGTCGCTGAAAATAAATGAAAAAATAAATTTTGCCGTTCACTATGGCAGACGCAGTGTGAGTCGCCCGCTGGCTCCCTGGACTAACGATCTGGAGCAGGTTGCCTATAGCGGCTGGATAATCCGCGACAGAAGAGAGTAACATGAAGTAAATCTACGTCTACAACAGTGGATCAACATGAGCTGATGCATTGGAAATTTAGCTTTCAGGACAAATAGCAATCTCAATACAGATAATTCTTCCTATCTTAGCATGTAAAATATTATTAGTGCATGATTTCAATATTGTTAACAATTTATTCATACTAAAAGAGGAGTTAGTCTACAAAATAATTTTAAATCCACCCATAACCGTCAGCCATCGGGCCTTTAAGTCGAAGCCAAAGCACGAGAAGAGCAGAGTACAACACAAACCAACTATAAATTCCACCACTGCATGCCGGTCAAGAAATTCAAACGTCCCCACTAAACAATCACTTCAAAAACGCGTAGTTTTCTATGCGCATGTTAAAAACCACATGCAGTTTAACCTACCAAAGAAAGACACTAACGCACAGACCAAAACATTTGGAGAGCTATCATTTCATGCTATTCGTTCTATCGTTGAGTCGTCCAGTAGCGTGCAAAAACGACCATTGTTTGTAACAGGAAAACTCTTAGTTTTTATAACAACTATCGACCAACTTATGACAATTACTTAGGTATCACTTACAACGCCATTATAACTTAGAACTAAGCTATCTAGGGTCTCGCTAGTTGACCACTGTCATGAAGTTACTACGAAATGGGTGGCCGTCATAATCCAACAATGATGGTTCAAATTCCGTAACAAAGAACACACAGGTGCGACGCCTCTAATTACGGAACCGTGAACATTTACTCGTACATACTGTTTGTCGCGGGTGCTCTCCATGGGGCGCGATAGACGTCTCTGTTATTGTCCCTCGAGTCGAGAGATAATGTGTCTGCTCTACGGGCGAGATACCGATACTGCAACACGACAATCTCCGGCACTCGGCTTATCTGCTCAGTGTACACTCGGATCAGGACGAAACGAGCCATTTTGGAGTTTGCCATCAGGCTTGTGGTCTGCTGATCAATTCCCCCCGCGAGGTTACCATTCCGTTGTTGCCTCAGACCGCCGGTAGCCAAAACTCCACATTTATTTTGTTTTGAATCAATAAAGCGTACTTGATATCTCCAAGTTATGTAGAAATACTTTACCAGCTCGAGAAGCGCTGTAAGAGCATGAGTTGTGGAGCGAGACTTGTATAGACAGAATCGATATTCCTTCTGTACAAGAGAATGCATTTGTTATATAACAAGCGGGACTTGTAATACAAGTCTCGCTTCATATAATTAACATTGTTTTACAGCTCTACTCGTGAGTTTAATTCTAATTATCGAGCTAGTGTGTTACAGTTTCTATGAAATATGTCACTCTTTACTGGATCTCTACGACTATGTACACCTAGTTGCTGACTACTCAATGGAGAACTTGCACTAAAAATGTTTTAATATAATAGGAGAGGCCACAAGACAAATTAACCTGGTATTTTTTTTTCTCTACAACTAATACTTTTCATAATATAACCAGTTGAAAAATCAATATAGTCACGTGGTACAAAAACGCGCCATACAAATCGGGCTATGAAATTACAACTTGCACGTAACGCCTTATAATATATGGAGCGTTTATCGATATTTGAGTTATCTTGTAAAATAATGTTTTTATGCATCTACACCCTTATACGAAAACATTTAGAATTCAATGAAAGAACCAAACCTAATAAGTTTTTTATTATTAGATTAACTTAGTTTATCCTTTTTTGTAATTCTAAAAACCGCGAAAAAAATATTTTTATGGTTTTATTTTGTAATTATTCCAATTTTTTTTATTTCTTCTGTGGTTTAAATACAATGTTACCTCAATCTAAGTAAGACGCAAGTTCCCCATTGTTTGCACTTGCACTAAACCCAACGAATGTATGACAGTGTACATTACAGGTCAACGTTAAGTCAACTGTACCGTCCCATCATCGGAGATTGTCTATTTTTCACTCAGTACGTATATGAATACTCGTGTGTTAGATAAATAGATCGACAGATAACTGTAGTACCTTTGACATTATGACTGACTTTTGTATATTTTCTTTCAGTAATTATAAGTTTAGACATTGAACCCTTTAAGATAAAGATAAACGGTCTTACTAGGGTTCCGTACCCAAAGGGTAAGGGACCCTATTACTAAGACTCCGCTGTCCGTCCGTCTGTCACCAGGCTGCTTCTCATGAACCGTGATACTGTACAACAATATCACGGCCACCTATTGTACAATATTTCCCTGGTGCATTTAAGAAGTTTAATAATAATAATTTCTGTTGCCGCTACAACAACAAATACTAAAAACAGAATAAAATTATTATTTAAGGGGGGCTCCCATACAACAAACGTGAGTTTTTGCATTTTTTGCTCGATATTAATAACGACAACAGGTAGACGCCTTAAATATTCAAATGTTGTATATAAAATATAATGGTACGGAACCCTTCGTGAGCGAGTCCGACTCGCACTTGCCAGTTTTTCTAATTTTGTCAAGTAATTCATTTTCAAGAAAAGAGATCTCCTCCAAACCTTTGAGTGAACATTATTTATTGAAAGACGTTTTTGTTAGATAGCAAAGTTTGGATCCGATATGATCGAATAACAGTAAATGTTTTAAAGCTTAGTATCTGACGTAGAGGGGGACGCGGCGCGGGCGGCGCGGGTGCGGCGTGGAGTGGCCGATAGCCGATAACGCGAGCCTTCATCACCGATTACACTCTCCACCGACAATGATTGCCTGTCCAAACCTATAAATAACACTGATGAGGCTAATCTACACCTGTCAGTTACACTTGTAACTGCGTAGAAGAAATTGTCAGCGCATCATCATCATCGCTACAGCAGCATATTATTCTTATCCTGTACTAAGTTTTTGATTGCAAAAATTTGATTCCTAAATTAATAATTCTGGATGTCTATAGGGTACAAATAGAGGGTCAGATCCTGTGTAGAATTTTAAATAAACTAGTTTAAAAGAAATTACAGCTCCATCAGAAGTTTTAGCAACTTTATGAGATCATCACAGGCCTTTTCGTCCTTTACGGACGATTTAAGCAGTGCCTAAATGAGTGAGTTCGACAACTTTTCGAGTGACTAAAAAGTCCGATTCGAGAGCGGCAAGCCCTGCTGCATGTAGGGCATATAAAAGAAACGTCCGGAGTCGGGTCGGTACGGAATTGGTGCCTTGTTGTAGTTATACTTTTTAGTTACTCCAATGTCATTAATTTGAATATTCAGATTTGTTTGTACGTAGAACGACTTAGCATGACACTTCAATAAAACCATCACAAAGATTAACAGCTTATTATTCCAATAGATTTTTCAACATGCCTCCTGGCTCTCTTGTCCGCCAGTGCCGAGCACTATACTTCGTCGTAGGTCTTGCGGCCCTCTCGAACTTCCTCTCTCCAGGCGTCTCTATCCACAGCAAGTTTATCCCATAAGATATGCCTTATAATAATTTTAGCTTTAATTTATTGTGTCTAGAGTACGGTGCAACTGCACATCTTTTGAACAGTCAGCATTTCCATCAATTCACGTAACCAGCGCGGAAACAGGCTTTACTTCGCCATTGCCCACAAGCTCCGTGGCGCGTACTCATTAGCATTTGCATCAAATTATTATTAAAGTAGCAGTTTAATATAGTGATAGTTTATTAGCAATCGAGTGCTTTCGTTTCTAGCAGATAGCACCCCAGCCAGCTACCCCACTTAGCAACCCGGTTACAAGACAATAGCTAATCTCGTAACGAATCGTAAGAGCCGCACCTGATCATAACGTTACTCGAGGCGCTCTTACATGTGTAGTTTAGTGACCATTACTTAATTTCCCAGTATACCTCAAAATGAAGCAGGGGTTATTACTATTCCAAATTCCAAAAAACGACTTCGTGCGATCGCCGAGAAGCGTACTGTTTTGTCCGGTTCCCCGTCTCACCTAGATTTTGTCCTTGTCAAAAGTTATATTATAAGTTAAATATAGTGCAATAATAAATAAACAAACAAATAAACAAATGTTTAATGAGCTGAACAAAAAGTAACAACATAATGTAGGTAACTCTGAGCCCCAAACTAAAAAGGGTTTTAACGCGCATAACGCGCACCAGCCATTAGCAGTCATTAGCAGCCATGAGCAGTCAACAGCTGTCATAGGCAGTCATTACTTTCTTATAGTAGTCTCTACCAGTAATAAGTCTTAGTATCAAGATATAGGATATTTTAGTATGAAACTCTGTTTCAAAATTATTATTAGTGTGTTTCTGTTTCCATCAATAGACTGCAACAGTGTACATCGGTCCTTGGATTTTCGGACCTCCGGAGACGCTACGCTGCGTAATAGTACGTACATGGTGGTGGGTGGCGCGGGGGCGGGGGCGGGGGCGGGCGGCGCCTTTCGCGGGCGGTTCTCTTTGCCGGCGAGCGGCGCGCGTTGGTCCTCCATCCGCGCGGACTGGCAGCGCTCCAGCAGCGCCAGGAACGACTCCGGCGACTCCGCCTCTGCCTCCGCTTCCGCCTCGGGCTCCGTGCGCGCCGCCGCCGCCGCCGCCTTCTTCGCGTCCGGCGTCAGCTGCACAATTATATTCTACATACATCTGTATCCCAGAGGGCTAGGCAGAGACCAGGGACTGCCACTTGTCACGATCCTGACAGGTCACTTTTGCTTCAACATTAATTAGTCGTTGCGTGCAGCACGCCGGTTTCGGGTACCTTTTATGTTGCCCTTTGCTAATACATCCCCTATTTGGTCGAAGTATGTCCGTCTGGGTCGTCCCTTACCAGCCTATCCACACACATTCGCTCGATATATTTGTTTCATCAATCTTTTTTTTTATTATATTCTATTCATTCTAATGCAATCTATACTGCGTGATTTTATCACGTTTTATAGTTTTAACAGGCTATGATCAGAGTTTCATTGACGGAACGCATCAGAAATGAGACAGTTCGCCAAAGATCTAAAGCCATTGACATACTATAGAACTAGCAAGTTGAAGTGGCAGTGGGCTGGTCACATCTGCCAAAGAACTGTTAGGGGCTGGGGTACAAAGGTTCTCGAGTGGAGACCTCCATCTGGCAAACGCAGCGTAAGACGTCCGACGATCTGAGGCAGATTGCTGGCTGCAGTTTGGTGAGGACGGCCGAGGATAGAAACAAGTAGCGTGCCTCTATCTACTATACAATTTGCAAATCCTCTTTTTTGGGCCCTTTACTTTTGTTGTATTATGCAAAAAAAATATATATATATATATATACTGACGCCCTTAAAAGTTGCCGAGCACGGACTGAAAGTAGCAGCTGCATTGGTGCTTGCGTCCTCTAGCTAGGATTCGTGTCATGTGCAAATTCCCTTGGAGAATTTGTAACTGTTGCTTATGGGAACTGGTTTACATATTTTCTGTAATTTCAACAAGTTGTATGTCTGTCTAGTCCACCTGTATAAGCGCGAGCTGCTCCATGCTTTGCCGGCGCACGCGCAGTGCAGTGGGGGCAGCGGGGGCGGTGGGAGTGGCGGGGGCGGCGGGGACCTCCCCTTCAGGCTCGGGCGGTAGGCTGAGCACGCGCCGTAAGTCCGCCACGTTCAGTTGCGCCGTCGCCGCGCCTAGTGCGTCACCTAGCTAATGACGGTCAGAGGGTTAATTATACTCTGTAATGCCTTTTTTCAATCTACTTTTAATATAGTATAGAAAATGCACAACAATAATATCCATGAACACAATCAAAACATTGAGGGTACTTTGACTTTCTGTATTGGATTTATTTTCGCTGATTATGTTTCAAATAAATGTCTGCAAATGGGTATTTTCTTATAAGAAAAATTCTGCATAGGTAAATAGATAATTTTGAGAGCCTGAGCTCTGTATATGTCGATTTGGGCTGTTTTGATAAATATTTAAGGCGGAAAATATTTATCTGCAAAACCGGAAGTGCATCATCGAAACCAACAAAGTAAAAATAATTCTAGTGTTTACAGTCTTAGGACAAAAACATTTATATCTTATCTATTTTGTTCACAAATTACAAGAAATCAGTGAATTATACTATTTTATGATGGCAGCAATATATTTACTGGGCTTATACCTCTCAAGTGTTGAACATAATTGTAACTATTGCCAATATTTATAATTTTTTTCCCCATCGGAGACGTGTCAATAAATGTATTTAGTAAAGTTACATTGCGAACATTGCGGCATTTTTTTTTGTAAATGAGAAGCATGGAGCAGGGGGGAGTGGCGGCGGCGCGGTACCTGGTGGCTGAGCGCGCGATGCTGCAGCGCGTAGTGCAGCGCGCGCTCGTGCTGGTGCAGCGCGGCGTGCGCGTTGCCGAGTGCCCAGCACGCGCGCGCCTCGGCCGGCACGTCGCGCAGCGCACGCGCCGCCGCCAGGTGCCGCGCCAGCCAGTGCGCGGCGGCGCGCGGCTCGCGCAGCAGCGTGTACGTCGAGCCCAGCGCGTAGCACGCCTGCGCCGCCGTGCCCGCCTCGCCCAGCGCCTCCGCCAACGACAGCGCGCGTCTACGCAAGTACCAAGCAGGTTAAATAAATATAAACATTTACATACAGGCACACACCCTGTGTCGTGGGAACCAGAAACAACGACATCATAAACATGTAAACATTCAAGACCTGGGTTTTTTTTGTCCCCAGCCGGGATTCGGACCCGGGACTTCTCGCATGGTATGCAGATGCACTACCGCTACGCTACAAGGTCGTGAAATGATTCAAGGGAATAGTTACGTAATAGCGCCCCATGTGCATGTCATGGGGCGCTATTACGAACTATTCCCTTCCCTAACAAATTCTAAGTTAATTAAGCTAATCTAACATAAAACCCCACAAGAATCACTATTGGCTATAGATTTAGGCTGACTTGCATCATATCTTAATTGTCGCCATTTAAATTTTAGTATTTTATTTTACATTTAATATTTTAGAATTTTAGTTAAATGCTGTTTAACCACTCGTCTGCCGCGACACAGATCTGTGTCCAACTTAGTATGGGCCACCTATACGTTGCGTTCCGCGAGAGCAGTTCAGGAGTTAAGCCACAATTAAATGACGCAAGTCGGTTTAAGAGGCTTATGCCCAAAAGTAGACATATCACGTATTACGATTTTTTTGCCCACTGTACAGTACTTGGCTCGTAGTAGGGAGCTGTCTGTGGTACTATTACATTTGAGTTGAGTGACGTAAAAGAACTAGAAACTCACACCAAAAATAGTAGAAACGTATTGGTAAATCTACAGATAAGTAGAAAATTGACGGTTCCTCTCTCTAGTACAGTAAACGACAAACTAACTTAATAATACGAGATTACCTAACAATGTAAACTGCTTCACATGCCTAAAGCCAATACGAAAGTAACTAAGACTAGGTTAATCGCGTAAGCAAAATGTGCGACGCTAGATCGTCTCCACCGCCAACGGCCTCACTTGTAATGGTCGGCCGCCTGCTCGAACTGTCCCAGGAAGATGTGCGCGTTGGCGAGGTTGGAGTGCGCGCGACGCTCGGCGGCGCGGTCGCGCGTGTCCTGCGCGGCGGCCAGGCGCTCGCCGTGGAAACGCACGGCGCGCGCGAAGTCGCCCAGCAGGTAGCACGTGTTGCCCAGGTTGCCGCACGCGCGCCCCACCGCCGCGCGCTCGCCCAGCCCGCGCATCAGCTCCAGGTTCTCCCTGCGGTGCGCCACACGTTACCTACACTTACGCGTATCGAACCGAGTCGTTCAGTAACGGTGTCGTCGTATTGGGACGAAAATAGAACGCTTTCGTTTTGTTTTGGATAAGTCCATTTTCAATATATTGCGTCATTGATATTATGTTTAAGTTACTGGAAACATAGTAAGATAGAAAACAGTGTTTCAAGTTTTTTTTATGTATCTATAGTACTTAAAAGTAAAATTTAAATAATGAATCTGAGAGATACACTGACATATTTACCTTCGCTTTAAAATTCAGTTATTACTTGGCATCAAACCCTAACAAATAGTGTTCCAATAATAATTTTCAAGCGATCTTTATTTATAATAGACTACAAACTACAATATTGGGGAAAAAGTTACTAAAATAATATAAGATACTTTTAAAATGACGATGTGACGGTAAAATAAAATAAAAAAGGCTGTAAAGTTGACCGAAGTTGTGTTATGAAAGAGCTTTTACTTTTACTGTACAGCCCACAGGAACGACATTATTATATAAGCTTAGCAGAGGTCCATCCTCACCAAAGCAATGAAGAAATCAACACACGTGGTAGAACCTGATATCAACCCCAAACTCCACGGAGTAAAGAGATTTAAGAAATTAGATAAAAATAAATCGTTAATCCGCGGTGGGCACGCGTGGTGATTAAGCCCATACTCTCTCCCTGAGAGAAGGCCTATGCACTAGAGTGGGACGTATATAGGCTGCTTATGTAAGCGGCTTTTATACCTCTCTCTGCAGAATGAAGGCCATCTTACAGAGAGAGAGAGCGTATTATAGTCTTATTCAACACGCATGCCCATTGCGGGTCGACGATTTCAAGCATTGAGGTAACACTCAGGTTACTTCACGATGTTTTCCGTCACAGTGAGTAGTATTACTACTGCAAATTCACAAAAGTTTGCGACTTACGCGTCAACGTCATGCAAAGTACTGGCACTAGCTAAAAAGGATCTCATAGTACTAAAGACATGGGGTACCTACGAAGCATACAGGGATGGTAAGGCGACGCTTTGGGCTTCTAGGTCAGATAGGGTTACTAAAGGCAGTGGTACTAACTCGTAGTGCTTGACAGCCTGTAGCAAGCAATCCCGCGCTTCCTGTGAGATGTGGCCGGGGTCCGCGTGGCCCGTACGCGAAAGCTGCTTGGCCTGCACAAACACAACTCTACAGTGTAAACTATCCCACTTTTCCGATGATTGTTCATTTCACAGTTGATTGCTGGATATGCGAATTTAGCGCCACCTAGCCCATTTTCTAAGACCAGACCAGAGTATCTATTCAGCATTTGTTGAATTGAAATTTTTAACTTAATTTTAAATATTTTATTTTTTAGAAATGCCATATAATAAAAATCTTTTTAAATAATTTTGCAGTGTAATGTTTACATCAGTAAAAGTAAAATAGATAAATAATATTTTGTTGACACAGATTTTAAGGTTTATAAAATTATGCAATTTCGTTCTAAGGAGTGTCATCTAATTCAATTACTTCTACTTATATACTTAGTACACACATGGTTAGAGTCAGGATATACTCATACATAGAATAAGTTGCGGAAGTTATAGTGACCCTACTTGCGCGTGGAAGACGTTGCCCAGGTTGTAGTGAGTGTACCTGCGCGTGGAAGACGTTGCCCAGGTTGTAGAGAGTGTACCTGCGCGTGGAAGACGTTGCCCAGGTTGTAGAGAGTGTACCTGCGCGTGGAAGACGTTGCCCAGGTTGTAGTGAGTGTACCTGCGCGTGGAAGACGTTGCCCAGGTTGTAGAGAGTGTACCTGCGCGTGGAAGACGTTGCCCAGGTTGTAGAGAGTGTACCTGCGCGTGGAAGACGTTGCCCAGGTTGTAGTGAGTGTACCTGCGCGTGGAAGACGTTGCCCAGGTTGTAGAGAGTGTACCTGCGCGTGGAAGACGTTGCCCAGGTTGTAGAGAGTGTACCTGCGCGTGGAAGACGTTGCCCAGGTTGTAGTGAGTGTACCTGCGCGTGGAAGACGTTGCCCAGGTTGTAGAGCGCGCGGCCTTCGCTGAGGCGGTCGCCGAGCTCACGCGCCAGCTCCAGGTGCCGGCGGCAGCACGCGGCGGCCTCCGCGAACTTGCCCATCACCTTGAGCGTGTTGCCAAGGTTACCCGACGCTTTCGCCTCGCCCAACTTGTCGCCCATCGTCCTGGAAGCGGCGGTTAATGGTATTTACTTAAAAACAAAATTTTGAAATTAAGTATAAACAAGCCAGGCTACGGATCGGATCTGGGGTGGAGAAGAAATAACACTAACACTTTTTGTTAATAAACTCTGTTCCACTTGAAAGTTCACTAGTAGGGTTGTAAAAAAACTACGTTTAAGAACACTACCTACCTACATTGAGCGTAACATTCAAGCGTTCATTCACTTATCTTGTTATCTCTGTAACATTTATGAAGTGATTTCCTAAATGTAACGGATGGGTCATTTTAGAAATCACTTCATAAAAAAACCGGTCAAGTGTCAGTCGGACTCGCCCACCGAGGGTTCTGTACAAATTTGTAGACTTATATATTATAAATAGTTCAGGAATCGAGTCTCGCAGTTTTGCCGAGTTTTTCCCGAACTTCAGACATTTTTTTTAATTTAATTATAAAGGTACAGTTTTCAGATTTTTCCCTGTACTTGTAGTATAAGACGATATTACTTGCCACATTTCATAGTTCTAGGTCAACGGAAAGTACCCTATAAATTTTGATTCCCTATAAACAGCCATATCTTATTTATACGTTGACTTAGAAGTTTGATTTTTTCACAGTTTCAAGGGACTGTCGGCCTAAGTATATGGTTTTAATTTCGAGTGAATATTTCCGCATGTTCCCGAGATAAAGGGTCAAAGTGATCCTATAAGGGTTCAGTTTTTTCCTTTTGAGGTGAGAAACCCTAAAAACATGTGCAGTGTACATTCGCATTATTGTAACCCACTAAAATCTGTCCCACTCGCCCCGATATGCCGTTCTGCGCCCTTCACGCTCCCTAGTTAATAAATAATAGCCAACTGGTCACTAGGACCAAAAAGCGGTGCCTTTTCCGATCACTCTGTGATAGAAACTTCGCAGGCAAGGTTATACTTGCTATGATTAGAACATACCTATGGAAACTATCAGCTTACCTGGCGAGCGTGAGATCGTGCTTATGATACTGCATCGCCTTGGCATAGTCGCCGAGGTAGAAGTAGGCATTCCCGAGCTGGCTGTAGATGGCGCTGAGCGTTCGCAGGTCGTCAGTGCCGGCCTGCAGCGCCGCCTGGAAGAAGGCCACGCCAGCGCGGCAGTCGCCCGCCTTGCACAGCCGTTCGCCCTCCAGTGCCAGCTCCAGGCACATCGACCCGCCATCGCAGCTCTGATGGAAGCACTCTACATTTTAGGGTTCCATACAAGAAGTGTGCCAAGTCTGTCTATAGACAGGCCAAACAGCTCGAACACACTTCAAAATTGATTCGTGTTCAGATGATACAATGGAATAAATAAAGACAACCTATACATATATGAATACTGAAGAAATGGGCTATGGGGCTGGCCCACACAGTAAAACGGGCAAGGCCGCGAACTCTGTACAAAGTGTAGTAGTATCTCCAAGTCACTGTCAATATTTGCAACTAATCTGTGGATTTCTTTACAGTATTTTCTTCTCCAGTAAGAGAGTGGTTATACAAAAGATGTATAAACAGAGGCACATAAATTAGAAAAAATCTAATGTGAGCCCAAGTGAACTACCAGTGAAGTACCTTTCACTGAAAGGCCTGTCCTAGGCACAGATGCTGCTATGGGTGCTCAGTACTGATGCTGCTATGGGCACATATTAGCATTAAAAGCGCACTTCACAGACAGAAATAACAAATATTAACACAGGATAATTTTAAAAACATGGTAAAGGATATTCGCATAAATGAAGAAAAGGTGTTCGCAATTCTAGTAGTTAAATTAAAGATATAAATAAAATAGAACTTTATTCAGAGGTTAGAGAAAATTACCAAGTTATTCACATTTTAAGTCTAAACTAGTAAGTTTTTTTTACATCTAACTACATAGTGCACACAAATTATAGACAGACATAATTTCTCATGCTTATCAATACCATGTCTTCAAACTAAAAACATGTTAAAATTACCTAAATAATAGACCAACATGTGACAGGGTGTGAAGTCATGTGTTAAATTACACAAACCATTTGAGCTACTTCTGAGCCCTATACTTCAAAATCTATGAGACTCATGAAGTGTACAATTTTACAAGCCTATTACCGGAAATCTCAAATTTCAACTTTTATTGTTGTTGAGGTATTGAGGTCCAAAAATTGCCATTTTTATCACAGACAGATTCATTCATTAAAAAATCCTAGGCCACTTCCAGGTTACTTAGAAATTTGTAATTTGGTATGAAGACAGATGTGGGATCTATCTCACTGCAAACAAACACTGGACATCAATGGATGGAGTGCATACAGCACAACTAACAGCAGACACTAATCCTCATGCAATAACTCACATACCTAATGTATGAATCATCCTGGTCTTCTTATTCACAATGTAAAACAAGGAGTAAATAAATAATTTAGCTCAGTTTCCTTCCTTACTCCTTCTCAGTAGAGGCGCGCTGTTATAAAACTTCTCCACTGCATGGACTCATCTGATTTACCCTACTTTGTACTGTCAATATCTTGGCAATAATTACCTTTAATGTGTTTTACATGTGTAAACATGCTAGGCACTGTTTGGCATACTCAGGCTCTGTTGACAACATGTCTACTTACATTTCCAGTAACAATATATAGGGCGAAAGTAGACAAAAGTAGCAAAGAGCATCTCGCATGGCATTAGACTTGGTATTGTAGACATGTACTTATTGCCGCATAGCTTCTAATATTTCTCAAAAGACAAACTAAATGATCCATCAATAGTTGTAAATAAAATGTGTTATTTTTAAGTATTCACTATTTCACTGCTTGTTCTATGCTTAGAAACTTTTGTGACTTTGTGAAAACGACTTATTTACCTATTGTCCCGAAGAAGTTGTCAGATTAAGTTGGTCCAATTTTCTCAATGTGTATCAGGAGAAATTTTTTGTGGTCACATTGTTATTTCGTAGGCAAGAGACAAGTAACAAAGTGAAATGCTTATTCATAGTAATATATAAGGCGCGAGCGGGGCACAGCAAGGAGCGAGGGCGTCATTACACTTCGCCAGATGACTCACAGAATGCGTTAACTAGTTAGCGACTTAGAGAGAGACCAGCTCACTGTCATGGCTTACACGCCAACTGGCGTCACCAGCACAAAGTGAGGATGAAAGGAGTCAATTATTATGCATATGTACCGATCTGTAACGAAGTAAAAGCTCACCTGTGCGTCGGACGCGATGTTTTCACCGTTCGTTACAGACATTCTCCTCGACACGGCGCCAAACTATTAACAAATTAAAGCTGTGGACTAAGGCTACGGCTGTATTCTCATAGTTAAACAATATTCCCGGTAAATTAAAAACTGTTTTACAAGTTTCCACTGGGGCGTGTACAAGCGATTCGGTCCACAAAGAAAAAGTTGTTTCACAATTCACTTCACTTTCATTCGAGTTTCAACTGACAGCTGGCTGACATTGTGTAAAATCGTTGCCAGGTTAAATCGTAGGTATGTGTATGAGCCGTTTTCAGTACAAATTCACAAAGCAATTCATAGATGGCGCTTACAGGCGTGGCCATAAAAGAACCGGAATACAGTCTGTCAAATTTTGCTTAGCGCAGATTAATTTTGACAGCCGTATTCCGGTTCTTCTATGGCCACGCCTGTAAGCGCCATCTATGAATTGCTTTGTGAATTTGTACTGAAAACGGCTCATTGTATAGGTCGGTTTATGTTTAAGTTTTTCTGAAATGGCAATCTTCGCAGTTGTAGAACGAACAACGGCCACTAGGTGACACTACTTGTATTTTGGTGTCTCGCTCACCGATTACCTAGGTAGGGCATTGTTCCAAATATTGACAATGGTTACAAATGAATGATACTTCAAAGGAGTATTAGGTTAGTAAATATAATGCTACAAATATAAATTTATAATATTAACCCTAGACACCTAAACTTCTCACATACCCTATAATACCTAACCATTCGTCAATTCGCAATGCAAAGTTTTGAAACAGTTGAGTTTTTTTTTTCCCGATAGTATGTCATTTTAAGAAACTAATTTAGTTTTTTTTTGTAAGTCATCAAGTTAAACAATACAAAATATTTTTTTTAAATATTACACTGCGTGACGTCATATGCTACCCTTGCCGTGCTAGCGGCGCGATTGCGTTTGCCGTGAGAATAGACCAAACAATCTAGTTTGTCCTTGGTTTACTGTCATTTAATCGTTTTCAGTGTTGTCACCTTAGTGAACATTCCAATGACATCGATGTGTTTGACAGATGAAGTTGACAAGCCGTTGGTAGTTTTACCACAGAATGACTACTACAGATGATATAACATGTGACGTCACCATAGAGGTCAAATGAAGGGCATTTAAATATTAGGGGTTAAAGTATGAAATTGCCGTTTTATTGCAATAGGTTCTTTGAATTGACATAGAATCTTCATGGTTTGAGGTTTTCGAATGAAAATTTTTTCAAATGGTTTCTATGATGTTATTTTTTTAAAAAATGTGAAACATTTGAATATCGACTTTCAATTGTTTTTGTTATTCAATTTAGACAAGAAAGATGGATACTGCGAAAATTCGAGTGATTATGAGGCACCCATTTTTCGTATTTTTTTTATTTTATTGATTTGACGCAAGTGAGTCAATATTGTGGGTAAGGTAACGTTAAACCATGCCGCTAATTCCTGGGTAGTTTGACTAGGGTCGGCTTCCACTATCTCTCTTAATTCATCGTTATTCACCTGTGTGGGCGGTCTTCCTCGTGGCTCGTTCTTTACGTCGAAATTTCCATCACGAAAGCGTTTAATCCAAAATCGCACGGTGCGTTCATTAGTAGACCCCTCTCCAAACGCAGCATTGATATTGCGGGCTGTTTCTGCCGCGTTAGTTCCGCGTCGGAACTCGTATTCAAAAATCACTCGAATTTTCGCAGTATCCATCTTTCTTGTCTAAATTGAATAACAAAAGCAATTGAAAGTCTATATTCAAATGTTTCACATTTTTTAAAAAAGAACATAATAGAAACCATTTGAAAAAAGTTTCATTTGAAAACCTCAAACCATGAAGATTCTATGTCAATTCAAAGAACCTATAGCAATAAAACGGCAATTTCATACTTTAACCCCTATTATTATTATTATCTTACATTAAAAATACTGTAGTTTGGATGCTAAGCTCGAAATGGTTTTCGATTCAGGCAGTTCTTTTTTTTGTATCCCGTATTCGACGAAAACTTTTTGTTAAGTTTATAAAACTTTTTTGTTTTTGGTACCTTTATTGCACTGAGATTTCAAGCATATTTTATATTTTTTAATAAAATAATTTGTTATTTATCACAAATTCTTATTAAATTTTCTTTCTGTTTGAAATGTCACGCGTTTCTACAGATCAAAACCGACAATCCTATGAAAAATTTAATTGACAGAGAAATTTAAAAAAAGCAGTTGTTCTTTTTAACGGCAAACTTAAACTGGAGATATTAGAAGGAAAAAGTACTTTTTACGCCCATTTAGTACAAAAATCAATTTTATGTTTACCACAAATTGCGTTATTCCACGTATTTTTGTAAAATTTGGAAAAAAATTATATTGGCTGCCGGAATTCGTTGCCTATCGCCAAGACACCGAGTTGACAAGAGAGACCACGGTTATCCCCACACGCACCAAAAAGATACAACCATTTTTCTGTCGCCTGGGTATGTCGCGTAAGGTTAGGTGTCTAGGGCTAACTGATTTCTTGTATTTTTGGGAATAAGTGTGTGACCACAGAGGAAAAGTGTGACTGAATAATAAACAACATGGTTATGAAAGCCACGAAGGAGGCCTATGTCTTGCAGTGGGCGTCAAATGGCTGATGATGATGATGAATAAACAACGTCAAGATATTGATGACTTGTTATTCCGTAGTGAACATAAATGTATTACGATATTCATAAATTTATATACAGATTAGGAGTCTTTTTAGTCCAGAGTTCTTGTATCGAGTCAAGGTATCACTAGAAACTGACAGTTCGTAGGATCTCAGTTCAGTCTCAGTTAATGACATAAGAGTATCTTATGACGTACCTACTTCCATGCATGACGTGTCCGGTTCCGTAGACCGGGGTTTGGTTTTTCACTTTAAAAAAATAATTTAAGCAGCCCAAATAAAATATTTAGCTCAGGCTCCGAAAATTACCTATTTCTCGAAAACAAAATATAAATAAATAACAGTTTATTTTTTATTTTTTAGGACAATGCCTACGTTTTACAGATATTTCTCAGACTTTATAAAAATCTTTGTTCTACATAGAAGACCGACAATTCTATGTACTTAATATAGTTTTAACCACGCCAAGGCAAGCAAAAATTTGTTAAGATAAGAAATCAAAGGTATGTAGTATAAAGAGCGGTCTGTAATCTGACAATACTTTATTAAACACATACTTAAAATGCAAAAATTACAAATATAAAAAGTGTAGGCACATTAACGCTATATTTGATAATTCCCGTAGGCACATGAGCTATTTACAATAGACAGATTCAAAGATAGATAAGATAAAGATTCAACATTTTATTTTCAGGCAATACAGGCAGCTGGTAAAAGAAAAAAACATACATGATCTACCGGTTAAGCTAGATCTTTATATTTAAACTTCTATTGAACTCCAACTTTTTGAAGCAAACTTTTCAAACCCATCGGCTCCACGGTGCGTTATCAGTAGTAAGTTAACCCAGATAGGCAAATGAAGGCTGAAGCGGGTTGTGAAACGCAGGGGTGAAGGGGGCTTGTTAGGTATGCAAATCTTCAGCGATCGAGCGCTACAGGCTGGGAACTACACGATTCAAACTCCATAGAAGGATAGCTTAGATTCTAATTGAAAGACAGCACCATCTGTCTCACCATTCTTCTCTGGTTAACTATACATCACAGGTGTCACAGGGTTATTTGCAGAATGCAAGATTAGCTACTGAAATACGTAAATAATACTTTGTGTTTCACGTATTTTTTTTAATACTAGGGTATACATAATTTACGAAAATCGCGATTTACGCGCTCAACTAATGTCGCACACTTAGGTCCTATTTAGAAAAATGACAACGCTGCGAAGCAATAAAACCGTAAAGCCATATGAAAATAAATTTAAATATAAATAAAAATTAACATAATGATAATAATTGACGTGTTTCAGGCATGGCGCATTTTAGAATGAACCCTGTATAACTACGACCTTTGACCAATCAAGAGGCTCGTCTCGTCTGATACCTTCTCTCGTGGGTCTATAACTGAAAGTTAATTTTTAGTAAACAAAATAAAATTATTTCCTAGATTTTTTTGTCAGATGGTGCAATTTATTTCGCTGTAGCTACTGGGCTACCCACAGAACAAAAAGCGATCGAGCTCCATTCGAGGAACTTGTAAAATAGATTTTTTTGTTATATGAGTTTATGACCGATGCTCCTATCCCACCAATCATTATGTCGGACTAAAGTTGCCAGCACGTCCAATAACTCTATCTAGTTAGGTACTTTACGAACGAATATGTAACGATACAGTTTGACTCGTGGATTATTCTTGTTTTAGAGAGTCTATGAAAATTAATAATAAGTAGAATAAGTAAGCACTACATTAAGTGAATTAAATTAGGCTAGGTAAGTAAGTAAGAATTTAAGTTATAATTTTTTATAATCTTTAGTTAGCAGCGCCCTAGCAAGGTTCCTGTTAGTTTCTAAAAATACCTATCTAAGACCTTCTCTACAATTAGAAAGCTAATAAACGACTATTCTATTCTATTATATTCTATGTGGTCCCTCTGGCTAAAGGCTCGAAATCATCCTGCTATCGACTGTAGATATAACTGATATGCTCTATGTTTCAGATACGAGACCCACTAAAAGTCTTCTGGAAGCTGGCATTTTTAATGTAAAGGTTGATCAGATGTCGATTGTACGACATATCGAGGTATCGTTTAGTTAAGTCGGCTTGCTGTAGCAGGGGTGCTCAGGCTCAGGGGCGCCCTCGTAACAGGATCGCGTCCGCAAACAGCGCCATGCGGGCGGGGGGCTGCTAAATCCTTTTACTGCTTCGACTTATTCAAATAAGACAACTGCTCAACTTGCAACTGTTCACTATTTACTGTGTACACTATTTACAGAACACGAGTTTAAATTTTAAGAGACTTGGTAACTCAACATTAAGAAACAAGAATAAGAAAAAAATTACAACTGAGAGACTTGACAAGAAGATCACGGTGATGGCGACAAAGTTTTGGGCTAGTATGCGGACCGGTTCGCGAGGCGGGGCCGCAGACCCCGGTTTGATTCTCGGCGGCCACATCGTCGCTGCAAGTCACCGTCCAACCATACGGCACCTGTATCCGGTCTTTACTCTTATCCTCGCGGCATAAGGCTGACAGTCGCACCGCGGATCAGACGGATCAATATCTGTCGATGTTGATTTCGACGACGCTGGGTTTTTTATTTGGATCGCTGTCTGCCCCGTGTTGGTGGTCAATCAATTGTTAATCGGATACCGACCCAATCATGCGTGACGGCACTTATGATTCTGTATTTATTGTACCTTGTAGTCGTATTGCCCCATGTGAAACGTTGGGTTACGAGACGCTGGGTTGAGTCTCGCTTCCCGCGAGGAGAGCCTCTACAAATCGGTTTCGACGGTCAAGTTGCGGATTGCAGTATTGAGCAGACTAAGCACAAAATAAAATAACTCCTTAAACTTATACCGGTTATGACTTTGAAGTCATTTAGTTATACAGACTTACAGACTGTAACCAGAGATAGCAATCGGTGCGCGCTTGTTAGGTAAAGTAGGACGACTGCAAGAACTGCAGTACCTAACCCTCACGCCTCTCAAACGTAAAGAATCAAATTAATTCGTCGGGTAGTCGTGATTGCAGCGGGGATGCGCGCGCCCGATGCGACTCTATTATTATATTGTACGCGTCACTTGACAACACCGACCCTCTGTCGCCCTGTCGCCCTCCTAGCGCGCCCGACGACTCTTGATACTTTCGCTCCTCTTATCAGCACTTTCCGCACAACAAAAAAACTAAATCAGCCTAGGTAAGGAGAACTTACGGAAGGCTAAAATATTTAGGACGTTAAGAAAGATATCACATTACAAGACAAAAGTATCAAGATATATAGAGCAAGCGAATAGGGCTGAGCGGTGATTACACAGCCCTAATTCGATAAATAGGGCTCCTCGGCGGCTCCCCGGCCGGCCGGCCGGTAACGCAATTTATTCACTCTGCTGATTGCTGCCGTTTGTACAGCCCTCCCTCCGCGCGCGCCTCCCGCGGCCCCGCCGCGTCTGCGTCTGCATTGCCTGTCGACTTGGCGGAAATTCGCTGCTTTTTGTAACCGGATTACTGTTTGCCTTTATCAGACATTGAATGTTTGAATGCCGACTAAAGTGTAGGAAACCTGAGAAGTTCTGGGCCAATCTACACCACTGAGGCACCTGTATGAGTATTAGTGTGACCTAAGTAATTAAAATTAGTCAAGTAATCGATAAGTGAATTCGGATGCATCTAAAAAAAACACCGAGTTTGCTTCGGTACGTAGCTAAGTACTCCTTAAAGACCCCCGCTTAGAATCGCTGTCAAGCATTGGTAGCGCACAGTTTTGGTGGGCGGCGCGGCGCGGCGCAAGATAGTATCGGTCTGTTATTATTTAGTTCCTATTCACAATTGACCGTGCGGGGCGAAGACCGGGGGCTGCGCCCTCCCCACGGCGGTAGATGCTATCAGCGCCAATTAGGATGATCTGTTATGTTGTGATCTCCGCAGTAGGTGGTGACAGGTGTCGTTTGTTGGTTTTAGTGTTTAATCCTCTGTTGTGCACCTGTTATGTACAATCGTTTATGGATACTATTACAATCAAGGATTTATCTTCGGAGCCCCTTACGTCACAGAACTGGTTTGACACGACCGAAATGA
This sequence comes from Yponomeuta cagnagella, assembly GCA_947310995.1. Classification (NCBI taxonomy): domain Eukaryota; kingdom Metazoa; phylum Arthropoda; class Insecta; order Lepidoptera; family Yponomeutidae; genus Yponomeuta; species Yponomeuta cagnagella. Next base: position 22,768,341 of record OX371268.1, on the reverse strand, counting down.
AATATTGCTGTAAAGTTCATGCATCCAACTAGTTTCCGGGATGTGGTGATCCAAAAATGGCAATTTTGGGCACTTACTCTCTCACTCGCTGATAGATCCCTTAAAAGTGAGGCACTTCTAATTGAATTAATAAATGTAACAACTAAACAATTACATGGTCGCAATAAAGTTATGAATTATGAATTAGAGCTTTGGAATCTGGAAAAGAAATAGTGTTTAATGAGAAGCCAAGCACAAAAGAAAAAATATATATATATATAGTGGCCGGGCAATGTATTTGAGACAGCGGCCGCGTATCCTACTTCAAATTCAATTCAATTCAAATATTTTTATTCATTGTAAAAACAGAATGTTTACTTAATGAACGTCAAAGTTGTTTGTATTAATATTATAAATGTGAAGGTTTGTAAAGATGTTTGGATGTTTGGAGGTTTGGATGTTTGTTCTCTATCACACAATAACGGCTGATCTGTATGCCAAGTTTCATGCAAGTACATGAAACTTGGCATACAGATAGACAAAGTCCTGATTGATGCATAGCATACTTGATAGTCCGGTAATGCATTTCCATGGAATAATATTTATTGTAAGTTAAAATAGATGTGTTTTAAAAATAGATGGCGTTGTGCAAGAATTGTATAAACGGATTCATATTCATAGGTATTATTTATTTATTACAGGTGGTATTGGTTTTTGAAGGTAAGTACATGATACCCTGTGAGGATACTGCAATACAGTTACCCCCGGTTTCTCGTACACTAACAAGCTGTTAATCTACTGTCGTATTGACGTGTAATGATTGACAAAAGGTACGACTGGTACCTGTCCAAAAGATGACACTTTCGGCAGTCTCATAATTGCTTGTGGCTGGTAAGTGCTGAAATGTGAGAGTTCATACGAGTATAATCTCCGAAGCTTAGGAAGGTTTTATTAAATGAGTGGCGTGTGGTGCCAGATTAAGAATAGCGTCACTCCATTTCCTTCCGTGGATGTCGTAGAAGGCGACTAAGGAAATCAATTACTGAGATTCCAACCGCATACTGCGATTGCCAACCCGCCTACCAAGCGTGGAGATTATAGCAAAACCCCTCATGGTTATGAAAACCATGAAGGAGGCCTATGTCCTGCAGTGGGCGTCAAATGGCTGATGATGACTAAACGACGACGCGACGGCGTCGGTGACGCTTAAAAAAGGCGTAGAGATATGACAGAGGACTGGTACCTTTGTAAAAGAAGGTCGTTTGCCGATTTGGTGCAAGAGAAGGGAAGCCACTGAGGGTCCCGCAGCAGATCAACAAGCCAAGCAAAGCACACGTCTCGTCAAAAGAGCTCCCTGAAGCCGGAGCGGTATGCGCTGTGTGGGCCGCGGTGGCACGCGCGCCGGTTCATTACCAATAAGCGTGATTTACTCCGTGCGATCGGACACGCTGGCGAGCGACCGATTTACACCCGTGAACACTCCGCGGCCATGTCTTACACGGGCTAAACTAAATGCGACCGAAGCACAATGCAGCATCGTCTGAAATTGAGAAGATGCGCCGACTCTACCATCACGTCTTGTAAGCTGCTACTGTAGAGATTTATTGAGAAGGGACGCAACTGATATGTTCTTTTGGTTTTAGTTCTTTGGTATTTCTTGAGTGGGCTGGGCACGAGCAGGCCTTTTCAATTACTTTACATTGTGACATCCGGCGAGCCCAGAAATAGCCTCCGCCATCCCCGGGCTGAACTAAAATGATTATAATAACGCGGCTCTCGTAAATCAAACTTTGATTATGAGAAGAAGCAAAAAGCGCGGGCCATAACTCAGGGGCCTCCGCCTCAAAAGCTGTGTTGAAAAACTCGCTTTCATTAAGAGCTTATTTATTTGGCGAAGTACGAGATATCTAAGTGATACAATGAAGTGGTATAATGCGGTCGGACGCCTCGCTTGGCCTGCGCGCGCGCAAACCAGCTCATTCAGAAACTATTCGCGGATGTGTGAGTGCGCCTACACATATGTGTAGCGATAGCAAAAGATATGTTTCGACACTTTTTGGTAAAAAATACAATTATCAATCTACGGATAAATCTCAATAATACGTAATAATATTTATTAAGCGCGCGTAATAGCGCAAAGCGCGTAACTAGGGGTACCTACAGACTGAGAGAACAGTAGGTGTTGAGGGTCTTCTTATATTAACTCTGAGCGTATGAGGACTTTCATAAAAGGACGAAATATTGTCAACATTCATCACATAATATATAGATCGTGATCTAGATCAACAAAGAGTTCACTCACTGAAATACTTTGCCGTTGCAATCGTTACGAGTCACCATACCAGTCGTCATAAATACTGGGATCCATATATCTGTCGGCGCGGGCGCAGTTATTCACGCGCGAGGATAAATCGCACCAGGGTAAACACCCGCCCCCGCGCACTCCGCAGACCCGCGCCCGGGCCTCGGGGCACCGCCAGAGCACTGGTCGTTCCACATGATTCTGAAATCAAAAGACTTCATAGTCTTCATCCCAGTTATTTCGATCGTGGGAGATATAGGTACATGTAGGAACTCCGTTCTCTCTAGGTCTAGTTAACAGATCCATGAATAATCTTGGGCCTCACATGAGTTCTTTGTTCTTTGAATTGACATAGAATCTTCATGGTTTGAGGTTTTCGAATGAAACTTTTTTCAAATGGTCTCTATGATGTTCTTTTTTTAAAAAATGTGAAACATTTGAATATCGACTTTCAATTGTTTTTGTTATTCAATTTAGACAAGAAAGATGGATACTGCGAAAATTCGAGTGATTATGAGGCACCCATTTTTCGTATTTTTTTATTTTATTGATTTGACGCAAGTGAGTCAATATTGTGGGTAAGGTAACGTTAAACCATGCCGCTAATTCCTGGGTAGTTTGACTAGGGTCGGCTTCCACTATCTCTCTTAATTCATCGTTATTCCCCTGTGTGTAAGACCGCCCGTCTTCCTCGTGGCTCGTTCTTTAAGTCGAAATTTCCATCACGAAAGCGTTTAAACCAAAATCGCACGGTGCGTTCATTAGTAGACCCCTCTCCAAACGCAGCATTGATATTGCGGGCTGTTTCTGCCGCGTTAGTTCCGCGTCGGAACTAGTATTCAAAAATCACTCGAATTTTCGCAGTATCCATCTTTCTTGTCTAAATTGAATAACAAAAACAATTGAAAGTCGATATTCAAATGTGTCACATTTTTTAAAAAAAGAACATCATAGAAACCATTTGAAAAAAGTTTCATTCGAAAACCTCAAACCATGAAGATTATATGTCAATTCAAAGAACCTATTGCAATAAAACGGCAATTTCATACTTTAACCCCTATTATTATTAATGGCGGTCTTATCACTTACAGCGATCCTAATTCTAGACAACCTATGGGCGAAAGGATTGTTATGGCAAAAGCCTGTGTCCTGCAGTGGGCGTAAAAATGGCTGATGATGATGATGAATGGCAATGTCTTTACCACACGAGTTTCAGATTAGAAAGTCGCCGTTTTTACATAGAAATAGAATTCTATGGAATGGTCATCCGGAACAAAATTTGTGTCGCGCAGTGATATTTAAAAACAGCTGTCTGACTAGCGCGCTGAATACCTGTAGACGGTGTGTAGAGGGAAAGAATTTGAAAGATGTTCATGAGATAGCCCACTGGTATATGCGATTTTATTTTTTAATTATGTGAGATCATCGTGCAAGAGACATTCATAAAACAGTCCTAGCTAGGCACCGAGCGTCGCACGTCGCTCTTGCTAAATGACCCACCGAACAGATTCTTACTATCCTTACTAATATTGTAAACGCGAAAGTTTGTATGTATGGATGGATGTTTGTTACTCTTTCACGCAAAAACGGCTGAACGGATCCGGATGAAATTTTGCACAGAGATAGATTGGATTAGCACTTAGGCTAATTTTTATCCCGAAAAATACACATAAAAATTACCATGCGAACGGAGTCGCGGGCAACAGCTACTTATTTATAGATGTGAAAGTTTGGATGGATGGATGTCTGTTACAGTGTTGTGTTGTTTGTTGTAGTTTTCTTCTTCTTCTTAGCGTGTCGATGGCAAAACAATATTCATTAAAGTCTTTAATTAACAGTCGCGGCCCAGAACTTTGCGATGCTTACTGCTTCAATAATACATAGATAACCTACTTTTTTACCGGAAAAATACACATAAAAAATTCCACGCGAACGAAGTCGCGGGCACTGCTAGTACTAAATAAAAGCCAAAGAAGAGACGGGCTGCAACGGTAGTTCGATGGCACGAGTCACGTGTTTTGTGGCGCGAAGATGTAATAATTTGACAGTTAATATACCTACTGGAAAGTCGCGACTTTTGACAGTTGAAACGCGCGACTGTTGACGTCGTACTATCCAGGCAGGAATGAAATAGGCGAAGCGATCACCCAACAACGCGTGGAAGAGCAATCGCGCAGGATAGTTGTAGACAAGTAGATGTAAATCCGGCATGATTAGCAACAATAGCTCGCGGACGGCGGCATGCAAATGCGCGGGGGGCGGGTTCGGTCCCGGAGCCCGTGGCGCTTCATTAGGCCCTGTGTTATTCAAATGCGTCGCTGAGCCTTCCTGCGGGAGCGCCGATCACTCCTGTTTATCCGCCCTGCACTGCTCATTGTTGCTAAGGCACTGCCTACTACGTTTTGTTTACAGTTTCATTTCCACTGTTTGCGGCATCATAAGTGGGTTCTAAATCTGTAGCAGACGGAGTGGAATTTGCGTCTCTGCAAGTTATACTTAAGAAGGTGACTAAGGAAATTAATTACCAGGAGACGGGCAGCAGCGTCTTCCTGACATTCCAACCGCATACTGCAATCGCCAACCCGCCTGCCAAGCGTGGCGATTATGGCAAAACCCCTCATGGTTATGAAAACCACGAAGGAGGCCTGTTTCCTGCAGTGGGCGTCAAATGGCCGATGATGATGATGATGATGATGAAGTTATACTTCGGCTAAAATTATTGATAAAAAATTTAATATATTTAAATAGATGTGGTACAAGTTGGCCTTAGTATTTAATACAAAAATTACTCAAAGACATTTCTCTCATTAACGAACGCTAAGAAACTAATCAATTGTAGACACAAGTTATTTACAAGATCTAAAGCAAAGAGTAAGTTGGAGAGACGAGCTAAAAAGGAGTCTGTGTAGCACCTGTGATACCTGATACGAGTTTCGCTTTAAAGTAACTTGAACAAGGATCGCAACATGTTATATCTACACGTCAGGTTAAACACTCTTGAGATGAATAAGCAAAAGCACAGAATGAAAGATGGTCGTTTCTATCTTCCCTCAGATTGTTATAGTAAAGATTTACCATATCACAGGCAAAGTTAGGTTTTGATAACTTTTATATTTTATAGAAAATTGATTTACAAATTCTGATAGCCAAAAACTGGGCACCCTCAAATAAATAAATCACCGCTTGCACCTGTTTCTAAGCCGTTAGCTAAGTACCGTAGGTATCTCCTAAGAAAATGGATGTAAAGACCAGTTGACGTGTCGTTTTGATTAGTTTTCTTCCGGAAAGATAAGAAACAAATCTACTACCTCACGGTACGGACATGGTCCGCAGTCTGAATGATACGCTTTTAGTGCGCATCCTATCCAACTAGGCAATAGTTTTTCTAAGATCTGTACAAATTCGTTACCTTTCCTTGGACGTAACTTTCGTCCCTCCTCAACCTGCGTGTGTAGGGAATGCAGTAGGTACCTACAGGTCCGGGTTTAACGAACTGTTTGCTGGGGGCGGGGGCGGGGGCGGCGCGGGGTGGGCGGTAATCCAATAGAGCCTCCGTGTTTGTCTCCGCCGCGCCACGCATACTGACGCGCGATCGATGCGATATCAGCAGCTACAACAAATCCCAATCAACGAATTTGTAGAAAAAGGTATGAGGAAAAACATGAGACTACTGGGGAAAGCGGTTAGAGTGGCGGAGTTATGTTGTGGGTTCCGATGTGCATTTGTGGAAGTTTATCCACGTAGATGCTTACTTGTAAGTTTATGATTGTTGGCTCTGAGCTCTACCCTTTTATGGGGCTTCATTCGTGAGGCTCACAAGGACCATCATTAAAAAAAAAATCTTCTTTTATAAATCCCTCATCTATTTGTTGGCATATCGTTTATATAGTCTGGAAGAGTACATAGGCAAATTTTTATCCCAGAAAAATACACATCGCGGACTAGTAAGACATACAATCCCAAACCCCCTTTTTTAAGCAGTATAGAGGTACCAACAAACATCTACTGCAAAAAGAGTCTTGATTTACCCATGCCAATATAGAGACGGCGGCGGGCCGCGGCAGGCAGCGCGGTGTGGACAGGCATTACCAATGAGTCCGCCCTCGCCCGCCCAACAAAGCACAGAATTGTAAAATTGAATCAGAGCCTCGCAAAGTGTAAAATTTTTGTGAGTCATGATTTTTTTAAATTATAAGCAGGTTTTTTGAGTATTTAAGCATTTTTAAAACTGCTTACCAAAAAACTGTTATAAAACACTGTTACCTAAACCAAACAAAACTGTTAGCAGAACTGGTAACCTCTTGCGTCTTGAGTGTCTTACGATATGTTTAAAATAGTTGGTTAATTTCTTTCAGCTTTTTTTTATTTAGATAGTTACATATCTACGTTGAAAAAACCAAACACATAATGGCAATGTCCGTGTGGTACCGGATTAAGAATAGCGTCACTCCGTTTCATTCCGTGGAAGTCGTAGAAGGCGACTGAGGAAATAAATTACCAGGAGACGGGTAGCAGCGTCTTCCTGAGATTCCAACCGCATACTGCGATCGCCAACCCGCCTGCCAAGCGTGGCGATTATGGCAAAACCCTTTATGGTTAGCGAAACCCATGCGGGAGGCCTGTGTCCTGCAGTGGGCGTAAAAATGGCTGATGATGATGATGATGATGAATGGGAATGTGTTTACCACACAAGTTTCAGATTAGAAAGTCGCCGTTTTTACATAGAAATAGAATTCTATGGAATGGTCATCCGGAACAAAATTTGTGTCGCGCAGTGATATTTAAAAACAGCTGTCTAAGCAAAGAATGACCCCACGTTCACTGTGGGAAGGCGAGCGTAGCTTATCAATTGTGTTACCAATCAGAGGAATATCAGTATTACCCGGCAAAATATCTATGCACCTCCCACTGTCAGTACCGCTATCTTGCGAGGTACCTAGATATTTCGAAGGGTTATATATCATGAAGACAGTTGTTTGACGTTTTTGTATAAAACCAATCATAATTACGATTGGTTTTATATAATATGATACAATATAATTTTTAAGTTACGCTATCATTTGCTATCAACGTTCACGTCGTCACGCGTGGCGCACAGGGTGAACCAATCACAGAGTGATTTACTCTACAGCACATGTTGCGCTCATTTCATTGGTACAGACTAATAAATACATAGGACGGGGCCCGTTATTGAGAGTGAATCTTGTAGAAAGAAACACGTTTATGGTTTTTAGGGTTCCGTACCTTAATACGAAAAACGGAACCCTTATAGGATCACTTTGTTGTCCGTCCGCCCGTCCGTCTGTCAAGACCCTCTATCTCGGAAACGCGTAAAGGTATCGAGTTTAAATTAAAACCGTATACTCTACAGTTCCCTTAAAACTGTGAATAAATCTAACTTCTAAGTCAATGTAAAAAAAAGATACGGCCGTTTATGCCGCAAAAAATGTATATTTCGACACTCCCCTTGAGTGTAAAATTTATAGGGTACTTTCCGTATGAAATATAGTAAGTAATATCGTCTTATACTACAAGTTCCGGAAAAATCTAAACACTATACGTTTGTAATTAAATCATTAATTTATCAGCGAGTCCGATACATGCAATGTGGACGGACCTCCAGAAACATTAAATAAAGTAAATTATGACTAATTTTTGCAATAATGTAATTTAATTCGGTAAAAACAAAATACAATAATTTAATTTTAATTCACCAATTCAAACTAATTTCTGTAATATAATTTAATTAATAATATAGTGTTTAATTTTTTCGTTTTATTTTATTTTAGTGGCTTTGATTGGAATAAAAATGATTTATTATTATTATTATAATCTGAAGTTCGCGAAAAGCTCGGAAAAACTGCGAGACTCAATTCCTGAACTATTTATGACATGTAAGTACCTACCTACGAATTTGTACGGGACCCTGAGTGCGCGAGTCTGACTCGCACTTGGCCGGTTTGTTTATTCGTAGCGCGCAACGCAATAACCAGTGTTGGCAACAGTGATATTTAAGGGTACCCCGGTAAAACGGTCCAACAGCCTTATATCGCCTTGGTGGATTTAAACAATTATTCACTGTATTAATGTTTCCACGCCAAAGTAGTCTGTCAAACTCGACAGAAATCGTCAGTTTATTTTTTGTTTTCACTAAGATCTGTATCGGTGTCCTAAACTCTAAATGGTAACACCTCGGTAACACTGACCACGGTAGCCGTTTATAGACTGACCAGTCTCACAGAAGCCTCACTCTCTTCAATTATTATTTATATACGATGACAAGCTCTGACCCTTTCGGACCCTTTCGGCCGCTTTGGTAACTAAGTTTCGCAACCAGTTGTGAAAAAGCACTTTTTCATATTTTTTGGCAACTAGTTGCAGTAGAAGAATGTTTTTTCTTTTTACGCAACCTAGTTGTGGACGAAGAATAATTCCTTTCGGCCACTTTGGCAACTAAGTTCGCAACGTGTTGTGGATGAGGGTTTTTTCTTCTTTGTTGGTTTACTTTATTTCGCTTTATATCATGAACTCCCGCTTATTCGTCTCCAGCTTCTAGTTCATACATGTAATATCGTCTTAAGGTTGGTTGCGTGCCAAGAAAAGTTAAACCTCCTCGCAACCGACATTATTAAAAAAAATCTTCTGTCACAATCAGGTTAGGTACTTAAAAAGAAAAAATAACCTTCTATCGCAACTAGTTGCGGAAAAAGAAGAAAAAGTCCTGTGTCACAACTGGTTGCGAAACTTAGTCGCCAAAGCGGCCGGAAGGGCTATGACAAATCTCGCCAATATAATAAAAACCGGCCAAGTGCGAGTCGGATTGGCGCATGAAGGGTTCTGTACCATTATCTATACAAAATTTGTATATTAAAAGCGTCTACCTGATGCCGTTATTAATATCGAGCAAAAAACGGCAAAAAATTACGTTTGTTGTATGGGAGCCCCTCTTAAATATTAATTTTATTGTGTTTTTAGTATTTATTGTTACAGCTCGTGGCAACAAAAACACATCGTCTGTGAAAATTTCAACTGTCTAGCTATCACGGTTCATGAGATACAGCCTGGTGACAGACAGGCATACGGACAGTGGAGTCTAAGTAAGGGTAAGGCAGGGTCCCTTGTGACAGGGCATAAAAAAAATATTCTTAAGTATATACTTAAAGTACTAAAAATACATAAAATTCTCGCAATATCAGATCTAAAGACCACGCGAAGGCATTTTTGTAACGTGTGAAAGCGTGTTCTTGCATCAAGCACTCATCATGGACTAAATGAGGTGCCACATGACCGCACACCATGCGACGCAAATGTTCGTCTGGATGTCCTCTCTATACGTAGTACTTTATACTCTAAGCGTTTTTAAGCCAAAACTGGAACCCAATGTACTTATATGATTTATTCTCTGTGTTGACTGTCTGCCTTTCTGTTGCAATCTGTAGGTCACGCTGCAGGGCACGGTCGGGCAACGTTACATTGTCAAATAGGAGAAAACATTTGGCGCGTCAAATTGATGCGTTTGATCGGCCCTCAGCGAGGCTAAGCCCGTTAGCGGCGCAAGCGCACTCGCCTGTGCAACGCGATTACCGCGCCCTGCTCCGCAGACAACTGGATTACCTTACCCCTTCCCCTTACCCCGCTACTGCACAAAAGAAGAGGGAGAATTTATCCAATGCTTTGTTCTTTCGTAAACACTGTCTTGTGCATGCTGGGGTTTACTATACTTAAGCAATATTCAGGATTCGAGTATGCATTTACGGCGATCGAAAGGAAGCCTCGTCTGCCGTGTCACAGATCTGTGCCCAAGTTTGTATAGACCACCTATACATTCTATTAGCGAGGGCAGTTGTAAGGTTAATACGTAGGTCAAATTATCTAATATATAGACGAATCAAACATAAACAGAAAAGTTACATACATCAGTTTGTTTTGATTGTAACTTTTGTGACTTTACAAACTAAAGAGCGGTGGTACCGCGGCCGGTAGAACGCTTGCCTCACATTCAGGTGGTTAGGTTTGAGCCCAACCACCTGAATGTTTCAATGACTTTGTTTTGAAGCTACACACATTTGTCTATTTGTAGTAACGATACAACTCGCTAACTGTGAAAGAAAACATCGTGAGGAAACCTGAGCGCCTGAGGTGTTCACACGGACAGGCTTATAGTGGGACTTTAATGGTTGGTAAGACATTTGTACCAAGACGTGCGCGTAAGTGTAGAAAAGGTGTTTGTATGTGTGATCGTTACTGTGCTAAAACTTAGAAAATTCAGATTATTTGGTAAGCGCGATGCCTTTATGCGGCGCTGCGCCCTTCACCCGTCGCATTTAGCGGCTAAATGCTGGGGTGTTCGCCTCTAGGGACTTGTTAGTCGCAAACTGTCGGTTGCTACATTGTGATGCGTCTCACTTGCGTCCCTGAGGACCCGACGACGCTTGTTTCCTCGAGTTTTGCGTTACATTACAATTTACCAACCCCTGAGACCTGGCGAAAGACAAACAATGGGAAGCTAGACGACCTCACCATGAAACAGAGTTAAAATTCAAAGAAGCTACCGTTCATAATTCCTTTAATGAATCAATCAATTCATTTTATTTCAAGTAAAAAAAATCATAAAAAGTTGTTAGTGATCTTATTCTAGTGTTAGTACATATTCTTATTCCAGTTACTACGACGCAATGTCATTGCTTGCCACTTAAAGACTAATGCCCGGTTCCTATATTTAACGAATCGTTATTAGTAATCGGTAACTTATCCTTAACAAACGTCCCGTAACTTGAATACTTAGTTGGTTGATGTAAAAAAAACGGGCCAAGTGCGAGTCGGAGTCGCACACAGTTCCTTCTATACAACATTAGACAAAAATCGACATTTAACGACATTGACATTTGACGACATGACATCGGCGCTGTGAAGGTTACATAGATGGCCGCTGGATGGCGAGCGCTGTCTTTAGACAACGTTTGTTGTAAGGGAGCCCCCCTTAAATATTTATTTTATTCTGTTTTTTATTCTGCAGCAACAAAAATACATCATCTGTGAAAATTTCAACTGCCTAGCTATCACGTTTCATGAGATCCAGCCCAGTGACAGACAGACAGACAGACGGACAGTGCAGTCTTAGCAATAGGGTCCCGTTTGGCACTCTTCGCGTACGGAACCCTAAAAAATGTATAGGAACTTTACAAATAGAACAGTTATCTCCATACATTTATCGTACCCTACATTATTCAAAAGCGTTTTTAAGAGGAATAGTTGAGTAGACATTTTAACCATCCGTAAACAAAACGAGTCGTTTTTTAATATAGGAACCGGGTATCAGTCGTCTTCAGCATCAGCAAGTTAACTCCCACTACTCAATTTATTTAATTTAAGTCTCTTTTTACATTGAACAAAAGGCACACATTGGTTATATAAATGAAGGAAGTAGTAATCACTCGTCGCTAGACATGAATGGCATCAGTGGCTCACGCGTGGCGCCCCGATGGAGAGTCGCGCGAGCCAGTGGCCCGCGTGGGAGCCCGGCGGGGCGAAGCCTGGGCGCCGCGTGTGTCCGCCCAGCCGGAAACTGCCGCGTCAACACGCGCCCCCTCGGCACACCACACGAGCTCGGGCCGCCTCAGGACAATAGAGGATCTCCTGTGGAAATAAATACAGGCCTTTAAATACATCTTTACAGATTATCGCGTTGTGTAATCGGGTTCCGATTTGACAGCTCCACATTGAAATGTAAATACGTACACATAAATACAAAAACTCAGGTCTGTGTCCGGAAGGGGTGAACAGTTACCAGGGTAAGCCATTTTCTGCAAAATGAAAGAACGTTGAAATCGTAGATTGAAATGTCGCCAGGTTACGTCGTTTGCAACCTATCATCTACCCATGTAAACAGGAAACATATTACGCTATATTCGCCTTCATAAATAATTCATTATCATCATCATCATCAGCCATTTGACGCCCACTGCAGGAGATAGGCCTCCCTCATGGTTTTCCAAGATTCCCGGTCTTGTGCCGCCGTAAATAATTACTTAGATGGAACATACAAATTCGAGGGCGTTCAATGAAAACTCTAATAAAATATTAAATCCGGCAGCGCGGGGTGCGCGCAATTTGCATGAGACCTTCCTTCCGGTTAAATCAATTGCAAAGCCTTCAAAGGAAGGATATTCCACGGGAAACTGAAAAAATGGAAGCTGCTCGGCGAGCCGGAAGTACTCTCAGATATCCGTGACGAGCGCCGCATAACTGCCGGCCATTCACGCAGATGAGGCAAGTTCGATGCCTGCTACAACGACGAGCTTTCCAGGATCTTGTCACATTCATTGTATCATATGAAGGAATTAACATTGTCAGATGACGCTGGTTCATTGAGGCAGATCTATACGTGGTTTGTGACGTGTAAGGTGCTAATAATAAGTCGCCTCAAATTCTTTCCCTCTGATGACTCAGACTCAGATGGACCCAGAGATTGTGAAGGTCACAGAATTTTACATATTATTTAGGTAGTAAAAAGAAATAATAATTAAATAATGTAATTTTATACGTTATTACCGGCAAACATTGTTTTGCATTTTTAATTAATTAGCCATCATCATCAGCCCTTTGACGCCCACTGCAGGACATAAGCCTTCCTCATGGTTTTTGTCTACGCCATCATAGAGGTTCTCATTGATAGGTTTCATTGTACATATTGACATTCTTTTTCTTCTTTATATTTTTTGTTCTTTTCCTAATGACATTACATTTTCTCCTTGCAAAACCTGAAAATTGAGCTCTTATTCCACGCGCAGCTTAAAATAATGAACTGAACGTAATATTAATACAGTCCACTCAAATACCATCTAGACGGCCTAACCAGTTTTCATAACCATTAGGGGTTTTGCCATAATCGCTACGCTTGGCAGGCGGGTTGGCGATCGCAGTATGCGGTTGGAATCTCAGGAAGACGCTGCTGCCCGTCTCCTGGTAATTGATTTCCTTAGTCGCCTTCTACGATATCCACGGGAGGAAATGGAGTGATGCTATTCTTAATCCGGCGCCACACGGAGATTAATTAGCCAACGACCTCAGAACTCGGTGAAGCTGTTTCGGAGGAGTTCGATAGCAAACACTGCGACACGAGATTTTTATTTAGATTTTCTTAATTCAGCATTGCTAATATAGATTGAATGATAAACTAGACTAGACTATAGAGTTTTGTGATCGGCTCGAGTTTGCGTTTATCTTTACAAGAGAGTTGGGCGGGTGCTGGTGCGACTCACACCGGTCCTCGCCTTGTGGCTACAGTCTTTGTGCTGTCGATGCACACTTGACTCTTATTGCGCAAGCAACAAAGCTTACTGGATACAGAAAACAACAAGCCCCTAGATGCAGAATACAATTTAAGCGTCACAGGAAACGGTAAATGATCATATTATTCATAATATTATTTTCATACGGATATAAATAAACTGTATATTTTCTTTAACCGAAGATCTTTGTTCGCAAAGTACCTATGTATTAACGAAACCTATAATCGTAAAATCAGACCTAATAGTACCTACCACAGATATCTCAAGTATCTACCTATCTGGAGCTAGATCGAAAGCCGCTGTACCTTCAACATTGTTGTTGCGAGGCCACCCATTTTCATTACGCAAGCGAGTAGAGCGTGCAGATATACCGTTGACTGTAGTTGGAAAAATCCGCCGTTTTGATTCCGTCTGATTTATTTTATCGATATTTTAACCCTTAATAAGGCAAGGGGAAATTATTTCCCACCACGACGTTTTTTTTTTAAGTAAGATATTGTCTACAAATCATTTGCAGTGAACGAATAAACCACTTACCACAGATTATAAGGACTTTTTTTTTCTTTTCCTGGCAACACTTTTTGCTTATTGGCAACCCTTGACTTATTTTTTTTATGTCAAAGAGTCGGTGGGAGAATTTCGAGTAAACAAAGCGATGATTTTTCTGACAGTCCGAAGAAAAAACGAGTTTTTGTTCTACAAAAAATCCTGTAAGAACAATTTGATTGCTCTGGTAAAAGGTCTATTCTGATGCTGTTTTATGTGTATTTTCCAAGGCAATGTAGAATAAACCATAAACTCAAAAATTGCAAATTTATAGGTGGGAAATTATTTCCCCTTGCCCGATAAGTTCATGATTTTTTTTATTGCTAACTAGCTACTGCACCCGACTTCGTTTGCATTTATTTGATGTTATGTTTTTGCCAATAGTTGTCAGACACAATTTTTTTGTTGGTGGCAAGCACTTGCATTTATTATTCATCTAACCTGTTTATTTCTTCTATTTATTCGTTCTAACAGCACATGCACGTTTCACATTTTTTTCTCTGTCGCACGCTTTTTTATTTACCTTCATTTTTTCCTAGTTTTATAAGCGTAATAAAACATTTTTATTATTCTAAATTGTTTTAATCTTCTAGTTTACACAAATTTTAATAATTTTACAAAAAATGTAAACCAAACCACGGGCTAGTGCTTGTATATGGAAATACTGAAACTGAGGCTAAAAATACAAAACCTAATCAGGCAAAGGGATATTATTTCCCACCCAAAAACCTAATGCGTAAACCTAATCAGGCAAAGGGGTATTATTTCCCACCCAAAAACCTAATGCGTAAACCTAATCGGGCAAAGGGATATTATTTCCCACCCAAAAAAAGCTACTCCCCCCATGACAACCCCCCCTTTTTTATATTTTTTCATATTCTAGAGTATCAACTTACCCTAAATCAATTTCAACTTTTTCTCTAACTAGCCTACTGGCTCGCGCCTTATTAAGGGTTAAACTTGTTAGAAATGCGTGCTAACCGTATTTCATTTAAAGGCTTTATGAAATTGCTGAAGGCACTAGAATCCAATTGGAAAGACAGAAGTTATCGAATTTTAAAGCCACGTGTTTTAAATGGTAATGAAGTCTATAGCATGGCAATGATTTTTCTTAAACGGTAATGACGATAAATACATGTTAATAATGAAAACGTTAGAAACACACTTTTCTGCTTTAAATCCCTTTTTAATCATAACTAGGTATCACTTCCTTTTTTCCTCTGTGGTATCACACAAAAATGATTGATGCATAGTAGAGATATAAAAGACACTTAAAAAAAAAAACAAAAAAAGAGAATTGCATAAAAAATTTCATATCTTAACGGAGAACCGAGCTATTATAAAAAACTGAATTTAACCCTTTTTTCAAGATGGCGGAAAATGCACATAGGAAGTCATGGTCGACAATTTGAAGTTAAGCGTTTCTAGGCCCTTCCCTTACTTGATTGGACTGGACGAGGCACAGCTACGATATACCTAGTTGTAATGGCAGAATCCACGAACTAAGTAGGATGCTTCGCGACCTTATTACTTCTTCCCGATGCATATTGTGAACCGAGAAGGCTAAATTTAGGATATTACGTTAGGAAGGGGCCTAGAAACGCTTAACTTCAAATTGTTGACCATGATTTCCTATGTGCATTTTCTGCTATCTTGAAAAAAGGTTAATTCATTTAACTTTATTATTTATTAAAGTTTACTTTATTTATATCTGTATGAAAATAATATGAAGAATGATATCCATCTTTGCTTGAATGAACATTTATCGTTTCCTGTGACGCTTAAGCAAGTAAGGAAGTACTACTTATATTCGATTTTTTTCGCAAATGATAATGACGTTTGATTAGTGTTTATTGAAGTAATAAATTTACACGTATGGATGCATTTAAATAGCGGAGACGTATTTAAAAACACGTAACAAATATCATGTAAACGAAAAAATAATAATGCAGCTTTAATATATGTTTTTTGGCGTATTTTCGTCATTATTCGATTTCCACGGAATCCCCAGTCGATAGCATGGGTTATGCGAGTGAATGCGCCATTATCCACTCCAGAGTCGAGAGGGATTAGCGCTAGAGGTCGGCAGACAAAGCCGGGAGGGCGCAGGGACGCAGCCGCGCTCGAAGACATGCCACACGAGGCGCTCACTCGAATGCCACATGAAGCGCTATTATCTGCAATCAAAAACTTCACGATTGAAGCAATTAAGGGATAGTTACAGTCTGTAGCAGCAATTGGTGTCCTTTTCTATGTACATGTATAAAAAAACGCACGTAAGCTACTCTGGTTTAAATTTAATATCCTTGACAAAATTTAAAGGCATTCTCACTTGCCACAGGCGGCCGCCATGCAGATAGCCTCGGTCTGGGTGTTTTCCTTTCTTTTTATATATCTTTGCCCAGTAACCAGAGCATAGAACCTCAAGTTTGAGGCCAGTATTTATCAGGTTGTGTCGAGTGGAATAAGCAGAGAGCACCAAAGTTGACACCAAGACCAAGGTTCAAGATTGTGTAGAGTGGAATTAATTATTAATGAAATAAATAATCGATTTGTATCTAAGCACATGGTTTAATAATAACAGCAACAGCAGTAGGATAAAGGCAGACGGGGCCGTCTAGGGGTCAGCGGGCGCGTACGCCAGCCCCATGTTGCGCAGCTCGCAGTCCTCAACGAGAAAGTCCCTCCGCAGTAGCTGGCGCAGTGCCATGCGGCGCACGGCCAGTGTCTGCCACTTGGCTTGGCGCAGCTCCTCGCGGATGAACATCATCTCGGGTCGCAGCGGTCGCCCCGCCAGAGGATCGATGGCCGTCCGCAGCCGCGGGTCGATGGCCGCAAGTTGCTGGTCAAAGCGCGCCCCCACGTCGGCCTCCAGCGCGCCCGCTTCCTCCAGACTGTCCCCCACCCCTTGATCCTCTTGCTCCGCCATCTCTCCTGTAGGTACTTACTGCCGGGACCGTTGGAGTAAGTCTCGTGCTCGCCGTGCGCGGTTGTGGCCGTGCGTGCTTGCTTTGTGGTGATAACAACCCGATAGAAGACAAGCTGTTTTCACTACTTGATCCGCACTTAAGACCTAAGTTACGATCTGATGATCAGCGATTCGTGAAAACCTCGTATTAATATTGTGAAAAAGTTGATAATGTCACGCAAATATTCGGAATTTATCTGTGAAAATGTCATTTACTAACATTTACGGAGGTTCTTTGTAACCGACTTCACAAAAGGAGGAGGTTATCATTTCGACGCGTATGTTTTTTTTTGCTATGTTGTCGCATAACTCCGTCAAATCTTAATCGATATCGACAACTCTTTTTTTGTTCGAATAGGTATGACGGCCCATAGGTCCCATTTTAATTTGGTGAAGATTTGATAAAGACTTTCAGAGATTGAGAACGGAACTCTTCAATGGACAGCAGTAAATAAGGTCTAATGAGGCCCATCCTTTAGTAATATCTGTATGTTTCATAAAATAGCGTAAAAGTAGTCCCAGGGTAATTTGGTGATGTTCTGGTGAAGACTTTCGGAGATGGAAATTGAGAACTTCAAATTTTAAAGCAACGAATTAAGTAAGGTAAATTATTTCTCTTTTTCTCTATCCAAGGAGTTTATACCTCATTCTCACTTCTTATTGAACACCCATCGCGATATATTAGTGACAACAAATTAGAATATGAACTAGTGATATCAGTGTTGAAGTGATATCAGGGGCCTGATTCATAGAACTACAATCTATGGTTTACTATGAAAATTGTAATATGTACATTGCAAAGATGATTAAATCGCAGATTAACAAATAGACTCTGCTATGGAATATACCTACCTCGAATTTTCAAACTAAACTACGAATTGTAGTTTTATGAAACTCGGCCCTGAGCGTATGCACTAAAATAGAATCTACTTAGAAGGCTAATAGCCTTCTAAAGGAAATCCTGACCCTGATCTCTTTAAAAAAACTGCGATTTAATAAATGGATCGACTAGAAATGAGAAAAAGCTCTCAAGTTAAAGAGAATTTGTATAGGCCTGGCAACTCACCGGTCTCCGCACCTTAACTCTAGCGCGATCGCGCTCGCTGCTCTACGTCAGTCCTTGTTGGGCGTTTTCCAGGCACCACAAATTATTCTTTAACGTCCATAGGGCATAATGAAGCTCGTTGGCACATTTAAGATCTTCGACTTTGAAATGATTACGTGTAAATCACGAAACAACACATAGAACGCAACTCCTCTCACGTTTTTATTTTCACCAATGTGAAGAGTGTGCCACGTCGCCGATAGAGGCGCGACGATCACCCGGAAGGCACCAATGCGAGTATATAGATTGGATCATGGATCGTCACCAGTACAAAAAAACTTTTATTATCTAAAATACGCGAACCATTCCAGAATGTGTTGTTTGTAAGAAAACAAATAAAAATATAATTTAAACTCGTATTACAGTACGAAACATACCCTTTCAACGGCTAACTTTATATAAGAATGACATTTTGTATGACAATCCCAATTTATAATGATGTACCTGACAGCTTTAATAAATTATCTTTAAGTAACACTCTTTAGAAAGAAATTATTTCAACTATTATTGAAAATAATATAAACAATATAAATGATTTCATTAATGATAAAATAGGGCATCATAATTTTTATTATCGTTTTGACATTATTTAATTTACAATTTTATGAAATTTTATTTATAAATTTGAATTTTTTTTTTAAATCACGATTGATTGTTTAAAATTTTAATTTCTTGGTTTATCTATTATATTTTCATATGTTATGTTTTACACACTTTCTTTGTTAGTAATATGCATTAATTTTAAAATAGTAATTTAAATTTAAATTAGGCGAACCAGTTAGTAAAATTTGCACCCCGAAAGGGAGAACATGAAGGGACTTAGAATTACTCTAAACCGTGTTATGTACCCAGCCCATCTCCTAGAAAATAAATTATTTTTACTTTACTTTAAAAACTAAAAGTCGGTTACAGTAGTCTTACCGTGCAAGATTAGGCCTTGTTCCGTGCCGCCCCTCCCCCCCGACCCCTATCTCAGGTAAATATTGTATGAAACTGCGTAAAAACGTTTAAAACGACGCATCAAACTTGTGGTTGACCGCACTATGACCGCAGACGCCCAACTATACCAAATGTACACACACACTAATTCCAGATAATTTGCTATGAGTTAGTTATAAGGAAGCTACGATTCATAAGTAAGTAATTAGGTTGTGTGGGTTATGTTACAGCATTTTGTTTACGGCATCAAGCCACTCTAAACTGTCTACTTACTATTTGGGCGTAACCCACCTGTTTATTAAATATCCTTCTCCTTCTATTGGTTATCAAACTTTCACGACATCTAGTAAGTACACTGGCCTCTAAGCTGTTATTTCTACAATCCCAACTACTTTTTAGGAACTTAGCATGATCGCACCATCCATTCATATATTAGTTCCTGACTTTTATGAATAAGTAAGCAGCTTTGAAGATTTTACAAAGTATCTAAATTGCACAAATAAAGGTAGCCATCATTTGTCAGGAATAATTTAGTAATTTAACAATAATCTGCGACCAATACCGGAAGCGCTGAACTAAGCAATCAATATTGATCGCAATATTTGAGAAGATTTGACATCAATTACAGCCTTAAATGGTGTAACTGAGAACCACAGAAGCCCAGCTTCGATAAAATCAAATTGTATTTTATCATCAATTTGTAAATCAACTAAAATTGTAAAACGTACAAAAGCAAAACAGCATATTAATAAGAAGAGAAGAGCGGGTGGGCGAAACACAACAAAGAGACAAACATGTAATATAACATGTGGCTGGATGCAAGGTTCGGTATTTAAAGCATATATTTCCGTCTCACCGCCATGATTTTGTGTGCTCCAGTGGGTGTCTTATGAATTTGTTTGTTAATAATGTAAACTCACACATGAGCTCGTACATTTTTAACCGACTTGAAAAAAAGGAGGAGGTTCTCAGTTCGTCGGAATCTTTGTTATATAATTTTTATGTATGTTCCCCGACCAAGACGAGCGAAGACGCGTGGAACACTTTGGGAAATTATTTTTTTGTTTGAATAGTCATCGAGTCAGGATCTGATGATGGGATCGTGGAGAAATCGAGAGAACTCTTCAAACACTTGGATTGATTTGGGTGTGAAAACCACAACTTTTCGCATGATTTCTGCATCTTTTAACCATTATTAATAGAATTGCTTTTGGTATTTGACAAGATGGGAGTATCTGAAGAAATTTTTGTACTTCTACTTCTGATTTGTCGGTGCCTATAATAATGAGCGCAGCGAGCAAGGCTGGCGAGTGATTGGAACTAATTACGTAATTGATGACGGACATTTGTCAGCGCAGGATTATCCGAGGAGGCTTAGATCGCGCTGCCTACCGCCACTCTCGATGCCGCTCTCGATCGCGTCCCTGCGTTATGTATGGCGATCGGGGCCTCGAACAAGCTCTAGCGTCAGCGTCAGCGGTCGCGCTCGCTTCAGCGGCAGCGGAGCTGAAACTGTTAGATATTTCTTGCATAAGACAGGCTCGCACTTACACTCGGTCTGTTGATCTGGGTCACGTTTCATAAAACTGCAATTCGTCGTTTGTTATGAAATCTCGATGTATGTTGCGTAGCAGAGTCCTCCTGAATCTGCGGGTTAATCGACTTTGCAATCTAGTATATCGAATTTTCGAAGTAAACCATGAATTGTTGTTCTATGACACAGGCCCCTGGTGGTAAGTATTGACGGGGCCTAAGTTGTTACGTGCTTGTATAGCGTTATGTTTCCCTTCTAGTAGATTATTATTATTCATGAATACACAAGCAGCTTTAAGCTAATACGTGTATATGACTTCCATGCACTTGCAAAATGTTTATCAAGTCTGGTTTTAAAAGATTTCACTGAATGGGCACTAATTACTGTCTCTGGTAGTTATTTCTAGCCGCAGCTTGGCGTGCCACCGGGGCCTCATTTTATAACATTACGTGGTTTACTATGACAATTCGATGTATATAATCATACATGACATAGTCGTTTAACCCGCAGATTCAGGAAGACTCTGCTACGCAACATACATCGAATTTTCATAACAAACGAAGAATTGTAGTTTTATGAAACGCGACCCAGATCGACAGACCGAGTGTAAGTGCAAGTAGTGCAAATAGGAAGATTAATGTTATTGTATTATCATCGAATAATATAAATCGACTACGCAATGTTCATCAAGTTGTCATAATAAATTATGGATTGTAGTTTTATGAAATGCAGTCAAGTTTTGCCACTCGTCGAGTGAACCTACTGACGCAAGTAGCTTCAACCCTAAAACGTATAGCGTTGGCGTCAGCGTGTATACACTGTTGCATACAGGGCTTTACTGTTACAAATAGGTTTTCGAGAGCAGCTAAGTAGTTGCAAGAAAAATGTAAGATAAGATAAGAATTATTTGGGTTTTGTCTTTACGTAAATGATAGATTTGATTAATTTATACTAAAGGTTTATTGATAGTTCCACAAATGTAAATGATATATATATATTGATTGATTATGCTAAAATGCTAAACATGAATACACGGCGGCGGTTTATCGTGTACTGACTTGAAAGTGACATTTTACTTCATCGCTGCAATGAAATTGCTGATTAAGGTGTTTGATGCGTATGCATCGAACATGCTCCCCAACAGGAGATGAAATTAGGGTAGTTACATAGAAAATATAAAATCAAAGGAAACTAAAAATTAAAGTTGTTTAGCTTACTGGACGCTCTGATAAAATTACATTATTAAACTGCTGAGTCATCCATGTTAAAAAAATGCTTAGAAACTATCGGTGATACCGCTTTATCGTGCTTACGAATGTTACACACACCGCGATTGTTCACCTTTTGATCACTATCACTATTTTCGAGCCGCCGATCAGCCATTTCTATCCCTACCACACTGGGCTGACGGTCGACTATGCTCTGCTTTCGCGGAATCACTTTACGAGACACTACACTGGCGACAGACTCCTGTCTGCGCCTCTCCTCCCGCGGCCGACGACGGCGACCTTCTAACACATTCAGTCGCCAACTCCATCGCTTCCATATCCAGATAACTAGCGCAATCCCTACGATTGAGAGCAGGATGTATAGGACTGAATAATGATGGATATCGTGGATTGATAGTTCATTGATTTCCGTATTACTGTTCTTCATCTCGTGAATCTGTTCTCCTAGAGTTGTTAGAGCTTTGTCGATCTCGTCATCTTTCGTATATTCTTCATGAGTTGGCATGCTGAGATTTAAAATATGGTTGATCTGGTCTACTTGGGGTAAGTATATGGTAGGTGATACGTTTATGATATTAGAATGCTGCTGTAAAGGCTGTAGTGTAACATCCTGTCCCTTTAATATGCATCGTGGCGTCATGCTGATGATACCAGCTCTTGACAGTTCTCGTACTGTAACTTGATCGTCGCAGATGATTTTTACCGAATAGGTACCACAGCAAAAGTATAAATATTGCAGTGGCGTATGAAGTTTAATCCACTCGTTTCGGCATGTGGTAAGTTGAACCTTGCATGAGTTTGTCTTCGGGTTCATAATACAAAAACGCTCATTTTTTGTTAGCTGATTGATAGGTTGTTGCATTTGACAGACGAAAGATTGCTCCTGAAGTAAACATGACTTAAGTGCACTTTCGGTCACAGTCAAATAAGTATCCCTTTCCAAATTGATCGCCACATATTCCGTAGTTGGGATGATACTTAATTTGCTATTGATTCCTATCTCTTGAGGAATAGGTATGATTTTGTATAGTCGAAGGTAATCTCGGTTTACTAATGGAAACGTGATCTCAAAAATGATGTATCTTTTCATGATTTTTGTTTTAAGACGTAATAGTCGATATAAGCTGTGCAAATCAGATAGGTTATTCTGAAACGGTAGTGTGAGGTCTTTAGGCATTTGAGTGTAAATTATTTGCAGCTCTTTTCGAAGTTGATCGGGGGTTATGAGGTGTAAACTGATCTGACCTTGATAGATGTCAGTGATTGTGTCTAGCAACGTAGTTTGAAGTGTTTTCAGACTTAGTAGCAAGTTATTAGCTGTTAAACTTAATAATGTGAACTCTTGGATAATGGACATGTTCTGTAGGCCATATTTGATAGAGTTTGTAATCCCATCTAGACTTTCAAGATGTGTGTTGATAAGTTGATGTTGCTTTTCGATTGTGCTTTCCATTCGTTTCATTAAATTGAACTGTGCTTCAACGACAGAGGTTTGATTTCGCCATAGACTTGCTAAATGTTGCTCATTGCCTTGGATAAGCTTGATATCTTTAACGTACTGTTCCGCGAAACGGTCGTCTAGTACGCCGAAGAGAGAATTTGCTAAGTAGCCAATCCCGTTGATAAGGCCTCGGCGTCTGCGTCGCTGTCTAGAGTGATCGCGAGTTTGCTGACTCATTAGTAAGTCGTTGTAGTGCTGCATTTCTCTGTATTCGTGACGTAGCTGGAGTGTTATCATATCACAGTGAGTTGGGCGTTCTCGGATACTATGACAAATTGTTTCCAGGTAATTTATAAGCTTCGTATATGCTAAAATTCCGGTCCAGTAAGGCTCCATATCATAGTAAACTACTAGGGTCCATTTATCTTGGATAAGTTGCAGTTTTGTAACCGGATCGAGGTATAATGATTGATTTTGGAACTGCGTGATGTGGTTTGCTTGACTCGGTGATAGTAAAGTAAAAAACAATAACAAGGCGGTCGCTACTGAAGCGAAATTGATTTTAGATGCTTTTGGATGCTTGCTCTCTTCTACTTCTTGCTTTGATGCTACTCGTTCTTTATCCTTTCTTAACGGAAGAACTGATAGTTTCGTGATTGGTCGCTTCATTAGACCGTTTCTTGTTTTTAGCGTTACGACTCGGACCAAGCCATCTGTCCCTGGGTGAAGTTCACAAACCCGTCCCATAGCCCACTTTCCGGGCGGTAAATTATCGTCTTGGATTGTGACTATGTCTCCCATTTTGATGTTTTCTTGCTTTTCCTTCCATTTTCCTCTGACTGATAATGATGATAAATATTCAGTTTTCCATCTTTTCCAAAGATCCTGTAATATTTTTGATGTAAGGTGCCACCTTGTCCTGGCGTCTGTTTCCGTCTCAATCGTAGTAAGTCCCGGTCTTCCCGTTAAGAAATGAGCGGGTGTCAACACTTCTAGGTTGTCATCTGGTTGCTCTGATAATCCGCAAAGAGGCCTTGAATTTAAACAAGCTTCGATTTGCGTCAAGATGGTAGTGTATTCTTCAAAGGTAAGTTTTTGATCTCCAATTACCCTTTTCAGATGATGTTTGAGACTGCGGACTGCTCGTTCCCACAAACCTCCAGCGCTTGGCCATGACGGCGCGTTAAAGTGCCACTCAATGTTCATTTCGGCTACTTCTCTCAGAAAACTGTTGCTAAATATTTGTTGGAAGTGATCTTGCTGTTCTTGCATTGCTCTGTTAGCACCGATAAAGTTCGTACCGTTATCACTATACACATGACTCGGTGCTCCCCGTCGAGCTGCCATTCTACTAAGCGCGGCCAAAAATGCTGACGAGGTAAGGTCGGACACTATCTCTAAGTGTACCGCCTTTGTCACCATGCACACAAACAAAGCGATGTAGCCCTTTGTTGTTTTGATCCCTTTACCTTTATTTGCCTTTACGTCCACGTATCCCGTATAGTCTACGCCTGTATGATAAAATGGGGGTTCTGGATTGATTCTCGCCGATGGAAGATCTCCCATTAATTGATAATGCTTGCTTGGTGTATGCTTACGGCACGTTATGCATTGCCGTATGTGTTTCGCTGTGGCTCTATACCCACTGATAATCCAATACTGTTGTCGAAGAGTGGATAAAGTCAAGCGTGGACCGCCGTGAAATGTGAGATTGTGCGCTTGCTCTATCAACAATGATGTTAACCGACTCTTGGACGGAATAATCATGGGATTTTTCATATCCGCGCTAATTTTTGCGTTCTTGAGGCGGCCTCCTACTCTTAACAATCCTTGTTGATCTAGGACAGGGTTCAGACACAGGAGCTTGCTTGATGAATGTGGTTTTCCTTTTTTCATAATGTCCTCGATCTCTTTAGCAAATTCCTGTCGTTGGACGTGCTTGATAATGGCCATTTTAGCTTGCTTTAATTCTCGTAACGTGATATAAGTCTCTAGCTGCTTCTTGTTGTAAATGGAAATACGCAGGATCCATGCGAGGACGCGTAGTATTTTTTCAATTGAACTGTGTCTCTCCAATAAATCGTTAATGATTTCTGCTAGATAATTCGGTTTGAGTGACGCGGCGTTGCTCTGCTTGCTTGTTTTGGCTTCTAATTCTGTCACATAGGTGGGGTTTTTCTCCTTTTGTTCGTCAAATGATTTAAGCCAAGATGGGCCGTCCCACCAGAGTGAATGCTCTTTAAGCTGTAAAACTGATAAGCCTCGACTTGCACAGTCGGCGGGGTTTTCGATCGATTTTACGTATCTCCAACAATCTGCGGGCATGATTGCCTTTGTTTCTTTCACCCGGTTGGCTACAAACTGCTTCCACCGACCTGCATCTCCCTGTAGCCAACCCAGCACCGCTGTAGAGTCGATCCATCCAAATACTTTGATGTCATACTCAGATAATGTTTGCTTCACCTTTTCCATTAATCTTGATAGAAGCCTTGCGCCTGATAACTCCAGTCTAGGCATTGATACAACTTTATTCGCCGGAACGAGGCGCGCTTTCGCTGCCAGTAGTGTGACTTCTGTTTGATTCGCTTTCACTAACCGGCAGTAAACGACTGCTGCGTATGCTTTTTGCGAAGCGTCGCAAAACCCATGTAATTCCACGGTGCTACTTTCGGATGTACCTATCCATCTTTTAATTTTGAATGCTTTGATTTGCTCCAATTCGTCACGTAAAGTGATCCAATTTTCGTTGATTTCTTCCGGTAAAGGGTCATCCCATGATAGATCGGTTGTTAGCCAAACCTTTTGAAAAATGATTTTCATTGTTGTGCTTAAAGGTGTAAGCCAACCCAGCGGGTCAAAGAGCTTCGATATATCGGAGAGAAGCGATCTTTTCGTAGGCGTTGCTTTAGTGATTTCGACCTTCGACTGAAATACAAAAGAGTCATCCTGGGGGTTCCAACCTAATCCCAATGTTTTCGTCGATTCTTGCTGCCTAAACTCGTAGGTTTGAGGGTTTTGTTGCTCCTTGCTCAAGCCTGATAAAAGTGCTTTGTTATTTGATGCCCACTTCCTCAAGTTAAATCCGCCTGCTTTCAGAAGCTTGATTAGATCTGTTTTCAATTGATCTGCCTTTTCGATGGAGTGGTGGCCTCCACAGAAATCGTCCATATAGAAACACTCTTCTAATGCTTTTGCTGCTTCCGGGTAGTTGAGCCTTTCATCCTCGGCCAACTGTTTTAAAGTCATGATTGCTAAAAATGGGGCTGAGTTTGTCCCGTAGGTTACCGTGGTGAGTTGATAAGCCTGTATGGGTTCTGTTACTGATGCTCTCCACAGAATTTTTTGATAGGTTTGATCATCGGCGTGTACCATTATTTGTCTGTACATTTTTTCTACGTCTGCGATGTAGACGTACTGATATTTTCGCCATTTCAGTAAGAGTTGCTGAAGATCTTGCTGTAAATTCGGTCCTTTATACGTGACGTCATTCAGACTTACACCGGTCGAAGTTTTCGCGGACGCATTGAATACAACACGGACCTTCGTCGTTGTGGACTCGGCACGTGTAACCGCGTGATGTGGCAAGAACAATTCCGGTGTCGTTTCGCTTTCTGATAATTTCATATGATGTAAAGTATGATACTCATCCATGAATGCTTTATAAGCGGCTGCTAACTGGGTGTTTTTGGCGAGCTTTCTTTCCAAACTGCGAAATTGTGCTAAGGCCAAGGGTTTTGATAATCCCAAGTTTTCATCACAGTCTGGTTTTAAGGGTAGTCTGACCTCGTATCTTCCGTTTTCTAGGCGTTTTGTTGTTGATTTGAAGTATTGCAGACAGTGCTCATCTTCTGCTGATAACTCTGATTGCTCCTCAATATCTTCTATTAGCCAAAACTTGTGCAAATCGACACAGTTGTTCAACACAACATTGCATTGAAGGGTTTTATTCATGCTGCCGCACAAAAGCCAACCTAGCTGTGTTTGCTGAGCTAGGGGTTGCGTCACTGTGTGACCTCTTAGGATGCCATCTAGCACGATGAGAGAATAGAGGTCTGCGCCCAGTAATAAGTCCACTGAACGGCTGATATGGAAGTCCGGGTCCGCCAAGTTGATACTTGCGATATGCGGCCACGTTGGTTTTTCGAATGATCTGTTTGGCAAGTTTTTTATAAGATTGTCCATGATGAACACGTTAGCTGTGAACGTAAATTCCGTGTGCATTGATTGACACGTAATTTTGAGCAGACCCTTGCAGTTACTTTCTCGTCCGCCTACTCCTGATATGATCCCTCTGCTTTGTTGCTTCTTCAAGGCTAACTGCTTCGAAGCTTTGTTGCTGATTATTGATATTTGCGACCCTTGGTCGACAAGGGCTCGAAGTACATGCTGTGATCCGTCTGCTGCGGTTACTTTAACTAAGGCAGTAGCAAGTAACACTTCTGATAAATCATCCCTTGATACGTGTGAACCGCTGCTTGTTTGTGGTTGGTTGGTGGGAAATGATTTTTGATTGGGCGTTCTGTTTGAGTTTGTTTGCTTTTGCTTACTGAATGCTTCATGCAATAGTGTATTATGATTCCCTGCGCAAATACGGCATCTTTTGTCAGAGTAGCATTTATTTCCGTTGTGATCGTACAGACAATTTGCGCAATACCGCAATCGGTTCACGGTTCTCAGTTTCATATCGGGTCCCATTTCGAGGAACTTTCCGCAACTATACAGTCCATGTTCACCTCCGCAAACCGGGCATTGGATTGATGACACGTGCATGGTTTTTAGAAATGGTTTTGACATGTTGTGGGACTTCATGTCGGAATTGTATGATAATTTCTTGTTCGCTTGGTTGCTATGTTGCTGTTGACTTGGCGGTGGATCTTGGCGTCTTCGGGCTGATTCTAATGTAATGAATTTGTGCTCCAAAAATTTTAGGAAATCTTGGAGGACTGGTAGCTGTCGCGTGTTTTTCGACGACTCCATGTAATCGGTATAGGTAGCGGTGTCCAATTTTTGAGATAGTATGTGGACAAGGAGTGGGTCCCATGATTTTATGTCGACACCTAGATTTTCTATGGCATGTAAGCTTTCAATGGTGACGTCATGTAATTTTTTGATCGCCAAAAATGATTGTTGCTGGATATTAGGTATTCCGAGAAGAATGTTGGCGTGCGAAGCAAACATCAATCTCGTGTTATCAAATCGATGTTTCAGGATCTCCCAACAAACCATGTAGTTATCGGATGTGATAGGTAGATGCTGAATCAAACGCTCTGCTTCACCTCTGATTTTGCTTTTTAAGAACTGCATTTTTTGAGCGTTCGATAAGGATGTGCTTTTGTGTATGGCCTCGCAAAACAAGTCTTTAAACGAGACCCATTGATGATAGTTCCCGGTAAAAATAGGAATATCCATTTGTGGAGTTGATTGTTGCCTGTGATTTGTTGACCATAGTTTGGTATTTATGGCCTTTTTTATTCCGTTGTAGGTGCTTTCGTGCTTGTTGTAATTTGATACGTATGCTTGATTTTCTTCTCCCGCCTCACTTATGATCTCCCAGTGAATATTGTCAATAGTCGCCCATCTACTTTGCACAATCTTTAAAGCGTCTTCAAGCTCCCATTTCTCAGAAATCGTCTCTAAGTCTATGTTTTCCACTGTCCTCTTGAATGCCAAAAAGTTGACAGATTGCTTACGTTGCATCTCATCTAATTTGCTGCTTGATCCCTTTGACACGTAGGAAGTCTCTTGTCTCCCCGATATCCCCTCTGCTGCTTGATAAGTAGCCACCTTTGGTGGCTTATCCGTCCGCCTGCTTTGCTGTTCTTTTTCGCTGGTCAATGATGCCTTGATTTGATCAATGATATCTTTAGTTGATTGATAAGTTTCCGCCGTTCGACTATACATATTGCTTATAAAGTACTGATGATTTGTTGTTTCGAACGGAATTAATTTTTCATGGTTATTATGAAAGTCTGCCCAGTACGACTCTAACAACTCTAGTTTCCGCCTACAGTAATCGAAGTTTTTTCGGTCTGGGCTGTCTTTTTTGATATTTACGAGTAATTTTGAGATTGCATCGGCTATCTCGTATTGGCTGCTGTAAAGACTCTCCATAGTGATGATAGCTTGATATGATTAACAAAAAAACAGGAAAGATCTCACCCAAAATTGCTGCTCAATGGGCTGTTGTGCTGATTGATACTCGGTGATAAAAGTTCGACGCTGCAAAGCTGATAGATGCTCGCCGCCGATGGTGATGATTTCTAGTCGTTCACGAGCTGTTAGGTGCCCATCCCCGATGCTGATGATTGCTAGTCGTTGACGAGCTGGTAGGTGCCCGTCCCCGATGCTGATGATTGCTAGTCGTTGACGAGCTGATAGGTGCCCATCCCCGATGCTGATGATTGCTAGTCGTTGACGAGCTGATAGGTGCCCGTCCCCGATGCTGATGATTGCTAGTCGTTGACGAGCTGATAGGTGCCCGTCCCCGATGCCGATGATTGCTAGTCGTTGACGAGCTGATAGGTGCCCGTCCCCGATGCTGATGATTGCTACCGATAGTGTACTCAGTCTGTACCACGTTTTCGCTGATAGTCTGATAGCACTGCATCCAAAGTCACTGATTGTACACAATTGGACCCCACGGTCGAAAGTCACAATAATTAAAACTTATCACACGCGTAAGGTCCTGTTCGCGCTCGAAGGACCAATATTTGGGTTTTGTCTTTACGTAAATGATAGATTTGATTAATTTATACTAAAGGTTTATTGATAGTTCCACAAATGTAAATGATATATATATATTGATTGATTATGCTAAAATGCTAAACATGAATACACGGCGGCGGTTTATCGTGTACTGACTTGAAAGTGACATTTTACTTCATCGCTGCAATGAAATTGCTGATTAAGGTGTTTGATGCGTATGCATCGAACAAGAATATTCTTTACTGTACCAGGAAAAACACAAACATGAAATATTTGTAAAAACAACTTTATTTTTCAAATAAGTTATTTACAGTACAAGTGTATTTGAAAAATAAAAAGATGCAAAGCATTATATCTACACACAAGGTTAGATGAAATGTTGCTACTGGATAATATGAATTAGGAGAGCTACACATACCTCGCATCATAAAACTAAGATAAAATTTAAAAACCCATTTAGAGGCTAAAAATTCCACCCATGCCGGGAATTGAACCCGCGACCTCTGGCTAACCGTGCCTGTGCTCTCCTAACTGAGCTAATGGGCAAGGCAATCGGCGAAATTTCGAACCTCCTTACAAACTTCTCTGTACCACAGAGGAAATCTGTACTAAGATTTTTTGACGGTGAACCAATTAAATTGTCTGAGTTACTAAGAAATATTAGAGCGCAGTCTCCCAGGCATAGTTGCTTTGGATTCGGAAAAAGGGCTTAACAAACCCTTTTTGCTGCAGAAAATATATGGGAATTGGATGAGAGCGGCATTAGTAAATTAACACTCGATTTTAGTTTAGATAGGCATTTCTTGAAAACAAGCATATAAATAGTGAAGGAACATCATGGAACGGGCATTCAGGCAGCTATTCCGTAGCACGGCGAGCCTCAACAAGCGGGCGCGCGAAGCAGCCCTGACACGCGGTGTTTCAACAACAACATGATGAGAAAGAGCCGGTAATAATTTCCAGGTGGGACTTTTTTCTGCAAGTGATGTCGGCACCGGGCTGAGGCCACGCCCTAGCGGGCGGGGCGGGCGGGCAGCGGGCGCCGCCCAGCCGGGGCCGCGCCAGTCGAGCCCGGGCCGCCAGCGAGTGTGCGCGCTGCTGTGAGTGAGTGTGGGATGCTGTGAGGGCGACCACCGCGGCTACAGCCGCGCCTCTATTGTTCATCGGGCGCAAAGGACACACATCAAACTGTTGCCGGTCAAGGAGGAAATGAAGGTAAGCTCGGTTCTCATTTATTTATTGTGTGTAAGTACTTAGGTACCAAACTAGTTTTATGTATGGGTCAAATATTCTATGCTGGGTACCTGGGTACCTTGGTACTGGATACCTAGTCTAGTAACTTCTAATCATTTCTCGACATTTTAGAGACAACACGTGGCCTAAGATGTGTCTTCGTATGGTTTAAATGTAAAACTGTCCCTCCAGTAGAAAAAGGTAGATAGGTACCTAGTTTATAGAAAAATTATCCAATACGGTACGACTGACAATAAAACCCTAAAGATAGTATAGTTTCTTCTAAAATTTATTAATAAAGTAAAACGGATAATTTGTCAAACCCAAAACTCATGATTTGTACCCTAACGCAAGGCCCAGAAGCTCTGTTCATTGTTCAATATGGTATTTGGCCGGTATTTATTATTTCGGCCATGCATAAAAATCTATAAAAGTATAAAGAAAACCTTGGAACCTCGATACATTCACAATAAAAGTGTTGTGCGCGAATCCAGCTCAACTGGGTACCTGGTACCTGGTACCTGGTACCTGGTACCTGGTACCTGGTACCTGGGCTGGTACGAGTACGTCGGCCGCCCGTCGGAAGTCGGAAGGCGTTGTAAGGATGGCCACGACAGCGACGGCCAACTAAATGTTTCTCTAATAATTATATTAAATAATACAAGCTATTGTAAAAAGTTTTTCTTGCATCAACTTTGTTTCTTAAAATTTTGTGAACTTCCTATTATACTTATAAGTACTTAACTTTAATCAGCTTTTATCTACATGTAAATGTAAACAAGCAGATGAAGTCGTGAAGGAAATCAACAAAATACGGGAAGCAATAGGTCTCACCTACCAAGTGCTTTGCTCGTCCTAGTTTGGACCTACTTCATTAATTGGTCGCATATATTCAAGAAATAACAGCTGCTACTTTATTACTTTCGGATTAAAAAATTAGTTTTACCTAGAAAAAAAAACCTAAGGGAATGGAATAAGCGTACTTTATTTTTTATTTATTTTATTTCTTTCCACAAATATATTTATTTATTTAAGAACGCCAACAGGCTACATATCTACCAATACACTAGCAACAAAGTCTTACGAGTATGTTTAAATTTCTAATATGCATCGCAGTTACAGACATCTACAATAATTACAGATGTAGATTAAAATTTGTATACAAAAAAACAACTCAGTAACTAAAGCCTCTTAATTTCAAACTTAACAAGTAATTTAGTGTAATTGATTAGAAGTGTATTAGTATAGTCGATGAAATATTTTACAAAAATGGTTTATTTAATAGGTAATTATTCGAAATTATCCTAGCCTGATTATAGCTAAGTTGGGAGAGCGCTGGCACGGTTAGCCAGAGGTCGCGGGTTCAAGTCTCGGCATGAGTGGAATTTTTAGCCTCTAAATAGGTTTTTTAAAATTATCCTAGCCGGTTAAAATATTAGTATAGCGGATTCTGTAGTCGACAAGGAACCCTTATGGTCTGTCCATCCGCGGCCGCGGCTCAGAGAAGATTTTAGTACGATAAAGCTAAAATTTGGCATAAACATATTAATCATCTAATTTAAAACATATTATTAATAAATATCTGGAAATATTTGTTTTTACTGTCCCCCCCCCGCCACCTAAATTAGGCTCGCAATTTTTTTTCTTCGCGCCTCCACCGTAGCGTGGGGTATCGTTGACTTGGTAGTTTAAAAATGTTGCAGGTGAAGACCATTTCTCAACTTATGGTTCCGTTTGCGAAATATTAAGCTTTAAAGTGCAAATTTTTGTCCGAGTAGGGCGTCCTGCCTCACACAGATCTCCTGGCTAAACAGTTAATTACAGAAACCTGAAAAAACTCAGGGTAGTAGTACATATAACGAACTTAAAAGGAAAACTATCACAACTATGTTGGCTTTACAAGGTAACTTAAGAGACAAGAAAATAATCTTGACGATGCAAATGATGCTCTCTCGCGTGTATTGGATTGGTTCACGGCAAATAATCTGCTTCTAAATTCCAAGAAGACAAAATGTATGAACTTTACCTTACCAAACGTAAGATTAGTTGAAAACAACATTGTACTCGGAAAAGAAAAACTAGAATTTGTAGAAGATACCGTTTTTCTAGGCATCACAATCGATTCAAAATTGCAATGGGGTCCTTATATTGTAAAACTAGCACACAGGCTTAGTTCTGCAGCATATGCAGTCAAAAGAATTAGAGAGCTCACTGACGTTGTAACTGCTAGGCTTGTTTATTTGAGTTACTTCCATAGTATTATGTCCTACGGCATACTACTGTGGGGTCGGGCAGCAGACATTGAGATGATCTTCATCTTACAGAAGAGAGCGATCCGATTTATTTACAGGCTAGGTAGTAGGGACTCCTTAAGGGATTTCTTTAAAGAAACTAACATCTTAACAGTTGCAAGTCAATACATTTATGAAAATACAATGTATGTTAGAAAAAAATCAGCAATTTCGAAAATGTTGGTAGCCATCACAATATTGATACTAGGAATAGACATAAATTGTCATTTCCACGTTTTAGACTTGCAAAAGTTAATACATCCTTTATGGGGCACTGTGTACGGTTCTACAATAAGATTCCTCAAGATATATTAGAGTTACCACCGACGCGGTTTAAAAAATGTATTAAGCATACTCTGTGCAAAAAAGCCTATTATAACATTAAGTATTATTTGGAAGACAAGGATGTCTGGTATTTAAATAATGTTAACAGGAACGATTGTATCTACGTAGTGTAGTGTAACTGTAAGTTGAAAACTCTGTTCATTAAGCAAACCTGTTTTGAAAAGAATAAATGTGGAGTTTCTTTGTTAGCTTCTTCTCCGCATAATCTGTTAATTGTGAAACTAACAGCTTTGACGTTCATTAAGTAAATAAAAATTTTTGACTCTTGACTTTTTTTTTACTTTTAACGAGTAATAGGCGACCAACTTATAAAAAGAAAACTTCGTGCAAAATCTATTGAAAATGACGTTGATGAAGTTGTTAGTTCTGTAAAGCAGATGAAACCCCCTCTTTCTACGGAATTCTACAAAGCGCGTTGCCCGAATCGCACTTGGCCGGTTTTTTCTAGTTTTTGTGATACCTACTACATGTGATCAATTTTTCCTTTGCTTGTGTTGTGATGATTTAATGGTTATTTTCGTAGGCACTCAGGTATTCACAAAAAGTATAGGGTAATTTCTGTTAACTTACAAATAAGAATTTATGACAAAAATTAAGATTTTATTACCCGCGCAAATTGTTGAATGAATGAATGAATTTATTGTGCTAAAAACATACTGGTTACATTTAGCGGTTTGCGAGTTTATAAACATTTGACAAAAATTGCCGTATCTTTGCATTACGTTGACTAAGAGGTTAGAAATTTTACATCACACAGAGAATGTTGTCCTTAGTATTTGATATTAATCTCAACTTGACAGCTCTTGACAGAGGGATCAGTGGAATAGATTCAGTCGGACGGATAACGAAGTGTTACTACAGGATCACCGTTTATATCACCCTTGTATGTGTATTTTATAAAAGTTCCGTGTTTTTGCTTAGGTACCCCTTACAATACTTGTCTAGAATAGAAGTCTGTATATACCAAGTGTGACCAGTGGGGCCAACCTGACAGGCATTATTGTTTTTAGCAAAGAGTATGTAATCACTACGTTATAAGAGTCGGCACTTGCTAACAACACGTTTTCAAAATTATGAACGTAGTTTGTACCAACCTAACAAAAAATAGTATAATACCAACATGAGAATGAAAGTGCAAAACATTAGTGATGGACTACTTATCGATATCGATAAAAAAAATTCGAGACGTCTCTCCTCTTACCTCATTTTCATGCTTTGGAAATTAAAGTAGGCGATAAATCCCAACACAGCAGGTCAACTCAATTATTTCGAGTATGACATGGTGTTATCGCTTACTTTCATAATGAAAAAGGCATTTTTTTTAAATCAAATCATTTATTTAGCATCAAGTGTAGAAAACTTAATGTCACCAATGCGTCACGTCGCTATCAAAACTTTGCACTTTGGTCGAATTTCAGATCTTTGGAGTCTGCAACAAACAAAACAATAAGTCAAAAAATATATTATCTATACCATATTTATTTGAGGCTGAGACAAAATGAAACTTTTTAACACTTTTAAAATGATACTGTCTGATAATGTTGTATACGTAATTTTTTTATAAAGTATTAAATCTAATTCAATCTAATTTACTAATTTCTTAGTGTAAAAACCGAAATAACATTTTTCGAAAATGAAAATAGTCTAAAGAGTACTGAAAAGTTGTTTACACTTTGTCTCAGCCCCAAAAAAATATGGTATAGGTACTGCTAATAATAATAATGTCAAGGAACGTTTGTATCACCTGTTTACTATTTTGCTGTGCTTTGAGCTTACGAAATTTTATTTGCGTTGCGTTAATTTCTTCTGCCTTTATGAAATCAAAATTATATATTTGACATTGTCTTCGAATAAAATTTTTTACAATTAAGGCAATCATTCTCTCCGTCACATAACGGTGGCTATTACAGCTCCACCATGCAAATCTTCATTGCCTGTCGCTTTAACCCATAAGCGGCATCTAGAATACAAAACAAAGCGGTGCAATGTATTTTTAAAAATATAAAACAAAACTGAATGCTTTGAGCAAAATAAAACAACATAAATCATTTCTATTCTTGCTGTGTGGTGTTCAACGTTTAAAATTAAGTAGTTGTGATCAATTTTAGACAGCATGTAGAAATATCTGGCAGAAATCAATCGTCCAAAATATCGATAAAAAAATGTACCACATGGGTACCGCACTACAACCGGCGTTAATTTAAATTTGTCAAAATCGTAAATTGTTCTAAATATGTATTTCAGTTGTTTTATCCAAGCGCATTAATTAAATATAAAAATTTGCGTACATTTATTATGATAAACTTGCTAATTTTACCTGTTTGGCTCCAGTGGATATCTGGCTAAGAATATGCCAGACGTACATTAATTTCTGACTCTTCTAATGCCACAAATTTCACATTTCCTCAATGCTTTTCCTCCCATATTTCTTGTTTAATCACTTTTCACGCACTACACCTATCGCTAAAGTTAAAATAAATAAAATAATGCCACACAAAAACAACAAACGAACAAAATTACCGGCCATTTGCAAAATACGTAATACCAACATTACCAACATTAGATTTCACATATAACCCGACTTAATTTTAAATCATGATACATCTACGTGATTCACTGCGGAGTTAATGCCTTTTGTTTTAGCAGGATTATATTTTTTGTTTCATTGTTGGCACAAAGTACGTTCATAATATTTTTTGTATGGAGTGACGAGGGCCTGGTTTTTAGTTTACAACACGCTACATTCTAAGCTCGTTTGGGGCGATTTACTCAATTTTTCGGCGATTTCAGTTTTCTAGGGTATTTTATGTTGGTGCCTTATATATTTGTTGTGATGTGCTCTGCTACTTTTTGGAGTTGCTAAGTTCTGTGCAATTGCAAACGTTGACAAACAGGTTGATTTGCTGAAAAGGTACTACTTGCTTTGACGCAAGAAACATTTACACTAACAAAGTTTTATTAGCTTCACTTCTATGTAGCTGGCAAAAGAATTTATAATTATGTAACAAATCTTGTATTGTATTGTATTGTATTGTATTGTATTGTATTGTATTGTATTGCATTGCATTGCATTGCATTGCATTGCATTGCATTGCATTGCATTGCATTGCATTGCATTGCATTGCATTGCATTGCATTGCATTGCATTGCATTGCATTGCATTGCATTGCATTGCATTGCATTGCATTGCATTGCATTGCATTGCATTGCATTGCATTGCATTGCATTGCATTGCATTGTATTGTATTGTATTGTATTGTATTGTATTGTATTGTATTGTATTGTATTGTATTGTATTGTATTGTATTGTATTGTATTGTATTGTATTAATCAGCCTGAGTAGCACGTTGACGCTAGTCGCGCGTTTTATCTGTCAAAAGTCGCGACTTTCCAGAACATTAACTGTCAAATTATGGATTTTAGCGCCTCAAAACGCGTGACTCGTGCCGCCGTACTAACTACCTATGCAGATTTATGAAAAAATTAAATAATTTTCAAAGTAGCAAGACAAAAACCCTTATTTTTGACTGAATACCTTATCGTAATATAGTAAAAATTTTTTTACTGTTTCTTTAACACACATCTATAGAAAAATTGGGTCATGAGAAAAACGTCCCAGAACCAGACTGTAAACCGAAATCAGTGATTACAATGCCAAACATACTCGTACCCTCAGAACACAAGAGCTCGTACCAAATGTTACTCCGTCAAATCAGTTATTAGCAGTGACGCGCAGTTATTAGCAGTGACGCCATTTTAAAACTTTGGGTAAAGCTTATTCGGCTGCCGATGTTGGTAAGCCCGACTTGGTACTTAAATATTTCCGAGGAAGGTAGCTTTAATCAACCAGATCCTAATATCCTCCCATATAGGAAACACTTATCTTTAGTGACTTCCTAAAGTGCTAACTAGCGCCATCAATATTACCTTATAATCCATTTATATAATATGACATATAAGTACCTATATTAGTTATTACTTTAAAAATGTGACCAACAGACAATAATAAATAGACCCCCGATTTTACGAACACAAAAAATTCACAGAATCTCACACGACTATCGAGCACATTGGAAATGAATCGAGTCATAAATGTCATTTGAAAAATGTCGTTCTGACTTTTTAAGTTTTTCAAGAAGTTTAGGCTACAGGGCAAACCCTTAACCCGATCGTCTTTGTTTTAGGCTCAAATTGTAGCTGACTAAATTGTTCAGAGGAAATTTTCTCAAATTTTTGATATCGTTCTTTGTTTCCAAAATATCAAGCGCCAAAATCAAAAATTCGGAAAAAAATGGTGTCTGTCTGTCACCAGGCTGTAACCCATGAACCGTGATAGCTAGGCAGTTGAGATTTTCATAGATGATGAATTTTTGTTGCCATTATATGAAATATATATTTAAGGGGGGCTCCCATACAACAAACGTAATCTTTTTGCCATTTTTTGCTCGATATTAATAACGGCAATAGGTAGAAGCTTGAAATATTCACAGAATATTTAGTTCTATATCCACTTCAAAAATAAATAATTAAATTAAAATAAAATAAATATTTAATGGGGGTTCCCGTACCACAAATTTTTCTCGATCTTTATGTCTAATGTTGTATAGACGGTACGTTAATATGGTACGGAACCCTTCGTGCGTGAGTCTGACTCACACTTGGCCGGTTTTTTTAGTATAATATCTTTGCAACTCTTAAAAATATAAAGGGATCGCACTTTTTCATGAAATCGGAGTCAACACCGGTGCGAACGAAAAGACATTTCCACACACAAACACTACTGTATCCAGTCTCCATATTATTGTATTTATCTATCTTTCTAGGTAATTTAGGTCCAGATGATCTGCAAAATGATGTTAAAATTATCGGTGACCATACTATCGATGGCACAATTGCGACTCATACAAATCTTCATACACCGTGACCACGTTTTCCTGTATTTGGAGTCGCAGACTCGCAGCCCATGCAGGCTGAGCGCGACCTCACGCTCGGCAACCCTGAGCAAGGGCACTGCCTGAGCCTGCCGCCATTACTCCAAATCCGATTAAAGGGGAATCGGGTGCAGCCGATAAATCGTCCGTGTCGTCGGCAGCGATTCGTTACTACACGAATTTCGAAATGTATTCGGAAAGCCGAGAAATATGGCGGCGGCCGCTTTGGGGTCTAATGCGCCGGCGGCTACCCGCCGCGCGCGTGCACTACCAAAGAGCGTGCGCGCCGCACCCGCGGCCCCAGCAGAGCCCCGCTCGCGTTTTACCATCTGAGTAACCCCGATCATCCAAACTAAAACTCTCTACCATTTCATCATCAGCCATTTGTCCTGCAGTGGGGCAGGACATAGGCCTCCTTCGTGGTTTTCATAACCATGAGGGGTTTTGCCATAATCGCCACGCTTGGCAGGCGGGTTGGCGATCGCAGTATGCAGTTGGAATCTCAGGAAGACGCTGCTGCCCATCTCCTGGCTATTGATTCTACCATTTATCTGCGTAGAATCCTAGAAGGCTTTGGTCACATTGCTCGAACAGACAGTACATGCCTGGTGAAACTGGTGGTCACAGACAAAATCGATGGAAAACGACTTACCAGATCCGCATCACCCTCATCACCACCGTATACAATTCGGGCAGCAGACAGGAACCATCGGTGACGCGTCACACATGAAAAACTATTGTCTACGACTACCACTCTCAGTAACGAGGAAATCGACGCATGAGGGAAGTAACTATAAGCCGGTATTAAAGTGGAAGTTACGTATATTTATAAATTTATAGTAATAATACTACTCGCCAACAATACCGCCTGCTCGTTGAATGAGGATGGCTGTGGGTAGAACGAAGTGGCGTGCCGTAGGGTATTCCTCTGTCCAGCAATGGACGAATGTGTGCTGATGAATTGTCTGGATTAGATTAGGCACGTCATAGCGTTGAATTTTTACGTCTTCGCTTTCCTGCAGACTAAAATATTCAAAAATAAATTGCTTTGAACGGAATCATCTGCCTTCTATATTGCAACTATCCTACTTCCTACTAATAATTATTATAAAATGTGAAAGTTTGTGAAGATCTTTGAAGATAAAGATAAAAAAGTATTTATTGCCTCATCAGAAAAAAACTGGTTTGGTTGTTTGTTAGTCAATCACGAAATAACGGCTGAACGGATTTACATGAAGCTTGGCGTACAGATAGACAAAGACCTGATTCGAGACATAGCATACTTGATATCCCGGTATTGCGTTCCCGTGGGATAATATTTATTTTAAGTTTAAAATAAATGGCGTTGTGCGAGCGAACGCTGTGTTTTAAAATAGATGCCGTAGTGCAAGAATCGTATAAACGGATTCTGTGGCGGTACAAAGTTCGCCGGGACAGCTAGTAGGTATATCATAAAGTAACTAGAGATTATTATAACTGTCACCTGTCAGAGCGAAACCTGGGGGGACTTTTCTGACAAAAAACTCAAGTAAATGTATCCGGAAATAAGTTAATAAAGTAACCAGAATTCACGCACGTAAAGATAAACATCAGTCATGTACTTGAATGTTTAGTGGCTTCAAACTTGGAGAGGCCTGGTGGCGACGGACGCTGTGGTCTGGCCAGTCCTTGCCCGTGCGCTTCTCCTGGTGTGTCACCTCATCTCACATTT
Source organism: Yponomeuta cagnagella (assembly GCA_947310995.1). Classification (NCBI taxonomy): domain Eukaryota; kingdom Metazoa; phylum Arthropoda; class Insecta; order Lepidoptera; family Yponomeutidae; genus Yponomeuta; species Yponomeuta cagnagella. The sequence goes on along the minus strand of OX371268.1, from coordinate 22,727,791 downwards.
AGTAAAATGGAATAATATTATGCATGAGAAAATAAATAAATAAGCCTGCGGTCGGTGGACACACGGGGGAACGAAATGAGCGTCGCGTCGCTTACGGCTTTGTGGAACTTGATCCAAAATAGGCGTTGTGGGGTTGGCAGAGACATTCTTCTTAGCGGAGTGATGCTGCTAATCCTGGAGGGCGATATTGTATTTTTTACAAGATAAAAACGCGCGCGCCTCCTGTTCGGAAACAGTATACAATACAATCCTTTTTCATGCGCAAAACATTTTCGCTACTAGGGTTAGCAGATTAAAAGTAATGTTTGAGGTATTAAAAAGTGAATGTTTTGTAGGTATTTAATATAACAGATGATTTAATAACAAAATGGAACAGGAGAGCCGCCTTTACATCCATACAATATAATCCAGTTGATCACAAACTAGGATACCACCTTATATTATTGAGAAACAACAAGACTGAAGACATCTATACAAAACAAATTACGGCGTCTCCCTGCGGGAGTAGAACTAGAACCCACTGCCTCCGTATTGAGAGGCAACCACCAACCTACTGCTAGACCATTGAGGCAATTAAGTGCGAGAATGTTGCATCAATGTACAGCAATCTCCAATTTCCAGGTTATCCTCTATTAAGCGTAGTTGCCTGTGTAGCTACGAATAAATTAAACCCTATCACTGGCAAGTAAACAGTATAAGAAATTCGATGTTTCTCTAGTGGTATCATTGGCAGTCACCATTATTGCACCTCCAATTATGAAGTCGTAGGTTAGGCTCTCCGCGAAATGCTAGTCCGTGAATTATACCAGCGAGTGGTCATATTGGGGGTTATATTATAGTGGTGATTTTATCGGGTGAGTGGGTTTAGCTAGTCAGTTGAGGTTCCTCTCAGGTAAATGCAATATATCCCTGTATGCAAATGCAAAATCACGTGAGTGGCCCCCGCGCGTGAGTCCCCGGCACTAAATCAGCGCGACAGACGCCGCGGCACCGTCGCCTGCGCCGGACCCGTTCGTTTCAAAGAAACTCGTAATAATTCAAAGCTACAGGATTATAATCGAGAATTAAACCGACTTATGAGTGTTAATAAAACCACGATAAAGGAGGCTACACGGTGAGCACAAGAACGAGGAAAGCTTTTGATAAACTGAGCCAAGACAAATGTGAGGCGAGGAGCGCGCATGCGCACCGGCCCGGCCAGACCTCGCCGCGCCGTATAAATAGATATGATACGTTTAATCGATTCGGGGCAAAGGATCGAGAGATCGATTAATAAGCCGACGCGTGAAGTGTCGAGCCATCTGTTTGATGAAATATGAATAGTGGTCGGATTCTTGCGCCTGCGCCGCACCAGCCCGCAACGCCCGACTGTATTAATCACAGCGCATTGTGCGCCGGCGCGCCCGTTAGAGACAGAACGTCGCCCTGGGTGCGCCTGCGCCGCCACGCCGTGACCCACCGGCGAGCGCCAGCTCTGCAATCATCTGCGGATATCTTATTCCAAGGTTTTCTGTAATCAAGCACTTAAAATTTAAGGCTGAAAAGGGTGTAAGAAAATCTGCATATACATCCGAAAATATCCCTGGGGGGAACCCAATACAAATACATTTTATCATGCATTCGACATTTCGAAAACAATATCAGCTGTTCCGAACATTTTAATTCCGCACGTGGTAATTTGGTATGGAACAGATGCCCGAAGTTTTCCCCTTCTCATTTTGTTCATTTTGACGAGTAGAGTCCCTCATCTTTGGACGTACTTGGAGATTTTGTTTGACCCTATATATTTGAAGCAAACCTCAAGCCTCATAATAATATCTTTAACATTTCTGACGCAAATAGCCGTGACATAGTGCGGAGCCGTGGTTCTGGGTGAGTGTGTGGAGACGCGCTTGCGTACAAACATTCCCCGTCTCGCTCCTACGCACCGCCGCCCGGGACTCATTCACTCAGCCAGATACAAAAAATATTAGAGGTTTATTATAGTAAAGATCCTACACTGAATGTTGATAATATGATTTATGTGTATTTGAGAATATCCGTGAGGTTTACATTTACAACGTTGCTACGGGTATGCGGCGCGATACCTCCTGTGAGTGTGAGGGTCGCCGGCCGGCGTGAGTCCTCCGAGCCGGCTTGCCGCCATCACTCTCTGTCGGCCGCAGAGTTGTGTATGGCCGCCATCCATCACCGATTGTTGCTACAAATAACACCTACCGATTACTTATTAGTGCATTGCCACAACATAAACAAGTGGCCAGAAGCAGCAGATCTTGCCACCCAGTAGTGGCTACAAGCAGAAGTACCAGCAGGCTCTGGACTTGATACTAAATGGGTGATGGAAATAAAAGTGGTTAAGTATGTAAATAACTCGCCCGTATAAATTGCTGACATGGCTACATAATTTTGCACCAATACATAAGTACGAGCGAGCAAAGTATTAAGGCGAGTCTTCAATTAGTGCGTCATGCCAGTTAAGAATTAGCCGAAACTTGAACACAGACGATAGGAGTAGTACACCGATTTAAAGTCTCTCACCGCGCTCACCAACGTCTCACTTCAGAAATGAGACAATTTGCCAGGTAACATAACCACATACATTATAATATTAGCAAGTTGAAGTAGTAACGGGTACAGCCCCATTTGGCAAAGAACAGACAACCGATCGGGTAGAAAGGTTCTCGATTAGAGACCACGAACTGGCAAATGCAGCCTAGGACGTCCACCAGATCGTGGGTCCGACGATCTGAGGCAGATTGCCGGCCTTAGTGGCAGTGGCCGAGGATAACCGAATTGTAGTTTAGCACTGGGTAAATACCGGCTACTTCGTATGTCACCTGTTTAGTACCACCTCTAGAGCATACCATCACGACTAGCACTTTCTGCTAGTCACAATGGCAGAAATTGTAATCCAATATTCATACATCCACGGTTGGACGCAGACCTCTCCCAAGGCACGCCACTTATTTCTGTTTCCGGCGTTCTTGGGCTATCCTCATTTCCTCATCCAGCCTTCAGCGGCAATATGCTTACATCGTCGTTACAGTGCATATCAGTTCTTCCGCACACGAGACTGGCACATCCGCTTGCTAATATTTGTGGCATGTCCTTTACCGGTGGACTAACCCTACTGTCAGTGTACACGTTTCAGCTCCGTTGGTCATGCCCGGTAGGATACACAAGTTATCTCTTGTCTTGAGAAATGGCCGAGAAGATTATCGAGGAGGCGGCGGGGGCGGCGAGGAGGGGCGGCGGGTAGCGGCACGAGCCGCATTCAGCGAATTCCATTGCAGCCGATCTAGGTCGCCACCGCCCCCGTCTGCGTGTGAAACACAAACTAACTGCCGGCGACAACTTAATATCTCCAGTTACAAAAATAAAAATCAATTGGACCTACCTACCCTTGGGTTAAGGAGCAAAGTAGCGCGGTGGCGCGCCCGCGCACTTGTGTAAATTTCAGCGCTGTGTCTACACGGCCGACGCTTCCATTGTTCTGTGTCGAACGAAAGACAAACACAGCCTTTGTATCGGTTACCTCTTTATTAAGCCACTAGTTTTTTACCCGCGACTTTGTTTTCGATAACGTTAGCGGTCGAAATGCTATCAAAATGTGAAGATATGTGTATGAATTGATTATTTATATTATTTATTTCTTTTTTTAAGTTTGTGTTTCAAAGGTCCACGTGAAAAGTCATAGAGAGGTAGAGTACAGGTTAAAGGGGTTCACCGGAACCACCAACAAAATATAATATACTCTTCTATAATACGTTTTGGTAAAAAGTGAGCATCTTAAATGGTGATAGCTATTTTTAGAATCTATAGGCTAGAACCTCGGACTTTAAACCATTTTGTCTTACAACAGCCATTTCTCTTAGGTTCTAGGCTATAGGTTTCAAATATATCTATTTAGCGTCTTCCTGAGATTACAACTGCATACTGCGATCGCCAACCCGCCTGCAAAGCGTGGCGATTATGGCAAAATCCCTCATGGTAATAAAAACACGAGGGAGGCCTGTGCCCTGCAGTGGGCGTCAAGTGGCTGATGATGATATCTATTTATGAAATTTGTCATGTTCATTTTTGTAAAAACGCGCATTTTGGAAGCAGATATGGTTTTTCATTAGTGGCGGTTGTTAGCACTAGGTCGTCCCTTAAGGGGCTCCATAGAGTAACACTAGTGTCACCAAGGGAAAAACCACATTTAAATTTTTTTTACAGATCGTATTTGTAAACAGTGTCAGTACAATCTCTGAATCATGTTAATAACAAAAACGGCCGTTATTACTAGCTAGTACTAGGTTTTTGTCTTATGATCACGGTCCCCATGACAAAATTAAATTCCCCGTGTAAAATTAAATTACTATTAACATGATGAAGAGATTGTACTGACACTGTAGAAATACGATCGGTAAAAAGGAAATGATTTTTCCCTCGGTGGCGCCAGTGTTACTCTATGGAGCCCCTTAATAAACCATCCAAGTTTACCGCTCATTGCCGATTTCAAGTGCTTATGTATGCAAACGTGTGGAGCCGGGTTAAGAATAGCGTCACTCCATTTCCTTCCGTGGATGTCTTAGAAGGCGACTAAGGAAATCAATTACCAGGAGACGGGCAGCAGCGTCTTCGCGACATTCCAACCGCATACTGCGATCGCCAACCCGCCTGCCAAGTGTGGCGGTTATGGCAAAACCCCTCATGGTTATGAAAACCACGAAGGAGGCCTATGTCCTGCAGTGGGCGTTAAATGGCTGATAATGATGATGATGATGTATGCAAACATCCCAGAGACTCAGGTTGCTTTACGATATTCCCCTCACAGTTGGTGAATGGTACTGCTACTGACAAATCACAAATGACAAAAAGTATAAGTATAAGGCCTACAAACATGAATAAAAAACGAAGAACTTAGGAATCGAAATACATGCCGGGATTAGGGATTCAAAACACTGCGCTTCTACCAATAGGTATGTAAGTATACGTCATTAGTGATTCTAAAAGGTGTTAAATAATATTTTTTTGGGTCAGATACATTTATATGTTACAGACAAACCAATTGGTATATTTTATATTTGATTGAAAACGCAAAACTTCAAACGATCTATTTGATTTCGTTGCTTTGTCCGTTTCGCAATAATTTAAGTTAGGTACATATTTTTTTTACACGTAAAGAAAGCCACACTATTATTTTTAATATGTCGTTGCGGTTAGTAGAAAAAATAGCGGCGCAGTGCGAGTTGGATCAGCTCACAAGCTAGATTCGTGCCACCTAACTTTTAAGAACTGTTCTAAAAGTTAAGCTATACATAAAACCATAAATTGTTTTGGCAGTCGAAATACAGACTCGTTTAGGTAATTTCTTCAATGTCCGAACATTAAAGCATCCTTCCCCGTTTCAATTTCGACCATCTCACGGCATTTCAGCGAGTGAGCGTGTCAACGCATCAATCGGTTCTTAGCACTCTGGTCTTCCCGATCTCTCTCAACGGATCCACGGATTGCATGGTCCGGGCGCAGAAGGTACACTCCTTAAACCTATATTAGCTGAAGCAAGACATACCGAGTTTGGGGTTTCGACGCTCGGCTTATTGTGTCTAGAAAGGAATGTTATGTCGGTTTGGTCATATGAAGAGGATGAAGGAAAAAGTTTGGCGAAAGAAATATATCGAGCGAATGTGGGTGGAAGTGACCGTAAGGGACGATGTATTAGCTAAGGGCAATATGAAAAGTATCCGATAACTAATGAATGTTGATGAAGCGTCAGAGATCTGTCAGGACCGTGGAAAGTGGCAGACCCTGATCTCCTCTCCTCCAGGATACAGGCGTGAGTTTATGTTATGTTACGTATACCTATGTTTGTACAGACTGATCATTCTTGGCGAAGCGCCCTATGTCGATTTTAAGAATAGTGCATTTGGCTTGATCTTTAAATTGATTCAGGCGAGTTTTACCTTAGCTGTTTTATAAAGCGGTAACCTTGCTCACGGACCAGATTTTGCGCAGGCAAGAGTTCTTCAGCGGTGTATACCCGCTGTCCACTTGTGGCCACGAAACGTTACGGAATTTACATAACGTGGTCGGGCGAATATTAGATACACAAGATTTTGTGTATTTAGGGCATATTCAAATGTATTTTAAATGGATGTTTCCGTTTGTTTAATTATATTTAAAATAAAATAAATGGATTACACTATAATTGTGCCGACAGATACTAAGTACAATGAAGACGTCCTTACAATTTGCTACTTTTAACTTTTTCGTTCCCCCATCCTCCATATCAGAATAGATATTATCTTAGCTTAAAATATACCACTAAAATTTCTCAAGATATGTTAGACTTCGAAGTAAGTCTAAATAATACACATTAAACAAAAATTTACAATTTTCATTAAACAAAAACATTAAAGCTCTGTTTTAGAGTGTCATAAATATTGGTTTTATGTTTATTATTTTTATGTAGCTTATATACTCGTACGTCATAGATTGCTGGCAGTGGCTGGATGAGCATGGCCAAGGACAGAAAGAAGTGACGTGCCTGGGGGGATGCCTATGTCCAGCAGTGGTTCATATACATCCCACTGCAGCGCACAGGGCAGGGTATGGGCTTAATTATCACGCGTGCTCACTGATTGGCAATATCAAGTACTGAGGTATGCGAACATCTCTGACACTCAGGTTTCCTCATGATGATTTCCTTTGCAGTTAGTGAGTAGTGTTACTACTGCAATTTCACAAATGTTTCAAACTTAGGAAACAAATTCATTGGTATATTCTGGGATTAGAACCCACGATCGCCGAATATGCGGCTGGCGTTCTACCGCTGCGCTACAACCGCCTTTTAGTAAAGTAATAACTTTACTAATATTGTTTACTTTAGTTTATAAATTTATAGCAACGGAACAAGTTGTAGAATGTATTTTTAGGGTTCCGTACCTCAAAAGGAAAAAACGGAACCCTTATAGGATCACTTTGTTGTCCGTCTGTCCGTCCGTCCGTCTGTCAAGACCCTTTTTCTCAGGAACGCGTGGAGGTATGAAGCTGAAATTTATATCAATTACTCAGGTCTACTGTCCCTTGAAGCTGTGAAAAAATCAAACTTCTAAGCCAACGCAATCAAAAGATACAGCCGTTTATGCCGCAAATTTTCGACACTTGCAAGGGAATCAAAACCTACAGGGTGCTTCCCGTGAACTCAGAATCTTGAAATTTGGTACGAAGCAACGTCTTATAGCATAGATAAAGGAAAAATTACGAAAACCATAAATTTTTAGTTACATCACATAATATATTTTTTTTTAATAATTTTAAACTTACTACCCATTTCCTCATAAACGCGTAGAGGTATTAAATTGAAATTCATACCAAATACTCAGGTCTATAATACCTTTAAGCTGTAACAAAATATAACTTCTATGTCAACGCAATCAAAAGAAACAGCAATTTAAGCTGCATATTTTGAAACTCGCAAGTACTCGCAAGGGAATCAAAACCTAAAGGGTACTTCCAGTCGACCTAGAATCTTGAAATTTGGCATGAAGCAACGTTTTATAGCACACATAAAGGAAAAATTCCGAAAACCTTAAATTTTTAGTTACATTACAAAATATATATTTTTTAATAAATATAAACTTATTACTTTTTTCCTCATGTTTTGCAATAAAAATACCATAGTTATGACTCGATTGTCGTAATGAACGAACTTTGTAAACCTTGCAGGTTTGTACGGAACCCTCGGTGCGCGAGTCCGACTCGCACTTGGCCGGTTTTTTTTATTATAGGACTACATACATTAAGATAGAGACTACTTAATATGTCCTTTAAAATAAATGGTTTACTTCATAATTTCACAAATAATAATTGACAACACGAATAAACCTCTTCAACTCGACAAATACAACCCTTTTTCACCAACTGAGATGTAGACTAGACAGTCTATCTGAGCGTTCACGTTTTGTGACGAAAGTGTCAATAAATAACGCTCAAGTTTAAAACTATTACATTGGGATGTCGGCGGGGCTCGCTTTGGATAAAGGAATTATTAACACAAACTATTAATTGGGCGCGGGCTCAACTTTGTATGAAAACGCTTTGCATATTAAAGACCGGGTTTAATTTACTAGTTTCATTTAGTTTTTGTGGCGCGGCCGGCTAATGGCCGCCGACCGGCGCCTGCGCTGCTGCGCCCAACGGAAAAAATGTATTTATTCGAGAGCGAAGCCTCTCGGCTGTCGTTAAACGGAATAGCGCCGAGCGGTCGCGCCGCGGCCGTTAGCGCGAGTTATGGGACAGACTCATCTCTGCCAGCCTGCCTGCCCGCCGCCGCCGCCGCCGGCGCTCCACCGCTAAATAGAAACATGGAAAGGTCACACAGAAACAGTACAAGACACCGATAAATACCTAACTCTACCTACTGGTTGGTAAGTACCTATTAAAGACTTTTTGGTATCAACTGACTTGTTTATTTACCACCACAAATAAGAAACACGAAATGTTCTATGTTTGGTAAAGATGACTGCGGCAATAACCTCTTCCATCCTGACCTTGAAAGTGTCAATTGAAAACAATTGTTATTTTCTAGGTCAGGTCTGAGGAGAATAATAAAAAAGTGGGCATGGTGCGATCTTATGCATCCAAGATTTGTAAAAGTTTTCAGCTTTCGATGAATCGAAATTAATTTAATGTGTCGTGCGAACGACGGTCACGTTTTCCAGATTAGATTATCCGGGAATGTTATTAAATCAATGTTTGTTATTAAAAAAAAATAATTAAATGTATATTTAATAACCACATAAGTCGTTAAGGGGTAAGGCGTTAAGAAGTGTTAATACTTGTAGCAACAACCGTTTTTATGAAATTACTTATATTTTATTTACTGTTCTGACTTCTTTCCGCGCCAATGTAGCTGTCACCCCATTGACTGTGGTTGGTTACGTGATGATGATTATTAATAATTGTAACCCTGAAAAAACTCAATTGCATGTTTCGGCGAGGGCGAAAGTTCAACCGGATTTGGGTGAAAACGGAAACACTGCCGAACCTACGTTTTTGGCCGAAATTAACCAAAACCGAATATTGGGTAGAACATAAATAAATAAATAAATCTTTATTTCAGACTGATGTCCGTACACACAGACAATACAAAAAAAGGAAAAAAAATGTTAGGTATGAGTTTAACTACACACTTAATTAAAAACTGAATTTGCATGGATATTTACTCGTTTATTTCTTTATTTTACAATTTTCCGACGTTACGGAACTTTTGCAAGTGCCGTGGTCTCGGTAGACTGATGTGACAGACGTCTTTTTGACAGCATTAACTGTTAGTTTAATAACCTCAGCAAACATCACAAAATAGTAATTTATGTGACTGTCACATAATGAGGGTTATTAAAACACGAGCGAGATTTTAAAAACGAGCCTTGGCGAGTTTTTTAATAGCATTCGCGAGTGTTTTAATACCAAGTTATGTGTAGTCTCATACACTACTTTATCTACACTCATGTCTTAATCTTCAAAGTAAGGAATCAAAGGAAAATACGTTTGACAAGCTTTGTACTATACATAAATCTACGGTTATTTTTGAAACAAAATGGCGCAATTTCGACAAAAGTAATTAATTAATTTGAAGATTATGATATGAGTGTAGACAAAAGATATTAAGTTACGTTCCAAAAATATTCGGCATATTTTTTCATTTAAATTGGCAAAACAATAATTTTATATAAACTCAAAAATATTGATTACCTACTAGTTATTGGAATTATAATTAAATCACACTTCTAGCAAGGGGGTGCCCTACATCAGATAAGTATATCGAGTTCAGTCACTGTAATAGGAGCTTCGATTATTATGAACATTTTTAGACAGTAGGTAGGACAGTAAGACAGCAATGTTTACATGATTTCCCGATGCTCTCTCTGCGGGGGGCAAGATGGCGGCTGGCTGTCGGTAATTAGCGGCAGTTGATGGCTCAATGCGGCGCGCGCGCATCCGCATACGAATTGCCTCATCACCGCCCAATACTACTTACCTACAAATTGCTCCGCTCTTGTTTAGGGTTCATTAGATATGTTTCTATTATTTTTCTTCCAATAAATGTATTATAAGGCCTCTCCGCTGCATCGGCGCACCGCCGTGGTCAGAAGCACGACTGCGCACCATGTAGACAATATATGCAGGGCACGCAAACCTAACTTAGGGCTTCTCAGTTCAGTCAAAAATATTGCGTTAATAATACGTTAAGGCAAGCGTAGGTAAGTAGTCGCTACCTACTTATATTTTTTTGTTTTTGTAATCATTTGTTCTTATTATATAATGTACATATCCATGTTGAACATTGATTATACAGATACTGGCTGACTCGGCAAACGTTGTTTTGCTATATTAATTAGCCTACGACGCATTCTCAGACCTACCAAATATACACATTTTTTTTAAATAAAAACCGGCTAAGCCGTTTCGGACGGGTTCGATAACAAACACTGTGACACGAGATTTGTTTATATTAGATTGTGCGTCTCAAAGTGTATGAGTATCAGGTGAGTATGTTTATTTTTTAATCGTGTGAATTTTTACGAATGTGTGCGTGTGTATAAAGATGTTAGTGTATATGTATATAGCAGCATATAATTGCTTTAACAAAATGTTCTGCCTCATCGTGGTTCACGCTTGTATTGAAATTTTGTTTCTTTCAAAAATTTTGCAGGCCCAATGCTTTGCTTAACTATGTGAGAAAGGAACTGACTACCTAAGGAGGTACCATGCCGCGTTTATTATGGCGCTTTGACGGTTGTGTATTAGGATAATTCGTCTTTCTACTTTTCATGGAAAAGAAGAGCCGAAGATCGGGCTCAGTGGCGTGTCTTGGGAGAGACCTATGTCCAGCAGTGGACTGACACCGGCTGATTATGATGATGATGATGGGGATGATGTCTTTCTACTTGTTAATGTGTGGGTTAATCAGTTATGCAAAGTACATCAAATTGTCATAGTGCCTAAACCATGAATTATAAATGCATGAAGTGGTGCCGGTTACGTTACGGCTTACGTCAAAGATGCAAGGGTTTATTTTCGTCGGCGAATCGTCTCGTTAGGAGTTACAAGAGTCATGGTGTACCTACCTAATGCTGCAGATACTACTATCGCAGTGGTAGAGTCTGCTGCATTGCGCAATTTTGTAAAGATTATTAGACGAAAACATAAATGAAAATTTTTTTTCGCAAGTTTTTGGTGTCGACCTCAAGAACACATTTTCTTAATGAAATTGGTTCCAATGTTTTGTTTATAGATAAATTAATTTACTTCGGCGAGCGTGGGGCAGGCGAGGAAAGTGGTCGGTGCCTATTATGTATACAATGTACAAGACGTAGTCATGGGCCTATATAATATTTTATAAAAAAAAATTGAGTAACAAACACAACAAACTTTTGTATATTATTTGGGGTTACTCTTTATATTATTTGAGGTTACTCTTGACTGCAGCAATGTACGTTTCTTGATAGAGCAATGGGATGCGAAAGAGACGGAGAAGAGATTACCTATTGCTTATTCATTGGTTGCGTGGCGTCTGCTTGCTTCAGCCGGTTTTCGCGCGGTACAGCGAAGCCTTTGTACAATATTGCATCCGTATGCGTGCCGTGTCGGTATGGGCCCTGCACGCACACAGCCGCGCGCGTGACGTCACGCGCCACGCCCCGCCACGCCCTCCGCCACGGCAATGTGCGCTTTATCGCCACGCCCCTGATTTCATAATCCACTGCCCGTGGCGACGAAATGACGTGGCACTCCGTATTTGAGGTGCCGGTTTCGAATACAGCTTCTTGCAATAAAAACTGTTTGTTTGGGTCTTATTGAAAAAAAAAAGAAGTTTACATCTTATATTGTATGCACAAAGTGAGCTCTTAACCAAAACACATAGCACAAATATTATCTGGATTAAATTTGTGCTGTGTGTAGAGCTTTATGTTTGTTAAAAGAAGCTATTATTATATTAAAATACGCTACGGGGCCTTCGGACTACGGCGTAGCGCGTAGTTGTCGCGCAGCTACCGCGGCGGTGACGCGACGGATCCGCTGCATTATTTACGAGTTGTGCGATGTGATGTGACATGCTGTGGGTTTTTCTGAGGGAGTCTAAATGAGTATTTTCTTTCTTTCTATTCGCATAGAATCAGTTAGGACTTAGATTGGTAACAAACCGGCAACATCCGGTTTCAATGTATTTGATAAATTGTGGTCGTATAGACAAAACGTAAAATCGTTGTTTCGGCTATTACATACAAGTGACCTCCTACTCGGGGGGGCTTATACACGATATAATCAATATTTTTTATTGTAAAGGCAATGAAAATATGATTAAAATCAGATATTGGACGCTGCCGACAGTTACTGGGCTGGCGGCCGGTACGCTTCATAGGCCATCGAATCCACACGTTGGTCATCTTAGAACGAATTAAATAGGGCCTTTGTGAATGTAAATTTTGTGTAGGAAAAGTAAAAACACATTTTTAGGAACAAACCGTAGTTAGTTAGAACCGTCTAAAACAACAACCTGTATACACATCCAGCTCAATAGCACTTAAACCAGTATTAGGTATTTGTATCGAATACCGCATTCTGCTCTTTGCCAAGCGCAATTTCGTATCTTACAGGGATTCTTTTATTGCGTCAAATTAAAGAGAAATGTAAGGTAATAATGAATCAGAATGTCGCTGCCGCGCTCCTTGTCAATGTCACCACAGTCTCGGGGAATTCGAGGACAATACTTGACATACATTTGTCTACTATATTTGTATTGTATTTGATTTTATTTGTATTGTGGGACATGTTAATTCGTGGAAATCCCGAGGCTGTGGCGGAGTTTAGTAGATCGGTGATAAGAGTTACATTAGCATGTATGTGACAGTAGTGCGCAGCCTCTGCCGCCCGCAGAGCCTTTGTGTCGCGTCACCCTCGACCTGAAGCACACTCGCAGAAGACCCGGTGCGTCCATCGACATACTTCACCCTGTAATGTCCTTGTTATTTTGTCCCGCTTCCTCTTTGATAATTTTCAGGGTTCGTTACCTTAAAAGGAAAAAACGGAACTCTTATAGGTCACTTTGTTATCCGTCCGTCTGTCTCGGAAACGCGTAAAGGCATTGAGTTGAAATTGAAACCTCATACTTAAATATACAGTACCTTGAAGTTGCAAAAAACATGAAACTGCTAAGTTAATTTAAAAAAAAGATTTGAGCGTTTAAGCCGAAAAAAAGGTATATTTCTACACTCAAGGGAATTAAAATTTATAGGTACTTACCGTTGACCTAGAGCTATGAAATTTGGCAAGTAATATTGTAATACTACAAGTACAGGGAAAAATAATTATACATTTGTAATTAAATCATAAAAAATTAGTCGTTGAAGTTTGGGAAAAGCTTGGAAAAACTGCGAGACTCGTTGCTGAACTATTTATAACATATAATGTACGGAACCCTCGGTGGGGGAGTCCAACTCGCATCTCTCCGGTTATTTTTTTTTTATATTCACTTTAAAATTCTCAAAATTCGAATTTTTTATTGTAAAAAGTTTTTTGCATTCATTTCAAAGAAGTCGTTATATATCATCTATTCGGTAATAACTACATTCCTACTACTTATCCAATAACTCATGTACTACTTCAATAACCTTTCTCAACGTAGTGTTTATTTGAACAGTTTTTATTGCTCCTACAACTGGCTTACCTTATATGCGTCTATTAATAAATATGAGGATCATTTCAACACTAATCCAAATTTAATACTTGAAGAAGAAGAAGAAGGAAACACTTACTTAACGCTACATAGATATACGTATACATAATTATACAGAAAAGGAAAATACAGAAAATAAAGCAGATATAAAATAAAAGCAGAAGAAAAGTGATTAAAAGTGTAAAAACAAAGGCTAAGGGTACATTCGGTGTACGCGGAATGTCATTAATGCAGCGAAAATAAATCCTCATGTTCAGTATTAGCTGAGGGTAGCCACAACACTGATGTTCAGAAAGGGCCTTCTTATAATACGTTTCTACGGGTATATATAAATGGCATTTAGCAAGTTTTTTTGTAAGGTTACGACTGGGATTTTTTGTAGTAATATAATAGCAACATTTTTGGAAGGCATACCTATATGCCTCTTCTTACTTATTATAATAATCCTTACATAGAAACAACTTGAAGTGTTTATAGTTTTTATCAATTTTTGTGGACTCTGACGACTATGTTCTCTGGATCTTCTGTTCGTTTTGTTCCTCCAAGCGACGCGCGCGAAGCCGCGCTCTCAGCTGTCCTCGGCACAGACACTTTGAGACGAAAAAAGCAACACGGAACACCCCGGCGCGCTATTGTCACATCGTCTTCTTCAACTTAACACTACCTACGCAATAGCAATCACTAAATGGCCATACATCTGCAGTGCGTCTTATGTTTTTCTACAAAAACATAGCAAACAGATCAAACATAGAAAGAACGCGAGGGCGGGCGGTGAATAAATCAAAGCGAAGACACTAGAAAAAGAAAACGGAATCAGAAAAACAAGTGGCAAAGATAAGGCAATTTCGAGTTGAATTCAAAGAGTTGTTTTGAATAAACCTTCGCCAGTTTCCGCATGATTTGCCTTCGGGAGACCCGTAGAGAGAATATGACAGATGTACCACTCGTTTCTGCATACACTTTATCCAGGTTATCCACGGTCTACTTAAACCTAATATTTGATCAACAATACTTTTCTTGTTTGTTGAATTACTTGGTTTATCTACCATATCTAAAATAGTTGGATGTTTGAATGAACTTGATGCGAAGGAAACATCGTGATAAAAACACCTTAGTATCTGAGCTGTTCATATACCACAGCGACAACCATCAGCGCTCTTAATGGCCTATTCGCCTCTGTACATGCCACAGATATCTCAATTCAATGCTCTGAGGTTTATGCCCTGCAGTGGAACATATACAAGCTGTTTATCTAGGTATGCATATGTATCATGTTGTCCTATGTATGTAATTTATAAGAAAGAGCGGGTGATCGTGCTCTTCCCCTATAAAGAGAAATTTCCCGCCAGGCAGATCTGTCTGGGGTGGCCGGCTGGTCCGACTGATGTTCATCGGATGTTATATTTATGGTACGTCATGTGAAACATTTTGCTTGCGCGATGCAGAAATGTCGGAGTTTAAAGTGCGCGCGCAGAGTTGACATGGGCTCGCCATATCACTCCCCTTCAAGACCATAGCTACGTATAGCTTGGTCTGATAGTATTCGAAGTTTTTGCTCTATAGCCTGCAAGTGCCAGGGGACGCTGAGTCAGTGAGTCTACTAGCGGTTGAGGGTGTCCGGCGGCTAACAGTCACTTCACCGGCGACAGTACCATGGGGACCGCGCATGTGGTAGGAAACGGTGAAGGCTGCTGTACCACTTGCAACGTGCGCTGTTGCTATGTGGCTGCCATACCGAGGGGTTGGGAAAGATCACCATCAAGACCAGCAGTCTGTGCGTTGACTATAGTGGAACTAATGAAGTGAGAGGGAAGAGGATCTGGCCTTGCTTTGAGACTAATTGTTTGTGAGGTGCTGCGAGAGCGAAGGAAGGTTGTCATTGTTCTGTAGGGCGTCACCACTATAGGGAATCGTGCTTTTCCACTATAAAGGGAAATTTCCCGCCAGGCAGATCGTATCCCTGGAAACGGCCGTTCCGACTGATATTCGTCGGATGTTATATTTGTGGTATGCATGCGCTTGCGCGTCGCAGGAATTTCGGGGCTTATAGTGCGCGCCTAGAGTTGACATGTGCTCGCCACAAATTTATTTTTGTTGTTTATTTTGCATATGGTATTTATACAGCGGGTATATAATACGAAAGGTAGGAACCGTCATTCTGTTTTTGACCTTGTGCCTTCCGTTCCCCGTCAATCCTCCGCGAGGACAAAGTTATGGAAATTGGGAAGCACATCGTTTGCGCGCATTGTGCGTCCGTAAATGTTTGTGGACGTAATCCCGAACCTGCCACCAACGTGCACCGTTTACGCATTAAATCTAGGGTTAGTGCGCAGACCATAAAACTCCACTATCATTGAACCACACAAATACAGAGCATAAGTCTGGGCAGAAGAACTATTTACTGTTGTTATCTAGTCAGATATCCACTAAGTCATAGAGAAGTAGCGATTAGAGAAAGCTAACGTTCAGGCAGCACGTGAGCGGCGTGTCCGCGCCCACGTCCGCGTAATCCCGAAACATTTATCATGCTGGCTCATGGTTGGCTTGATAAAAACGCGCAGGATCAGCCGCGCACAATGAGCGTGTGGTGCGCAGGCGCGGGCCTCGATTATATTCAAATACAAATCCGATTGGCAAACTTAAGCCGCGGACAATGCGCTAGCGCCGTGCCACCTAGCCTCCGGAATAGAAAACACAGAAGGTTTGTTGCAATACGAGTATACATAGTCCATTGTAATTATCTAAGATACTAGAGTCAAGAATTAAAATAATTTATTTGAGAATATGCTACTAAAAATAATGAGGCAAACCCACAAGCAGTCGGTGGGTGACCAACATGCTGATTGTTGGACGATGTGGTCACGTTATTTTACAACTTGTAGTTGTGGTACAGGTCGGTAGAGAATCCATGGTTGCGTATAGCGAGAGACAGCGAAAGATGACGTGATGGAGAAAGGGTCTGTACCTACCAGTTGACAGAGTTGGGCTATTGATGGTGATGATGGTGAAACACACAACCTACTTGTTGTTGATTGTCGATTGTTCGAAAATTATTTTTGGAATTTCCTTCAATTAACTCGTTGATCTGTAACACCAGTTTGGGATATTCGCTCAGTGTGTAACTACGCCTATGCATCTCTCAAACATTTTGAAACAGGGGAATCACTCGATATTTGGTTTTTTCGAACCGTTGTAGGCTCCTGCCTGCCGCTAGTCGCATGCAGAGGGTTCATTTCTCGTCAAATAGGTAGGAACCTATTTGACGAGAAATGAACCCTCTGCATGCGACTAGCGGCGCCGCCGCCGCCCGCCGTGACCGATCGCGGCATTATGTTACATTTTCTGGATTATGAAGTCAACCTATTGTGTGCTCCATTACCGCCGATGCGCGCACATTTAAACTCCACTTTATTCTCCACTTTGTAAAAGTTATAGAGTCCCGTCTCATTGTGGCCAAACTGAGCGGGCGTTAACATCTGTAGCAGATAATTCTTGGTGCTCTCCGCATGGGGTGTTCAGTATGGTTCTTCAAATACGGTGTACGAGGAAAAGTGTAGATGAGGTGATCTAGGTGTAGATCAAACGATGAATGTCATTGAAATAAACAACCAAACCAACAGAGAAAATACTTTGTGAATTAAGTATTCATGTGAACTAGTGTTGAAATTGGGAGGTGTTTTGTTTGCATTAAAATAGAGTTGTTGCTCAATAAACACTAATAGGTACCTCCTGCAGAAGTTCGCGCGGCGTTAGGTCGACTAGAAGCATTTGGAAACGAACTAGAATGAGACTAACGAGATGCCGGAAACTTCTCCCAACCCGGCACTTCCGTTACGCCACACACACACAGCGGGAATTAAATTAGGTTGTAACTTGTACACTATATTAAACGCACAATGTTGGATTTGCATCGTTGGTGCAAAGCTTGATAATAATTATCATGTCATGTGTATCAGCTTATGCATTGCAGTCATTGCAGACTGCTTCTCTTTCCAAGTGTTTGTTTCCGTTTTTGCCTTGAAAATATTGGAGTGCTATGATTTGTCATAGATCTTGGCAGCGTTATGTTTCTGTCTTAGTAGTTTATATACAGAAATCAAGCAGAAACCAGAATTCTCTCGCGTCCCCTATTCAAAATTAAATATACAGTTACATTCAGCAGTGCCTGGGGTGCCGGGGGTAGTCGGGGGTCGGGGGGCGCGTCACGCCCGGCAAATGATCGCCGCGCCTGCGCCGTGCAGCCGGCCGCGCAACCGCCATTGTCAGCCTTATTCGATATCAATGACGGCACAAAAACCAGCGTGTCAATGTATCATGCTCAATCTTTCACACTTTCAAGAGCGGCACAATAGTGTGCCGGATAATAATTATTGTCGAATGTGGCGACTCTAGCACCCTTGTAAATAACAATAACAAATACATCTATAATATCGGCCCGGAACGGGAAGATTAAATTGAACCTTGAGCGACATTTTGTGGCCCGAGGGAAACACATTTTGCTTTTTGACCGTAAATCAACGGGCTTAGTTCGGATGCTTCGTAGGTTATAAAAAAATTCCGCGCTATGCATTCAAAGGCAGCATGACCCACTTAACACTTTTCACAAATGAAAACGGGACGTTTTCGAGCGAGAGAACAGCCCATCATTTGCATAATACCGAGCAGAGATCAGAACGAACAAACATTTGAATCCAGCTTGAATAACATCATTAGGGAAGAGGCTCGCTCCGCTTTGTCGCAAATATGGCATGAGAAAAATAGAACGAAATGAGTGGCTTAGAAGATTTTGGGAGTTTGTTGAGTTTTGGTGAAACAAGAACTGGCAGGTAGACATAAGTTTACTATATTTTCGACCCTCTTGCTTTAGCGAGGTCCAAGTAGCAGCGGGGTCTCCCAAGGAGCTTGCTGTCAGCCCGCTGATGTGCGTCGGCTTCTGGACGACGGGTGAGCGTTCTGTGGCGACGCGCATATGCGCCGCGGTTATTTATTGCTCACACACGTGTCTCTCGATGGAAAGGGACAGAAGATCATCATGAACCTACCGGTTTTAGGTTAAAAATTGTGTTCGAATCGTAAGAGCACTTCCTCCCTGTAACTTATTGATTTTAGTATATTAGGAAGTAGAACCATGTTGAATTTAGTGTCTAAAGACCCGTATAATCAGTGCCTATTTTAAGATGTTCTAAACAAAACAACCACTTGACAGCAAACTCAAGAGCTTTCTCAAAGGTAGATAGGTAAGAGCTCTTTATTATTACAGCGCCAAGATTCAAACACTGATCCTAGTAGTTAAATCTAATCTCTTGGCTGCATTAGCGTCGGATTATTTACGCACATTATCACGGTACCGTGTGTTAGCACTTTACCCTGTAGCTCGGTGACTTGTAGAGTATCGGATACTAAAAAACCGCAAAAGATCACAAAATGAGTCGAGTTCGGAGTCCAATTATAGTGATATCGTGGAATGGTTCTCTGAAATTAATTTGTTAGGTAGCACTCATATCTGTTTACTCGTGTGGTCAAGTTGAAAAATATTATTTTGTCAACTGTTATGATATATTATTTTTGCTTACTCGTACAACGTGAGTATGTCTAAGTAGTTAAGGATGAGCACAGAATTTTGTAAGTTTTTTTTAAGTTTCCTACTGTTTATTTGTACTTTGTGTTACATGCTTTGTGTCGATTGTTTAGTTATGAATTTCATGATGTTACTTTTACTTTTAACCTACCTAGGTTTTAAGTTTTAGTTTTGTTAAGCATTTATGTTCAGTTGGATGACCATTCTGGTCATATGAGAGAGTATGTTCAGGGAATATTAGTCCCTTTTTTGTATGGTAAATTTAATGGCGTCGTATGATAAAGCTAAATCACCTAATGTAAATACTTTGATTTGTTATATGTAAGGGTTGCATCCTAATAAACCTTGCCTTCAGTTCTGGATTCACTGGTATTATTTATAGTAAAAAGCAATAACACTATTAGGTAGTTCGGCGTCTGAACAGACTTCCAGTTGTACGCCTTTCTGTGATAAAATAAGTAATTCTGTCAATTTATAGTCTGTGGCTGAGCCGATATCGCGAGGGGAAGTATTGTGCGCAAC